>PITA01001596.1:0-188765 GCA_004023965.1 Spilogale gracilis
GTGGGGGGGAGTCTGGGGGGCTGGGGCCTGAGATAATGGAACATAAAAATTCACGTGCCTTTTATGAGTCTCCCGGCCCGACAGGAGTCTGCGTTCACAGCAGTCACGGACTGTAAAATATGCAGGATGAAATGTCTGTGACAGGCATGAAGCCCTGGTTTTCTGCTGGGCTACTGCGAAAACAATGGAGGTGGAGGACCTCCCTCACCCCCTCCCGCGCCTCCTGGAGCTCCTCCTCACCCTCAGCTGGGCCCTTCTCCTACAGGCTCTGCGTCCTTGGTTCTTGTCCGTGGGCCTGGCAAGACACACAGATTCAGAGAAGAACCCGACCCACCCTGCCCTGAGCAGCTCGCTCCAGCCCGGGCAAACAGGTGGTCGACTAAATCTGGCACAGACCTTTTCTAAAACACACATAAAAGCATAAATAACATCAAAGTCATTGATGGTGTAACAGAGGAAGGCACGGGTGCCGTGGTACCCCAGTGGAGAAGGCAGGGGCCTTGTAGAGCTGGGCTTTGAGGCATAGGTAGGAGCTCACCAACATGAGAATGGCTGTCATTCCCACTGATGGGATCCAGATTCAGGTTAGAACAGGAACCCAGAGTCAGACTATGACCCCAATCCCAATGGACACCTCCCTGGCTGAGGTCCTTTTCGGGGATCCAAGCCCCAGGGCCAGAGCCTCTAGCCCTTGGACCAGAGTCGCTGCCTGTCAGGCTATCAGCTGAGGGTGGGGTAATGAGGAAGCGAGGGTCCCAGTTACCCTGCTGCAGGTAACAGAGCAGCCCAACCGCTTTGGTGTGCAGTCTGTGGGTCGGAATCGGGGCAGGGCTGTGGGGGACAAGGTCCTGCTCTGTGCGGCATCCACAGGGTCCCCCGTGGTAGTCAGGTCACGGCCAGGCTCCGTGGGTTACCCTCCTCCACACCGCCTCTGCAGGGCTCAAACAGCTTTTATGCCAAGAGCCAAGAGCGGGAGGGGCCTCTCCAGGCTGGCAAGGCCCTGGGCGGTGGCTCAGTGTTGAGCCCACCTGATCCTGACGGTCAAAGCTGCCCCAGGCTCCTCAGAGAAGGTCCGGCCCATTCCAGAATGCTGGGGGGAGCAAAGGAGAAGCCTACCAACACCCCAGTCAGGAGCCAACAGGCGCCGTGCCCTCCGGAAAATGGGACCAACCAAGGCACCCGAAGCTCTAGGCGGATCCCCTCACGGGTATTCTTTCCAGAAAAACGTGAGCAGGAAGTGACCCCATGACTTCAGTCGGGACCTACCCTATCTCCTATCTGAACATTGATGGCAGATGAAGCACATGTCAGGGTCCCTCCCATCCTACGTAGACTGCTAGACCCAGGGCAGGCCCTCAGGAGGTAGAGCCAAGATAAGGGGCCCTCGCCAAGGCCCATCTCTGTGCTGAAGTCGAACTGGGGCTCTGCAGACAGGGCCGGCTGCCTTCCATGTCCCCTGCATGTCCCGCCACCAAAGTGACTCCCCCGAGTGGCTCTCTGGCAGCCGTATGCCAAGGACCCTCTAGGGCTCGGCGCGGGCAGAGCCAGTACGTTGTTCTTCTGCCCACGGACGGGCAGCTCCCTCCTTGTCCCCAGCCCACCCACTTGGATAGAGACACCCGCCCGCCCAGTGTCACCCAGCTTACAAGTGGTAGAGCAAGAACACGAGCCCTGGTGTCCCAGGCTCCAGGGCCATGCTGAGGCCCCAGGCTGGCCCCGCCACTTCCCCCAGCCACCTGTCACTCTTCCTGCAAGTCCCCACCCCAAGCGGACTGGCTGCCCTGGTCTGACCTCGGGCACAGGGTAGGGCTTAGCCGGAGGGCAGGGCACAGCTGAGTGTGATGGGGCTGCTGCACAAGGAGCCAGTCTCGGTGGGCCCAGCGTCCCGCTGTGGGCAGCCGCCTCACCACTGTGCCAGCCGCAGCAAAGCCACTCCGGAGCACCCGGCATGGACCGAGCCACTCCCAGCCACGCTCGGCGTGCGCACACGTTCCCGCGCTGCCCCGAGCCCGTCCCTTGGGGCGGCTCCAGCAGAGGCAATCTCGCTGAGCAAACACGCCCCGGATTTGCTCTGTGCAAACAGCAGAAACGGCTGCACCACAAAGGAGGGGCTCAGAGAATACCTGAATGCACAGTGGGCCGTGGACGGCTGTGTCCTTCGGGGCAGAACTATGGGAGGTGACCCCTCGTTCCCTGCAGCGGGGGGCATTCCGAGGGAGAGGCATGGGATCCCTGGCCATCTCCTAAGACATATGCTTGCCCGGCCACTCAGGAGCACTGAGTTGGTCACTGGGGATCTCTGCGGGGGGCAGGGTGGACACAGTCCCAGCTTCGAGGGTGGACTGAACAGCATAGAGAACGTTCTGGGCCAAGTGGCCCCTGCCACCGGAAACCTGCCCTGTGCCCACCGCCAGCAAAGCCAGCCCCAACCTGGCGCCCCCACCCTGCTCCAGGCTCCAGCCTTGCCTCGGGGGGGTTCTCCAGGCCCCCAGAGGGCAGGCAGCACCCATGTGGTGGCCACGCCCCCACAGAGCTCCCCAGAGAGGCCTTCTTCCCGTCCGCCTCACCCAGCTCCTCCAGGATGGAACCAAGATGCCGAATTGGCAGACCAGCCAGTCACTGGAAGAGCCCGTCCCTGAAGGCCGCCCTGGACACTGCAGTCACTGGGGTCAGAGCCCGCCGCCAGCCGCAGCTGGGTCCCTGTCCGGCTGCCCCTGTGCCCCAGGGGTGCTCCTGGAACATCTAGACCCTGAAGAGCAAAGGGCTCCTCCCTGTTGGCCTCTGTGCTTGCCGCCTACCCGAGGGGGTGCCCACCCGCACCCCACCACGGGCCTTTGCCCCCCACCCCACCAGTCCCAAGGCAGGCCCACAGGAGGACAACACATTCCCAGGCTAGGGGGTTCCTCACGGTCCTTTCTCTAATTTTTCTGCGTTTCCCCATCTCGACCTAGACATACCTTTCCCATGGAGTTGGAACAGAGTGTCAGCGGGAAAAACCAGGCTCCCCTCAGGCGTGTGGGGGTGCTGCAGGCCCAGGGCTCAGAGGAGGGTCAAGCTCCCTCCAGGCTGGACCCCAAGCAAGTACCCTCCCTGTGCACACGGGGAGCGGGGGGAGGCTCGGCGCCCCTCCCCAGGGACATGCCAGCCTCATTTCATTGCTACTGCGACAGTTACATTAACTTGTATCTAATGGGACGCTCGGCTATTGGACATGGAGTGATTCCAGTTTAATTAGGCATCAGGAAGCTGAGCATTAATTAAAGTAACAAAAGACTCAGCACAAAGTGGGCCAGGCCGTTTTGGAAAGGCGGCAGCCCAGATCGGCACGAACAGCCCTCCCGGGGCTCCCTCACTCGTCCCAAAGGCTCTTAAACCGTGTCAGCCTGTCTTCGAATCTTCGGTCACCACTTGCTCCTCAGGTCCAAGCCCCAAAGGCCACCGGGGGCCTTGCACCCTGACCTCCTTGGCAACGCATGGCCCAGGGCTATGCCCCTTTGGGCTTCACATGCTGCCCTCCCAGGAAGAGAGGGCAACAGCGACCACCTTGGAGTTTAGGCAGAGCTCTCCAGCCCCCGCAGCCCTGGAGAAAGCCCCCTCCCTGCAGCCCCGCGGCCCCACCCAGAAGAAGCCTGACCCCCACTGTGCGCACAAATCGCCCTCATTACCCTTTTCTCCCCACCAAGACAAGCAAAGGGGCTTGGACCCAGGGGCAGCTGGGGACAATGGTGAAGGGCCGCGGACACAGGAGCCAAGACCCCGACGCCGCAGCCTGCACACAGGAGCAATGATGACCTTCCTCCCTTCTCCCTCTGCCAGAGCCTCCCTTGTCTCCTGGCCTTCTCCTAGCCCTGCTGGGCCTGGACCCCTCTACAGCCACGGTCAAGAATCACAAGAGGGTTTCCGGTCACATGAAACTTGCCACATTTATGGGAGGAGCTTTGTGCAACTTTCTAAGAGCAGGAGACTTGATGGTTTTATATTTCTTTCTCTAAAAAAAAAGCAGAATATTAGACTAGGTGCTTCAATATGACCCCAGTTACTCCTCTCCCACTTTAACTATCTCCTGGTGAATCCCTCTACCTTTGGCCTGCCCTTATGGAGTCAGAGGTGTGGTTACCGACCCTCCCCCTACGACCCCTGCATCGGCCCCAGGACAGGCTCCAGGCTCCAAGGCCAGACCAGAGCCCAAGGTTCTCTAATTTAAGCCACTTCTCCCAGCCCCAGCTTGGCATCACCTTCTTCTTTCCAGATGTTCTACCTCTGTTGATATGTCCTGCTCTCCATCCTTACTCTCCCATGGAAGCTGAACTGAGAGGTTTAAACTGAGGGGCACAGTGATCCATGTGTCTGATGAGGAGCATCATGCCTCACCCCCGGGCTAAGTCCAGGCCTTGAAAGCCATGTGAGCGAGGGGGGTTTACATGAAGGCCATGGGGCCCTTCCCTCCCGAACTGGATCCTCGAATGGCTGACTGGGCGAGCTGTGGACCTCAGTGAGACTTGGCCAGGGGTCCTGCGGCAATAGCGAGAGGAACCCAGCTACACAACAACATCGAGCCACTTTCATGGGGCTTCTGTTTCAGCCACCCTGAGACACGCATTTTTTTGGAAACCTCCAAGTGTCCTTACAGCCCCTTTTTCTGTGAGCACCGGGGCTCAGCCAGGAGGGGATGATTCAGGGACACCTGGCCAGGAAGTGGCAGAGCCATCCCTCCCAGAGGACCTAGGAGTAGATTCTGAGCAAGGGCTGAGGGGCCCTGGCCCGGAGCACGGGCTCCTCGCCACAGTAGGGTCCGGGCCTGCTCTGTGCTGAGACAAATGCTCCACACTCTCATATTGACATTTCCCATAATGATGATCATATTTTCCCCATCGGTCGAGACCTGAATCAATGGCATTTGAGTAATTGGAGATTGATTTTAATTAAGTCTCAGAAGTTTTGTGACCGTGCCTTAAAGGACTCCTTTCTACCAGCTGCGGGGACGGGATCCTGGTCTTGCCTGGCCCTAAGGGGGGCGGGGTTGCCTCCTGCAGTGTCCTTGGGCCTTGGCCTGAGACTCCCCCACCTGTCCCACCACAGATCAACCCTCTCTTTTGTCCCGGCCAGCTCTGAGTCTCAGCCCATGGTGCAGGGCTGGCTGGAGTGGGGCTCAGTTGCAACTGGGGGAGGGTTCTGGGGAAAGAGCCTGGTGGGTAGGCTGGGTCTTGGACAGTGCTCCGTGCTGGGTGCCACATCTCTCCCTTCCCTGACGCCAGTTTCCTGAAACTAAGTAGGATCATCCTGCCCCCCCCACCCCACCCAGTGATCCAGGCCTCACCCCCAGGGAGCGTTACACCTTGCTTCTCTTCTGTCATCTCATGGGACTGTCCAAACAGACCATGCCCTCCAAGCCTCCTTCTGCCCAAACCTCATCTTCTATCATTTCCACCATCCTCAGGCCTCTGCCCCCAGGCCGTGGGCTACTCCAGCACTGCCCTGACCACACACACTGACCACAAGGCTCAGAGGGCTCATGCGGGTTCCCTGCCTGCAACATCCCACCATCGGTCTTCTGGGCCAGGCCACTGCCCCTGCCAACTCTCCGGACCCTGCCCAGGGCTCCCCGCCCAGCCTCCTGCAGCCCACTCACTCCCGGGGGGCCCATGCCTCCCCAGCTGCCCCAGCAATCTCCCACCACACACCAGCCCCACTGGCAGGTTTCATGCCACAGAGGAAAGAAGGTCATTAGCAGGAATGTATTATTAACGAGGAGGCCTAATTAAGCAGACCACTAAATCACTTAGTCTCACCCTGAATCCCTGAGGACTAATGGGGAGCAGCCAAGCCCTCAGGAGCAGCTGCCCACTGCAGGTGGGTGGGCCCCGCGTGCTGCCCAGGCCCCAGGCAGGAGCTGAAAAATGATCAGTGTCACAGCCCTGGAGTCGTTCAGCTCCCTGGGGACGCTCAGCCGCTGGCTGAGCCTGAGGACCTCCAGAGAGCCTGATCACCTAGTTCAGGTGACAGTCAAGGGCATGACCTTCCCAGGCCTTGACCCCTCTGGGGGAGCTGAGTCAGGGTCCCTGAGGGGTCTGCCCTGTCTCCCTCTGTCCAACCCTGCACTTCTGAGAAGGGAGAGGCAGCCCCCAGGAATAAAGCCCGCTTAGCACCCCTCTGCTCTGACCACGGGCCCCTCCAGTGAGACTCTGCTTCCTCACCGTAAGATGCACCCCCCCAGCACCCCCGCTCCCAGACCACATGGAGCTTGCCATCAAGACCAGCTTGGGAACCTCAGCACCCAATAATGTGCCTCATCCTATCACCCAAACCTACTTTACAGATGAGGAAATCGAAGCCACTTACAGAGCAGAAACTGGGGCTCTCCCACGTACCCAGAAAGCCTGTGTTTCCATACACCTCCTGGCTCCCGTGGTCAGAAGCAGCCCCCCAAGGTCAATGGGGCAGGCAGGTCAATATAAGGCATTCCCAGGCCAATATAAGGATGGGGAGCAGCGGCGGAGTGGCCCAGCCTGCTGCGTCGCCCTTGGGGCCCGGCCAAGGCCACTAGGCCCGCAAATGGGTGGGCAGCCAACTCCTGAGCTGGGAAGGACAGTTGCCGGGCCCAGGAAGACAGTGGGCGGGCCCATGAAGAAGCCTCAATGAGCAATCAGGCTCAGTGGAACCTCAATCCTGCTAACGGTCTCAGAGCCTCTGGCCTCAAAGCAAAGAAGTATGACAAGCTAATGAGGGAACGCTGGCCAACGGCAATCCCAGAGCAGTGGCCCCATGCCAGAGGTTGAGAGGGGCTGGACCTAAGAGCCTGGGCTCGGGGAGGGGCATGGGAAGCATGGGCCAAGCCTCTGCTTTCAGGACCCTAGGCCTCAGTTTACCTATCCAGGTGTGTCCTTGAAATAGGGATGATGAGGGAGATGGCACTTTCCTGCTTTCCAAAGTGGGAAATGGGGAAACCAAGGCCAGGAGCATACCTGCCTAACCCCTTAACCGTGGTGGCCATCTGTGCCAAGCCGCAGAAGGTCCCCTGCTCAGCCCTGCACATGGGAGTGCCACCGTCACCCCTTTATTTCTGCAGTTGCTACCTCCTCTTGATATCGTGCTCCGGAAAACTTTAAACTACCCCAAAAAGCCGCAAGAAGATTTCAGCAGCCACCTGCCTGCCCCTGACCCAGCATCAGGCAGTGGTCGCCACACTGTCCCATCATCTCGTGGCAGGCCATGCAGAGACAGCAGCGGCCACAGCGGGGCTCTGGAAGCTGTGGTGACTGGGGGGAGGAGGTCTTGTAGTAGGCTGGGCAGGGTCCTCCTTGGAGGCCCAGGTGAAGGGACTACACAGCAATGTCAGCTAGGACTCTGGCCCGGTGGGTTCTGGAACCAAGATCAGAAAAAAAGGATTCATTGAAGGGAAGCCGGTCTTCAGGCTCTGTCCCAAGCAGGGCTCCTGATACCCTCCAAGCTGCGGTCCCGGGGTGGCGCGGTTCAGAGTCTCACGGCACCCAAGGCCAGGCCTCCTTTGCCTGGAATTACTCTCTTCCTCTTCCTGCAATTGAAGGCTTCACATTGCTAAATGCGCAAAACTATAGACCTAGGGAATTAGGGCAGCACTAGGCAACCATTCACACTTTAGTGAGAACTAATGGATGGAGCAGGCCTGGCCCAGATCCCAGGAGCTTGACAGGCTAAGTCTGATGATGGAGGTGTATTCCCAGGGTCCAAAAGAGCTGTGGGCAATGAGAGGACCAAGGACTAGCCCAGGGAGAAAGGGGGTGTCCCTGCCTACCAGCCCTAAGACCCAGAACACCTGCAGGTATGGGGCAGTGACTCCCGGGCCCAATGAGACAATCTCATGGTCACTCCATGAATCTTCCCGGGAAGGAGACAGTCTCCACCCACCTGGCCCGGTGATTGGGTAAGACCCTCCCTCTGCAAGTAGGTGTGGGAGTCCTCACTTCTTGTATATGGATAACTCCCCCCTGGTATGCAAGCCCCAGGAAGTTGGGGGAGGGGACACAGGGGTCCAGCGGAGCCACATCCTGGCCCACGTGACTTGGCCACCCCAGCCGCAAGGTGTCTGCACAATGCAGGACATCGGCCATTGGACTTTACCACAATTACTTCGAGAACTATTAAGTGTAGTTATTAATCATTAAGTAATTATATCTGCTCTTGTATTAATTATCTGGCCATTGGGAATGCCATCAAGATTTAAGATTTTTAATTGTTAATAATATTTCCCAAACACAAGGGAGGTTTAATGCACCTTCATATACTCTCTCTCTGCCTGAGGTAAGGCGGGGAGAGTCCCCTTGGGCCCCAGATGACACCCTCCCTGGTCCAGGGGGAGGCTCTGCCCTCACTGGTACTGCCAGGCAGGGCTGCTCTCTGAGAAGGGCCTCCTCGGCCTTGGCTATGACTCAGCGTTCCCTCTAGAGATCTATAGGGTCCCCAAACACCAGTGGAGGAGCATGGCCCTCTGCCCAGCATCCACACCCAGCCCCGCCACCTTTAGCCTCCGCGAGGCCCACCAGCTGGGACACGCCCTGGCATGGAGACCTACTAGGAAGACTGCATCAGGGACGCTATGCCCACCAATGACCCCGAGGTCCCTAGGTCAGCCCCCAACTGCCCATTCCAGGCCTGTGTACCCTCACCAGGCACTCAGCCCACTGCTGTCTCCAGCACCCCCAGGAGCTCTGGCTTTGGCCCCACGGTCCATGGCCTCCGCCCCACAGTCCATGGCCTCCTCTCATCTGGCAGGGCTCTGCAGTCCTTTGTGGGCATCGCCTCACTTTGCCCTTGCGGCCTGCTTCACAGAGCGTGATGCCGCGCTCCCCATCTCACAGAGGAGCCTCCTCAGTTCCTGGAGCACTGGCTGGGGGTCAGTGGAGGTCAGGACGGCTGGGCATCTCACCCGGGCACTCCCCAGCTCTGGGAAAGCCGCAGAGGCTGCATGTTGGCCTGGAGGGTGTGGGTATGAATGAACAGAAGGACCAGAGGGTCCTCTCTCCATTCTTCTAGCCATGGCAGCTCTCTCTGCCCCAGCACGGTCACAGACAGAACTCTGGTCGGTGTTGAGACAAGGGGGGGTGCTGGCAGTGCCCTTGAACTGTGGAGTCTCAAGGGCCTACGTCCTTTGAGACTTTCCTAAGCCTGCCCCTCTTCCCTTTCCGCAATGTGTTCCCCTCAAATAGCCGCATCTTACATCCCTTCAATGGCGATCAGAACAGCATGGAGGTTCCTATGGGGACCAAGTGGTGAGTGCTGAGTGATGGCAGCCTTGAACCCATGTGAGTTTGTAAACCCGGTGCTGCAGTTACCACAGTGCCCTGCCCCCCCCCCCGCCCCGCCATTCCAGCTGCTGGCCCCCTTCCTGCCTGGTGGGCTGGCCCCAGGAGGCAGGACGAGGGAGAGATTTGACCAGACCTGACAAGCGAGTGGTATATCTTGAGCTCACAGAAAACATTTACTCTTAGTTAAAAATAAATAAGTTCAATTATTGGAAAGGAAAAGAATAGCCTAGTATTTACTGCAACTGAATCAAAGGTAATTACTCTGGGAAAAGTCCCCTTTCAGGATTCTGGGCACCATCCCCTCTTGTCAGGGTCCCAAGTAGCACGAGGGGAAGGAACAGGGAAGGATCACCCAACCTTTCCCCAGGGGGTGCATCCCAGCCCCTTCTTCCTTGACCCAGAACCTTGACTATCAGCCAGGTCCCAACGCATGCCTCCTGGGTTCATGGGTGCCATCACACTCCAGCCCATGGCAGAAGCGAAGGGTGCTGGCCATCCTCAGGCCTTCAACTCAAGCACGCATCGCTCACCTGCCACACTAACATAGACAAGCCCTTCGCCTCTCTGAGCCTGTGTCCTCACCTGGAAACCGGGTGACGAGGCAGCTTCCCCCGGCAGAGGCTGGTCCGCGATAGTGATAGTTTCCCTGCACCGGAGGCAGGGAGCCTCTGATCTGTGACAATGACCTGTCCACCGTGTGGGCAGGGGAGACTTGCTTTCCCTCCCCAAGCCCCAACCCAGTCCAAGAGGTTCACCCTGAGCCCCCCAGTGTCATCCTAAGACAGAACCTTGAGCACTGGAGTCCCCCCAAGCAGGTTAGTAACTCCCCACCCTGGCTGTGCACTGGGCAGCCTGGAGTTGGGTAGAAAAGGGGTTTTCAAGGGGTAGATCTGGTTTTCAGAACCAGCTTTATAAGACCAACAGCTGGAGGACGGGGTAGCCCCTTCCCTTGGTCTGTTTACTGGCACCCATGATGCTGGCGCCGGGCAGACCTCCCTCCTCCCAAGAGGGAGGCCCGGTGTGTGCCCACAGGGAGCACTCCCCTGGGTGGCCCCTGGGCCGGAGGAGGTCGCCACCCCCAGAACCCACACCGGGGGCCTCTGAGGCGACCCCAGGCCGTGAGGGCCAGCTCCACGCCCCAGCACGTGGGCACAGCCACCGGTGACCAGCTGCAAGGAGTGGCCGCTGTAATTAGCGTGAAACGTGCTGCCTTTGCCGGAGAAGAAAATCCCATCTCAGAAATACACGTCCAATGCAAGTTCAATTTCACCCGTGGGGCCATAAAACGCTCTTCCAATCACCTGGTGCTGTTGCTTGCCAGCACTGTTAATCCCGGGAATGTTATTTAGAGCCAAGACATCGCGGGGAGAAATCATGTCCCAAGCCCACAAGGAGCCCCACTCCGCTCCCTGCAGAGGGCTTGGGAGGTGAGCGAGACGCGGTGGGGGTGCTGGGCAGGGAGCTGGGTGTCCGCCACCGGCTCACTGCGTCATGTCCCTCCCCCAGCAGCCTGCAGAGTCCTGGATGGGCCCATCTGGGGTGGGAAGACTGAGGGCAGGCAGCTCAGGCCCAGTGCACTCTGCCTGCCCCCACCTACACCATCCTTCTCCTTGTCCCCAAACCTTGCTGGCCTCTGAGCGTCCTCCAGAGACTCATCCCACAACCCTTGCTTTGAAATCATTTCCTTGATTACCGAGGGTAACAATGAAAACACGTAATTGAATCTCCAAGAGATTACCATTTCTATAACTTGTTCCCAGTTCCCAAGATAAATCAAACATCTCCCTTGTATGGCAAGCCCGCTCGCGGCCCACCGCTGAGGGATGATACCGCCCTTCAGCAGCGATGTGGGGCCTTATCAAGAAGAATGCCTTACGCTGCCTCCCGGAGGGCACCTGCGGGGCTCCCAGCACGGCCCTGAGTGGGCACCTGTCGGCTGAGAGGTGCTCGGACAGCATGGAGTTGGGCAGGCGGGTGGGCAGCTGGTCCCTTTGCCAGCTAGCTGGCTCGATGGCGTGGGTGACTGGTGTGGGGAGAGGGGGGTCACCGGTGTCTCAGCCCAGGCCCCCCAGAAAGCCGGGCGTGAGGCAGGCTGGAGGGAGGCAGGAGGTGAGGGAGGGGCGGCGGTGAGCAAAGTTACCCCTTCTGTTGACCCAAGCCAATCCCAGGAAGCCCACTGCCCACTGGGCTGGGCTGAGCACCCAGGGTCCCGTGGCACGTCAAGGTCAGGCACCAAGAGGCATGGGGCAGGGAGGCCCGGTGTGTGCCCACAGGGAGCAGGTAGCAGATGACCGGATGCGTGAACGCTCAGGACGCTTGTAAGCTAGCTCTTCAGTGGGCTCGGTGACCACAGCCGGCTAGCGGGGGAGTTAGGCCCGTGCTGCCTGCGGGGGTGGGTGGCCTTCTGGATGGCGGAAAAGCGGAAGGCCCCCCGGATCGAGTCTGCTGTGTTTGGGGGCTGCACTCAGCGATCTCACCTTCCAACAAGGACCCGACAGGGAGACTGCTCACCTGGGAGAGCTGAGCTGGGCAGGGGAGGGCGGTGCGCTCTCTCCGCTCCGTGGGCAGGAAGCGTAAGACCCGAGGGCAGCTTTCCACTGAGGACATCTGCGTGTGCCTGGGCCAAGACCACAACCTGGCATCAACAGGGGGCTGGGACACGCTAACTCTGACGGTCTGGCTGAGCACCCGCCTGGGGAGGACGATGGACAGCCCCAGGAGAGGACTAGGTGTCCTGTTCCCCACGCCCCATCTCTCTATCCCCCATACAGCCCCACGGGGAACCCTGCAGCCCAGGGCTTCTCTGGAGGCCCTGGTGACGTGTTGGTCTTGAAACCCCAGGTCGGGTGGCAGAGTATGACCTAAGTCTACCTTCCAGCCAAGTGCCCTGAGCCTGAGTAGGGCAGCCCCAATGCGCCTTGTCACGCCTTCCCAGCCAACTGGGAATTGCAGCTGAAGAAACAGTCTTCCCCGGGGCTGCAAGGGACAGTGAGGCTGGGCTCAGGCCCCAAGGTGAGAGAGCCCGCATGCCCCACCTTCTCTGGCCTGCAGCCCCCCACCAAGGAGCCCCTAGCCCATCCCCCAGGCCCAGCTGAGAGCCCTCAGGGCAGGACACAACACCTCAGCTCTCAGCCCCACACCCCAGAGGCCCTCTCACCAGGCCAAAGCCCAGATGCCTAGGCCGGCCTTAAAGAATGGGGTTCATGGGGCCATGGCGCTGCCCAGGGGCCAGAAAGCCTTGATAAAGCCTGGGATGCCTGAGAGGCGGAGGTCTTGGAGGTCCAGGTCTGGGGGCCTGCACTGAGAATTCCCCCCCAAACCCTGTCTGCAGCATACCAGTAAGCACCCGGTGTGTTTCTCTAGAGAAAATAAGGGGGGGGGGAGGCAAAGGGCTTCAGGGCACGACCTCCAAACCGGGTACCATGGGGTCATGCCAAAACGGTGGCAGCACCCCCCCACCTGGCCAGCCCTTCACCCAGGCCAAGGCCCATGGTGGCATCCATGGGCTCTGACTGTCAGCGTCCTATCCACACCCCCCCCACCGTGGATGCTCTCCTGTCCTACAGGTGACTCCTGCACCCCTTCTCCCTCCGGAAGGGCCCGCCCCTGCGCCACTTCCTAGCCCCTGAGCCCAAGCCCCTGAGCCCTGGCCAGACCTAGCTGTGGGCCCCGGCCCTCCTCACCCCAGCCATGGCCGCCTGCTAACAAACGGGGAGACATAGAGTCAGCCCGGGCCTGTCAGAGGGCTCCACTCTGGGAAGGCCCACAGGGGGGAGTCCCAGGCCCTTGGGAGGAAGCAGGTGAGAGACGGCTGAGCAAGGTTCTGTATGTGTGGTGAGAGCCCCCAGCAGCTGAGGTACGAACAGTGGGGTAGAACTAGCAAAGGACATTAGCCGCTGCCCCAGGTCAAGACGGAACCACTGATTCGAGTGGGGAGGAGGTTTCTGCCCCAACATTGTCCCTCCTCCACCAGGGGGGCCCCCTGCCCTGTGCCTGGAGCAGCGTGGTGGGCCCCAGAAACCTTCAGCCCATCTGCAGGGTTGTGGCGCCACCTGGTGGTCGGTTCTGGGCCCTACACTTTGATCGGTTAGCAGAGGGTAAGGGCGTCCGTGGCCCCCAGGGATACTAGCCAGGCCTGTGACCATTCCAGGTCTCCCCACTTCACCAGAACCCAGTTTCTCACTCACATACTTTGGGCACATTGCCTTGGTACAGGGAGGGGCCCCAAGAGCTCATGGCCCAGCCCTGTCTACTCTGAGCAAGAGCCAGAGGCAGAGGGGGGACTGCAAGATGGGCAAGCACCCCGGATCCTGGCCCTCGTAACGACGTGGCAAGGGCTGGCACTGGCCATCAGACTTTCAGGCCAGGCTGACTCCATGGGCACCACTGTCCAGCTAGCAGGGCAGATGGTCACGCAAGTGCGAAGCAAAGGGTGAGCCTGGCTCCGATGGGATCTTCCGCAGGGACAGTCTCTGGGCCCAGGCAGGGGTAGGCACCTCCGACTCACCCACCCAGGAGCATAGAGGCCCATCAGCCCCAGCATGACCGTCTCCCCAGCCCAAGCCCTCAACGCCGTGGCTGATAGTAATTCACTGGAGCTGTGCATCCCTGAGAGGATTTTCCTTGACATTCTTATTATCCCTCTGATTCTTAAATAAAAAATGTGAGCCGTTGGTGTCCAGAGAGTCACCCTGGAAGGGAAGACAAATGGCCTGCCACTGCCCAGGGACGGGACAGAGACAGGAGCCTCTTCTACCCCTAAGCCTCGGCTTTTGAAACGGGACCACCCTAGGAGGTCCCCCCGAGTGCCCTCCCTGCCCTGCACCTGCACCCCACCAGCCCATTCTCTGTGCAGGAAGGCTGCCTCCACAGGCAGGACTGGGGAGGGTTTGGGCCAGGAGCCAGGTCAGGGGAGCGATGGGGCTCCCCTGAGGAAGAGCTGGTCCAGGTACCTCGAGTTGCATCCCCTCCAAGCCTGCTCCCACCCTTTGATAGGAATGTGGGCCACTGAAGCGTGAAGTCCCAGCCAGCCAGGAGCACCCCGGCCTGGCCCGGGGCAGTCAGGGCGCGGTCCCCACCTCCACTTCCTCCTCCTGCTCGCAGGCTCCAGGCTCCCTGAGGCCACTGGGCATCTTGGCAATTTGGGCAGGAAGCGGCTGCCATGGCAACTGGCGTCCAGGGAGGTGTGCTGCCTGGCAACAGGGGCCACAGCCCAGTGCTCCCTCCAGTGCCGGAGAGACACACTTCCCGCCCGTGGACAGGAATTCCGGCCGGTGCCGGGGGCCCATACTGACTCACACCCCACCCTCCTGTTGGGCATCCTGACGCCCAGACTCACTGCAGAACGACACCCGCATCCAGGACCCTGATGTGCAGGGTTCTTTAAAGGCATTAGCATGTCTGTCCCCATTCATGGGAATGCCATCCCAACCGTGGACCCTAAGCTCCCTCTCTCCCTCTGAGAGCATCCCCCTTAGGGTGTTCTCTGGCTCCAGGCCATATTGCCAGGACCAGAGGGGGGTGGTGAAGGTTTCAGGGAGCTGGGTTCTGCAGGGGTGGTCTCTGCAGCCTCCAGCGAAGGTGGGTGCAGCCTGAGTGAAGGTGTGGGTGCGTCAGGGGACATGGGGTTCCCAGGCTGGGAAGGGAGGTGTCTCGAGGTCACAGGCAAGGATGCCGGAACTCCTGTGTCGTTGGGGTGCTCTGAGACCTCGTCAAACCCACTCAGGGATTGCTCCTGCCTTTGGGCCTGAGAGCCCAGCCAGGGTGCCCACGGTGAGACCTGAGGAGCCCATTTGGCATTTCTATACATGACAGCCACCAGAACCACCTGTCTTCGTGAGGACCTCTTCCCTCTCTCCCATTTAACATTCCTGAGCACCTGCTGGCACCTGGCAGGATCAGCGCACCCCTGCCCACCCTCGCGCCCTGCCCCTTCCAACATGGCCACCAGGGGGCGACCTTTGCCTGGACTCCTTCCTTCTCCACCGCCCCCCACCACCACCACGCCGGAGCTGCCTCACCTCTGAGGTCCTCCAAGACTTCCTGGGCCCTCAACTTGAGTGCCTGCTGCAGGGTACCCTGAACGGAGCACATCCTCACACCCGGGGAGGAATTACAGGATGGGCACTCCCTCTCCCTCTGGTGGCTAAGCAGAGCCGCCCCCCACCACCTGGCCATTTGGGGGAGCAGCTCGGGGGTTGTGGGGGGGCTTCAGGAGCATCCTTCCCAGCTCATCCCCAGGTGACTCCTGTTGTAACAGGCTGCACGATGGCTCCCCCATCCTAGAAACACAGAGGGGTCTCCTGGGGCTGGGGCCACACATGTCTGGCCTGCGGACCGCGCCTGCCGCCTCCTCTGTCTGCGAGGCCCCCCTGTTCCCCCCGCAGGGGCTCCTGCGGCATATCCACACCCCATGACAAAGAGGACAGGAAGAAAACATGTGCACACAAGGGATTTTGACTAACTTCTTTAGACAGGAAGTGGGAACTGGCTTAGCAGCACTGCCTGGGTGGAGACAGCAGAGAAACAGCTTGCTAGGGAACAGCCCGGGGTGACCATCCAACACTGAGGCGAGGCAAACGGTGCTGTACTGATCATGACAGCAGGACAGCAGGTGACCCGGTGACGCCCCACGCCGTCCTGTATTCCAGACCTCAGAAATGCAGTGGGCAGATGTTTGCTTAGAGACCAGAGGGCCTCCTTCCCAGAGCCTGACATTAAGACGCTCCAGCAGCTCTTAAAGTTAATGGCGAGAGAAATGCGCCAGTCAGCTCTTTCTTGCCTCCTTTATACACAGGAGTAGAATAAAAAGAAAACCAGCATCTAATAGGAGGACCCAAGACCAAAAAGGAAAAAAAAAAAAAAGCCACAAAGAGAATAAGGAAAATACAGAAAGCAAAAAGTTTCCCTCCCTTCTAAACCCACTGTATCCCTAAAACAGAGCAGGATGTTCTAGAAAAAAAGAATAGGTGACATTCAAAGAACACTAATGATGTCTTTGCAACTTAAAACACGATTTCTGACATTCAAAAGCCCGGCAGCTACGCCTGGCCTGCTCCCAGCAGCAGTGAGGACCTTGAGGTCCTCCCCAGATTCCCACAGGAAATGCCCTCTGAGCCACTTCTCTCCCTGGCCCTACCTCTGAAAAGCCTGAGGTCAGAGTAAGGTGCTTCCTGGAGACCTGTGGGGTGTCTCGTCATTCCCACGTGATAGGCGAGCACAGAACGTGGTGGCTGACACAAGCATGATGCAGCCTGGGGCTTGGCCACTCGGCTTGTCCCTCGGGACCACGTTCTGAGGGGCTCACTGGCCTTATCTGCCCCTTTGGGCTTCTGGGAACAGGCTGTAATGACAGAAACTTCTCTCTCCCCATGACCTCTCGTCTGATAGCAAGGCCACACCTCCCCAGGGGCAGAGGGTCCACAGGGCAGCAAGAGAGAGAGGTCAAGGCCAAGCACACACACGCAAGTGATGCTCAAGGTTAGTCCAAAGTCCAGGATGAAGAGAGAGGCCCTCTCTCCCGATGTGAAGGGGGCAGTCACATTGCAGAGGGGCCAGGGCACTAGGAGAAAAGGGATTTGTGGCCATCTCTTCCATGCAAGGACTTGAATCCACCTTTCTGAGAGTGCTACTTGAGGATGGGCTTCCACAGAACAAGGGAGGGCGCTGAAGAAGAGGAAGACGTGGCCCCAGGACGTCCAGTGGGGGGTGGGGGGGCGCTGTAGCAGCACAGGCCACATCGTGGACAGACCAAGGGCCTGAATTTGGCTCCAGCGTGGGCGTGTGCTCAGCAGTCATTAAAAAGACCTCTGTCATAGAACTAGAACAAATAATCCTAGATTTGCATGGAACCACAAAAGACCCGGAATAGCCAGAGCCATCTTGAAAAAGAAGAACACAACAGGAGGTACCACAATCTCAGATTTCAAGATTTACTACAAACCCATAGTAAGGGAAACAGTGTGGTACTGGGACAAAAATAGACACAGATCAATGGAACAGAATAGAAACCTAGAAATAAACCCATGGTGATATGGCAATTGATCTTGGACAAAGCAGGCAAGAATATTCAATGGGAAAAAGGCAGTCTCTTCAACAAACATTGTTGGGAAAACTGGATAGCCACAGGCAAAAGAATGAAACTGGACCACTTTCTTACTCAGATTCAACATACTCAAAAAATAAACTCAAAGTGGGTTAAGGATTTTGATGTGAGACCAGAAACCATAAAAATCCTAGAACAGAGCAAAGAGTAATTTCTCTGACATTAGCCATAGGAACATTTCATTCATCTGTCTCCTGAGGCAAGGGAAACAAAAGCAAAAATAAACTACTGGGACTACATCAATAAGTAAAAAGTCTCTGCACGGCGAAGGATATAGCCAACAAAACTAAAAGATGACCTGTTTAATGGGAGAGGATATTTATAGATGACATCTCCGATGAAGGGTTAGCATCCAAAAATCTATAAGAACTTATAAAACTCAACACCTCAAAACCCAAATAATCCAATTTAAAAATGGGCAGAAGACATGAGGAGACATTGCTCCAAAGAAGACATGCACAGGCCAACAGACATGAAAAGATGTTGAACATCCCTCATCAGGGAAATGCAAATCTAACCTACAAGATACCGCCTCACTCACACCTGTCGGAATGATTAACCAGCAACACAAGGAACAACAGGTGTTGACAAGGTGTGGAGAAAAAGGAACCCTTATGGGATGCATGGGTGGCTCGGTGGGTTAAGCATCTGCTTTCAGCTCGGGTCGTGATCCCAGGGTTCTGGGATCGAGCCCACATCAGGCTCCCTGTTCAGCAGGGAGCCTACTTCTCCCTCTCCCTCCGCCCTTGCTCCTGCGCCTTCTCTCTCTCTCTCTCTCTCTCTCTCTCTCTCTCTCTCTAATAAATAAAATCTTGAAGGAGGGAAGGAAGGAAGGAAAGGAGGGAGGGAGGAAGAAAGAAAAAGAAAAAGGAACCCTTGCGCAGTGTTAGTGGAAACGGAAACTGGTACAGCCACTGTGGAAAACAGTATGGAGTTTCCTCAAAAACTTAAAAATAGATCTACTTTATGATCCAGTAATTCCACGACTGTGTATTTACCCAAAGAAAACAAAAACACCAATTTGAAAACACACATGCCCCCCGTGTTCACTGCAGCGTTATTTATAATAGCTAACAGAGGGAAGCAGCTCCGTCGCCCATCGACAGATGAATGGATAAAGATATGTATATACCACAAAAAGAGCCATAAAAAGAGTGAAATCTTGCCATTCGCAACAACACGGATGGCGCTAAAGGCTATAATGCTAAGTGAGATAAGCCAGCCGGAGAAAGACAAGTTCCATTTGATTTCAACCATCCATAGAATTTAAGAAACAAAACAAATGAACAAAGAAAACAAGAGAGAAACCAAAAAAATACTCTTAACTACAGAGAACAAAGGGATGGTCAGCAGAGGGGAGGTGTGGGGGTCACTAGGTGAAGGGGACAAGAGTACATTGTCATGATGAGCACTGATAGTGGGCAGAATTATTGAATCACCGTGTTGTACACCCGAAACTAATGTAACACCATATGCGAACTATACTGGAATTAAAAAAAAAGAGAGAGACCTCTGAAACACTGAAGAGGGACCTTGTGTGGGCTTCTGTCACTTAACAGTGGTATGACCGTGGGCAAGCGACCCACCATCTTAGTGCCTCAGTGTCCCACCTCTAAAGAGGATGATTATCGTCCTTACAGAACCATTAAATTAGATGTTCGATAAATGATTTTTTTATAAAAAATAAAATCCCAAAGATCGGCTGGGTATAAAAGCCGGGCTATGGGATAAGCTCTTCTGCGTGAAGAGGAGGTGGGGGGCGCATGCCCCCCGCTGGGCAGAATGTGGAGCCGAACCCCAGAAGGAGCTCGATGACCAGGCTTTGGGGGTGGGTGGTGGGAACTGAGGAGGGAGGACCCGCGTCTGGCGTTTGATCTTGTTTTAACCTTGCGTCTACATTATCTGTTACATTTCCAGAAAATAGCTAATGCAGTTGGGGGAGCTGCGGTGGGGAAGATGCACGGGGGCGGGGTGGGGGGCGCGGTGGGGAGGGGAGCAGAGAAGGACACTTCAGGAGCAGGGACCTGGTGGGAGGGGCCACCACCCAGGCCCATTGTGACCTCCCTGGCTGTGCCCAGGCCTTTGTGACAGGCACTCTTGGGGCAGACCTGTGAGCCATGACACCTAGAGGACCCTCAATAAGAGGGTGGCAGGTCGGGCCAGGCTAGAGCCTGGACCTGGGGTAAGGAAGGGGTTACAGGGAGGTATGGAGGGGCCCAAAGCCCTGGGCCCCTGTGGCCACTCCCACCCCCCATGCTCCCAGCCGTCAGCTTCGAGCAGCCACGGGGGATGCCTGGATCTACCCTGCCAGGGGTTTGTAAGGTGGCCATGCCTAGTGCCTCTCAGCTCCACTCACTCCATAGAGTCCACCAGGCCTTTCCCACCTCCGGGGGCAGCGGGCGGGGGACCCAGGGTCGGGGCCGAGGTACCTGGGAACTTTATTGCAAGTGAAGAAGGCGAGATGCCACGACAGAGACCAAGAGACCCAGCAGGGGCGAGACAAGCACAAGTGGAGGCAAGGCTGGGGTGGGGCTGGCCCCTGCACTCGGGACGAGAGCAAGGGGCGCCCAGGCAGGGGGCGTCCCCCAGCCCGGGGCCCAGACCCTGCCCGTGCCCACCCCTGCCCACTGGGTCAGGAACCCCGGCCTCGCCCAGGGCAGCCCCCTCCCCCCTCCAGAGCATGCCCCTGGATCCTGCAGAGCAGTCCTTCCTCCAGCTGGAGCAGGAAAACCAGAATCTGGTGAGTGAGGAGACCCCGGAGCCGTGGGGCCAGCCAGGGTTCAGAGCCCATCCATGCCCGGGGCTCGCGGCTGTCTGCAGAGCTGACCCCCATGTCCCTGCCTCCTGCCCCAGAAGCAGCTATGACAAGCCTCCCATCTCTCTCTGCCCCACCCCCACCCCCACCCGGCAGAAAAGACAGAACCAAGACCTGCGGGAGCAGCTGGGGGCCCTGCTGGGGCCCGGGCAGCAATTCCTGCCCCTGTGCACGGAGCACACGAGCTGCACGGCCCTGGCCTGGGTAAGTGCACGGCAGGTGCCCGGCCGGCCGGCCGCAGCAGGACAGAGGGCAGCAGGAATGACCCCGCGACTCCATGCGCCCCAGCCCCACCCCCCGCAGGTGCTGCCCACCGCCTCGGGGCTGACCCAAGGGCTCTTCCACAGACCCCTGAGCAGGCCAGTTCCCGGCCCCCGGAGGACAGGGGGCCCTTGCAGCTGCTGAGGCGGGAGCTGTGCCGGGGGGAGGAGTCCTTCGTGCAGCAGTCACAGGTGGGTCCCGGGGAGCTTGGCCAGGGGAGGGGGTTCTCCGTGCAGCAGTCCTTGGTGGCCGGAGGAGAAAGGAGCTGACATCGCCGGCCTCGCTTGTGCCCACACTGCGCCCCTCCCCAGAATGAGCTGCAGCAAATCCGACTGTCCTTTGAGAGGAAGAAGATGGCCATTACCGAGGTGCCTGCCCGGCTGGGGTGGGAGGGCCACTAGGGGACCGTCCTGGTGGAGCGTGACCTAGCCTCTCCCCTCCCTCCAGGTGTGGGACGGCGTGGCCGAGGTGCACATGGCCCTGAACAACCAGGCTACTGGGCTCCTGGTAGGGCCCCAGAGGGTGGCCCCGGAGGGTGCTGAGGGGCGGGGGAGCATCGAGAAGCAAGGGAATCCGGGGAGTAGTCAGGGTGAGAGGGCCTGTTTTACCCCCTCTGCCCCCTAGAACCTCAAGAAGGACATCCGGGGAGTACTAGACCAGATGGAGGACATCCAGCTGGAGATTCTGGGGTGATGTGGCCGGTCAGGGGCCTGGGGGGTCCTGGCTGAACTGGGAGAAGGGCAGCTGTCCTGGCCAGGATGGGGTGGCTCAGGCTGGCGGGGGGAGGGGAGGGGTTACCCACGGCCCTGACTGTGCAGCGCCCCCCCCCCCCACCAGGGAGCGGGCCCAGTGCCGCACCCAGGCCAGGAAGGAGCAGCAGATGGCATGCACAGCGGTAAGGCCCCACAGCCCACACCCCTTCCCGGTCTCGGAGAGGGGAGCGTGGGCTTCAGTGGAGGAGGCCCCAGGGCAGAAGCCCCAGCAGCAGCCGGGTGACCACTTATCCCTGAGACATGGCTGCAGGTGCCTGTCCTGGGTGAGGGAGCGAGGGTAAGGACTCGCAGCATGGGGACCCCCACCGACTCCGTCCCACGCGGCCTCGGGGGCAGGCTCTGACCCAGCCCCTCCCCTACAGAAGGCAAGGCCGCAGGAACTGGGATGTTCTGAGGGTCTCAAAGGCCAGCTCTGGTAGGTGGCTGCGTGAGCGCACGGGCAGCACCCTGTCCCCTGGGACTGTCCCCGAGGGCAGCCCCCGCCCCCTGACCGCCGCCGCCCGCAGGCTACTGGCCCTGAGGCTGCTGCTGGGCGCCCTGCTGGCCTGCACCGCCGCCTACGTGTACGTGGTGGACCCCGCGCCCTTCGAGGGGCTGGTGCCTCCCCTGCTGAGCCGCGCCGCCGTCTGGAAGCTCCGGGCCCTGCTGGGCCCGTTCCTGCACCTGGAGGTAGACGACTTCCTGCCCTTCTAGGCTGGAGGCCCAGCGGCCCCAGCGCGGAGGAGGCCAGGAGGCCGGCATGGCCCCAGGTGCCCAGTGGCTGCACCGGCCCCCGCCCAGGGCACCACCGCACACCGTCCCGCCAGGAGCTGCGGAGAAGGGTGGAGGCGGGGTCTGTCCTGAGGGCTGGGCCTGCTGCTGCTGGACATATAGTCGTGACACAAGCAGCGCGTGAGCTTGTCTCCATGGAAATGGGGAGAGGGGAGAGGTGCGGGCAGGAGGCTTTGCAGCCTTCTGAGGCCAATCTCCCAATGAAGGTTCCTCAGGGCAGTGCCCCTGCCTTAGCGCCCATGCCCCATCCGCCCGCCGGGGAGGGGGGCAGCCCCCCCACCCGTGGGAAGCTCCCAGCCCACCCTGAGCCGACAGGGAGGGCTCTGAGCAGAGGGGTGTCGCAGGAGGGTCTCCACTGAAATTGAAGAACCGGGGGTCCTCGGGCCTCATCCCTGGGGCCGGCCGATCAGCAGGCCTCAGGGATCAGGTTCTCAGCCCTGAATCTTGCTGACCCACTGACTTCACACCCCTCATGTAACCCACTTGACCAGCCGCCAGTCCCCCACCTCCCACTCCTGTCCCCTCCCCAACCTAGGATCCCTGTCCAGTCCAGCCTCCTGGCACTGCCCAAGGCTTGGAGGACAGGGGGACCACGTTGGTGGACAGAACTGTGGAGGTAAACACCAAAACTTTTATTTAGGGCATTAAATTGGGGCGGGGGAATGTCTCTGAGAACAATAGCTCTGCGGTTTGCTCACCCCACGTGGGAGAATTAGAGGCACCGCCCAGCAGCTCCGCCCTGTGGGCAGCGGGACCCTCCGAGCCCCCCAGGTGCCACATCTCCGAGTGAAAGAGTGAAGATTGCCGGCCAGGGCTGGGCCGAGCAGTGGGCAGAACACACCGGACTGACAGGCAGGGTCTCCTCCCCGCCCTGGCAGGGTCCGGATGGCTCACCAGGCTGGCGGCTCCAAGAGGTTAAGGCATCTGTTCATGGGCTGGGTGTGGGGAGGAGGGAGTGCAGTGGCCTGCAGGGGTAACCTGAGACCCCCACCCCAGCCCAACCCACAGAGGCCTGGGCTCCCTGGGGAGGAAGTGGCGTCTAAAGTGCTCAGTCAGGCAGGGAGGGCGGGGTGCTGGTCCCGGCAGCTCTGGGGCCCCTGCCTGGGGAGTGGGACGCCCTGCAGCAGGTGGGGACTTCCTGAGGTGGGTGGGCGCAGGGTCACAAGCCCCAGCGGGCTGGGAGTCAGTCAAGGTGCGGCTGCTAAAGAGAGGACCCCCGGCCCCCGGCCCAGGGTCTGTGGCTGCCTGGCTTCCTGGGCTGTCCTCTCGGGCCCCACAGCTGCCTACTTGGTGTCCCGCTCAGGCCCCGAGAGACTGGGGAAAAGGCTGGAGGCGGCTGAGTGCAGGCGGCACATAGCCCCTCGGGGGGGTACCCCGGCGGCCGGACTCCAGGGGGCCCGCAGCGGCGGGTGGTCCTCGGGGAGGCCAAGGTGGCACAGGTGCAGGCCAGGGGGCACCCTGGGGTGGCCACGCCGGCCCCATCCACGGCTGCAGGTGCCGATCCGCCCCCTGGGGGCCGCAGCGTCCCATGAGAGAGAAGCAGAAAGGTGGAGGTCAGCAGGGGGCAGGGCTTGCCCAGGGCAGGATCCGAGGCCCAGCTAGCCTCCCACCTTGGGCCAGCCCCCGCCACAGACCCCCAGTCTCTGCCCTGGCTGTCTCAGCCCCTAAAGAGCCATGGATTCCCAGTGCCCCCACCCCCAACATTTGGCAGTGGGGGGTGGAGGGGTAGGGGAGACTCAGGTGGCCAAGAGGGTGAGTTCCAGTGAGTGCAGCCGTGGGAGGCGGCAACGGCCCCCACAGGGCCCTCAGCCAATGGGTGGCCCCTATGCAACCTCGCTACTCCATCTCCCCCAAAAGCTCTTGGGTTCCCAGGGGGTCCCGGGGGCGGCTGCAACCCCAATCTTTCTCCAAATGCCCTGTTAACCACCAGGGATGCCGCAGACTCACGGGAGCCTCGTGTTTGTCAGCCAGAGATCCATCGGCCAGCCCCCACCTCCCCCGCTTCCAACTCAGCTTAAATCAGTGAAAAAACAAAACAAAAAAAAACCAAGAAGAACGCCCGTTCTCTCTGGCCAACGCCTCTCCCAGAGCCTGACCCACTCTGCTCCCCGCCCCCGGAGCCCCCCGCATTGCAGCAACAGCCCTAGCCTTGCTCAAGGAAAGGATCGAAATGACTCTTTTTCTTTTTTTAATAAAATTATAGATATATAGATGTAGATATAAAAACATAAAACGGACACAACGCAAGCGGACGCTGCCGTGTGCTTACTCTCGGGTCCCTGGCACCAGGCGAAACTCTGACCCCGCCCCCGTGTGCTTCCCACAAGGGCGCCGGGGCTCCTGCAGGGCCTGGACTTGGCATGCCATGGGGCAGGGAATCTCCAGTTTGGCAGGGAGAGAACTCCTGGTCTCACGGGCTCCCTATGGCAGCGTCCGGCCCGTGCCCGCTCCCAACTGCCCCCCAGTCGCCTCCCGCAAGAGCATAAAGCAGAGGTTAAGGCTTCAATGAAAGCGAGTTTCCCGGCAGTGGGGGCAGCGGGGGCCCGAGCGTTAACACATGGGACGTGGCGCGGCAGCTCAGCGCACAGACACGGGGACGCACCCACCAGCTGGGTGAGACAGGACACACGGAGCCAGGACCCCACCCACAGCTGGCTGGCTGTGCACTGTCCACCTATCGGAGCCCAGAGCAATCCCAGAGCCGGGTGCCTGTAGGCTGGGGCTGGGGCCCCCGGAGAACCGGCCTGGCCAAGCTACAAGCTTCCCGCGGGTCCCTGAAAGGCAACAAGTTAGGGGCAGCCGGGTCGTGGGGCCTCAGTCCAGGACGGCCAGGGACCCAGGCCTATCTGTCCATCTCTGGGCCACGGTGACCCGTCTGCGAGGGCAGTAGGTGGGGATCGGCCTAGGGACAACCTCAGGGGCGCGGGTGCAGCGGGTGTGGCCCACACCCCCTGGCCGCCCCCACCTCGGGGAGCAGGGGCACCGACACACAGATCCCGCAGTCTGGCGGCCCCTGGCCCAGCTGCACCCTGCCAAGCAGATGGGTGGATGGACAGGCAGAGGAAGAGGGACAGGCTTGTGGAGGCGTGGTCTCTTCCGCTGACGTGTCCGCACCAGGCCCGGGCCTCCTGGTCTCCCGGGGCAGGCGGGAGAGGAGGGCAGCCGCTGGGGGTCCTGGTCCCCGGGGCTCCACGGCAGATGGATGGCAGTCAGTCCTCACACTGAGATCTCGTACGTGGTCCCACCCACTCCGGACACTTTCTTAACGAGCGTGTGCCGGGCCGGGCTGGCGGAGGGCCCCGGGGGGCCGGCGGCAGGCCCCAGGCGGGCCAGGCCCGGGGACTGCCCGTTAAGCTTACTTGGGGGGGTCTTCAGCTGAGGGCGGTCCCTGCAGCAAAACAAGCACATACACGCGCACACACAGTGAGCACGGGACCACAGTAAGACGGAGGCCGGCCCAGGCAGCAGGACGCACGACGCAGACGCAGACAAAGCCCAGGGCGGCCCCGCCTCTGAGCTCAGAAGGGCCCACCCCGAGAACGGGTGGGGGTGCACAGCCTGCAGAGGGAGGGCTGTGTTGCCACAGGACGGATAGATGTCACAATGGCCATCATCCCCCTCCCAGGTCCCTCGGTCCCTCCCATTGGCGCCGACTACAGAGCACAGGGAGGCCAGATGGACACTGGCCAAGCCCCCAGGCCCTGCACTGTCCTCGTGCCGCAACCTGAGGAGCCCAGTGGTGACTCTCTGGCTCCTTCCCTGCTCCCTCCTAGAAAGTGAGACGCTGTCCTCCTGCCCTCCAGCCCGCCCAGTGCTGACCAACAGCATCCCTGACATTGCTGCCCAAACGCTCACGAGGATGGGAGCCCCTCCCTCCTTCGACTGCCATGCCCCCTGTCCGTGCAGCAGCCATCCACCGGGCCGGTTACAGCCGCATCAGGGGCCTCCTCGTGGACAGAAGCCACGCTCAGGGTGGCAGAGGGGACACCCTGCCAGCAGCCACGCGCCCGCTGTGGGGCCCAGCACACCCCGGGTGCTCAGCTCCTATGCTTGGACCTGACCCTGTGAGGCAGCCAGCCCAGCTTGCTATCACTCACCTGCCAGGAGCCTGCAACCAGCCTGCCCCTCTGGGCCTCAGTTTCCCATCTCTGAGCAAGGAAGCCCTTACTTCCTGGGACTATAAGCACCCAGGCCAGCATGTCCTGCTACGGGGTGATGTCCCCGAGACTCAGCCCCCTGGGCCAACTCCGACTCCGGGGGAAGAAGCCCCAGCCCCCCCGCCCCCACCTCCACTAGGTTGCACCACCTGCAGGAGCATGACAGCCCGGGGCTCAAGACACAGATCCTCCTGCCCCACTGTCCTTGGACGTGTCAGGGTGTCTTGGAGCTGAGCAACCCTCACACAGCCTGGCCGGGAGCCTCCAAAGAGGGTGAGGTCCCCCTGCCCCTGGAGGCAGCCACTGGCTTCCCAGACAACCCCCACATGCTCAGCCAAGAGGCCCCACAGGCAACCGGACACCTGACCTGTGCCGGGAAGCCCCCTGCCCCCAGCACCCACCTCTGCACAGCCAGCGAGGGTGGCGACTCCGGGAGGTCCGTGTGGATGAAGGCGACAGCTTTGGGGCCTGCATAGGAGGGTGAGCGGGGCGTGCTGGGGGGGGAGGGGGGCCCCTGGCGCACTGGGGACCTGTGTGAGCCGCTGCCGGGCCGAGGCCCGGGGGCGTTGTTGTTGGCCAGGTCGGCCTGCAGGGAGGAGGAGGAGGTCCGCGGGGCCCGGCTCAAGGCGCTGGACAGCGAGGACAGTGAAGTCTGCAGCGCGGGGTTGCGGGCACCACCGAAGCCGGGCCCTGCTAGTAGGTCATCTCTGGAGCCATAGCGCAGGGCGGGGCCGCGGGGGCCCTCGGACAGCACGCTGGCCTGCTGCAGGCTGTAGGAGCTGGGCGCATCATAGACACCCGAGTCACCGAAGAGCGAGTCAGCCTGGGAGCGCAGCAGCCGTTCCCGCTCCTCTCTGTCCTTGCGCTCCTGGATGGAGGCCATGATGGTCCTGGACAGGTTGTCGTAGCGCACAGGTGAGGGCTCCCGCGGCCGGGGGCCCAGCACCGGGCTGAAGCTACGGGGCGGGGGCCGCGGTGGGTCACCTACTGCCCCCGGGTGCAGGTAGGGCGAGCGGTAGCTGGCTACGCCAGCCAAGGGGTGGGCAGGGCACGTGTGGCCGCTGGGAGAGCCAGGGTTAAGCAGACTGTCATAGGACAGGCTGCCATTGCGGTTGGGCAGCGCGTGGGGGGCGAAGATGCTGCGGTGCGGCGTGGGGGGCCCGCCCTCCGAGCGCAGAGGCTGCAGGGCCACATGGTCCCCAGACCTCCGGCTTGCTGCCTTGAGGCTCAGGGAGCGCAAGGCGCCCGAGAAGGTGTCAGCAGCGCTGAGTGGCGGGGACGGCGGGTAGGCGGCGTGCAAGCCTCCGGACGTGTAGTCGGGGAGGTCCAGGCTGGGCTCGGACGCAAAGTCCAGGCTGTGGATGCTGTCCTCTCCCAGTGCCAGGGAGTCGGGGCCAGGGACCTGTGGGGAGAGGGGGCACACGTCTACCACGGTCCGGCCACCAGGTGCTCTGTGCCCCACCCTCCAGAGGCTGCAATCTCGGTAAGTGACACGCGTAACAGACACGCTGTTCCTGGAAGTTCTCTATCCCCTCATCACCTCCTTGCGCACCACAGAAGGAAGCGGGGGCAGGGGAGAACAGAGCACCCTGGCGCTGCCTCCTCAGGGAAGGCTGGGCACACTGCTCCTGCCCCGACTTCTCCACAGGAGAGGAGGGGGCCGCGGGGACAGCCTCAGGGGCCAGGCCTTGAGGAGATGCGATAACCACATGGAGGCCCAGAGCGCTGTCCTGGGCACCTCACGGCTGAGGCCGCAGAAGAGCAGTGCTGCCTGCCACATCTACCCAGGGAAGGCCCCTCAGGGCCCCCACGGGGCAGCAGTGCCTGGGGAGGGGCCGGGGGACCACCACAGCAACAGGGAGGACGGGCCTCTCTGAGTGTCGTGAACTGAGGCTTGCAGGCACAGGCTTGGGCTGCGGATGAGAGCCTGCAGAACCTCAAAACCCAGAGGGGGTACTGGAAGGGACCAACGTGCCCTCAGGGCACTTGGGCCAGAATGCTGTGGGACCCAGGACAATTCTGGGAAGAGGTCAGGCAAGGGCACCTAAAGCCCCCCATTCCCAAGAAGGGCTGATCGACACTCCTCCAGGGGCAGGACCATGGCATGCTGGCCAAGGAGCCCGGCCTCCCTGGCCAGCCCAGAGGGTCCAGAGATGCCGGGTCGAGCAGGGCATCGGTCCTGAGGGCAGGCGACTGGCCCAGGCAGACTGGCCCAGTCACAGGCTCGCCTCTCAGGTGGCCACAAAAGAAGGTGGGCAGCCTGGGAATGCTCAGGGTTCTGGATCGTTCCCCAGGCTGTCCAGGGTTGCCAACTGCTCCGTAGTGATCGTCGAGTACTTATACAACCCAGAAAAAATAAATGTGCTTTCTTAAACAATCTCAAATTCTTCTGAAGCCTTCCCGTGGGCCTTACAGAGTGACTAACAGTAGAATTCTATGCATCCTGGCACACACTGTTCCCGGGGGCAGCCGCCTACCAGGCCAGTGGGCAATGCTGCCGGCCAAGGAGAAGGGGCCAAGCGGTATGGCCTGTGCCAGCCCTTCCTTCATGCCCAGTTGGGATTCCTGCAGGGTGAGGTCCTGCTGGCGCCCACAAGGCTCTCTATGACCCTACAGCCCCGGGGCAGGGCCTCCTGGAGCGAGTCCTCTAGGAGTAGGACCTCAGGGGTGAGGCCTCTGGGGACAGGGTCTCCAGGAGGGGTACAGCAGGACTTCCTGGGGTGGGGCCAGGCCTCCTCACCTGCTCACCAGGCCCGCAGAAGGGCGCCTTGGGACCCGAGGGAAAGGCAGGCCGGAACTTGTACATGGCAGGTGTCGGGGGGCTGGTCCTCTGCGCCGACAGGGCGCTCTCTGGGGAGATGGACCATGGTCAGGCTGGGGTCAGTCCATGTCCCTCCCTCTGTCTGGCCACCCCCACCTCACCAGCACTGCTCGGGCGTGGGGTCTGCAGGTCACCTCCGAATGTGCCAGCCTCCGCCTTGGGGGGCAGTGGTGGCCCCAGGTCCAGCGGCTTCTCATCCAGCCGGTCCAGACTGCCCTTGGACTGGGAGGGCGCGTGGTCAGTGGTGTGTAGGGCATGGGCCAGGGGTAGGGCATAACTGGGGACTCTTCCCTGGGCCCCTGGGACCCTAGACCCTTCTCCAGACTCTACCCAATTCCTCCCCCTTCCCCTTCTAGGCCCCTTCCAACAGAGCTGCTTCCTGCCTCCAAGGGTCTGCCCTTTGCCCCATCCCCAGCTGACCCCAGGGCCCCCACCTTGCTGCGGCCCAGGCCAGCCTTCAGCCCGTTGTCACTAAGCTTGACCTTGAGCGGGGCCGCTCGCTCCAGGAGCTCAGGCCGAAGGAAGGGCGGCTTCAGGCGAGCGGCCAGGGGCAGCCGGGGGGGCTCCACGACGTACCTATGCCAGGGGCAGAGGGGTCAATGGCCAGGGTGACCTAGCCCGAAACCTCACCAAAGGCAAGGCTGGCCGCACTTGCCAGAGGCAGAGGTCGACCAGGCTGAGGGTCCACACCTGCCCGCCCCAAACCCGGCAGAGGCCCCTTGACACCCCGTCCAGGCCTCACCGGGGTGCCAGAGGGCTGCACAGCACGTGCTCCACATTCCCATAGCAGCCTCGGGTGAAGGGGTTCACGCCCCCACGGAACTTGCCCGTCACCTGTGGACATGGGACCCCTCAGCCAGCCTGGCCACCCAAGGTCCAAGCCAAGGCAGACAGGGGGATAGACAGGGGGGACAGCTGGGCCTCCTCGGGGGGCAGGTTGGGCAGGGTTGGCCCTTGGGTGCCCCCCACCCATGCCTCCTGATGGTCCCTGCGGGAAGCTGCTGAATTTCTGGGCCCTGAGTTCTGGGGGCTGCTGTGTCCACAGGTGGAGGTGAGCAGGTGGGGGGCAACACATCGGCGGCCCCACACTCCATGCCCCACCCAGGGTCTCCTCCCCCTACGGAAGCTGAGGGCTCCAGCAGCCCGTCCCTGACACCAGCCCACACGGTCCTGGTGTAGCCAGGACCCTCTGGCCCATAGGGGACCCGCCCCCACCCCCATCGCCACATGGGCCCTCCTTGGGTCAGCACCTGCTCATTGGTGGTACGCCCCCGAGTGACCAGCACCACGTGGAAACCAGTGAGGCCGATGACAGGAATGAAGAAGAGGCCAGCCACACACATGACGGCCATGCTGGCCCGTTAAGGCCAATGGCCAGAGGCGAAAACACAGAGTCGGGGACTGTGCCCAAACCACTCCCACTGCTCCCCCTGACCAGGGAGGGCGACCCACCCTCTGAGGATTTCCAGGCAGTCACCCCACCCCCCCAGCCTCAGTTTCCCCCGTGGAGCGTGCCCCCAGCCCACAAGGATACGTGATGGTGGTGTGGGCAGCCCCCAGCCCCTCAGCGTGGTTCAGCACATAGACCAGGCCAAAGGCGACGACACCCACCATGTGCGCGCTGAGTGACAGCAGGAACAGGAAGAAGTACCGGTAATTGCGGCGCCCGATGCAGTTGTTGACCCAGGGGCAGTGGTGGTCAAAGTCCTGGGCAGGAGCAGCGAGTCAGGGCACGAGGCGGGTGGGAGGGGAGGGACGTGGGCACGGGGGCGGCAGGGCGGCAGGGCGGTCACCTCTACGCAGTTGTCGCAGACGCTGCAGTGGGAGCAGCGAGGCGGGCGGTAGAAGTGGCAGGTCGCACACCACTTCATACGGACCTGGATGCCCCGCACGTCCACATTCTTGTACAGCGGGGCCCGGAAGTCGTCCTCCTTATCCTCGTCCTCATCCGCTGTCAGCCGGGGCCAGGGGAGGATGGCAGGGAAGTGACTTCCCGGATCTCTGCCAGCCCACCCCCCGCCCTAGGACCCACCCCCGAAAGGCTCTCCCGTGCCAGCCACTCACACTCTAGCGCAAGTGAGCAGATCATGTGCCCTGGCACAGGGCCCTACCTCGGGGGAAGACGCCAGGGTCCATGAAGGTGGCCATGCTGAAGTTGGCCAGGACAAAGAGGAAGATGATGCCATTGTAGACAGGAACAGCTGGGGACACAGCTCGAGTCAACCATGGGCACCTGCATTGGACAGCAGGGCAGAGCTGGGTCTGGGGCTGCAGCAGATGGGCGAGGATGGGGCGTGGGGACAGGTGAACTAGCCACGGCCACACACAGGCAGGCCGGGTCATCAGAGGCCACCACCAGTGCTCAGCGCAGCAGTCGGAGAGGCCGCTGCTGCCACATCGCCACCTGGGGGATGCGTGCCCATCAGCCTGCTGCTTCTCTCCTCCGCCATCGGGGCTGGGCACCGTGTGCATGGTACACGCGCTGCCCGCACGCTGACATTGACTCCAGCAACTGTCCAGGTGCCTACTGGGAATTCAACTCACAGCTGAAGATACTGAGGCTCAGAGAGGCCTGCGGGCCCGGGCTCCCTCATTTAGGAGGGGTGGTAGACTGGAGGAAGCAATCCAGGATGAGAAATGAGCCCACTCCACCTGCGTGCTGTGACAGACAGAGGCAGCCCTGGTCCCCACGCAGACCCGTCCCCGGTTAGTAGATGCATGGTGGATAGCACCCCCGTTTTTCCCTGAGGGGTGCCCGGGTCTCGGCCACTGGGCACAGCCGCATCCAGGCAGCCCCTTCTTTTTAGTTTGTCATCTTACTACCCATCTGACAATGTGGAACACCCAGAGACTCTAGAAAAAGTGTGACACCCCTCGCCACTCACCATCTCTTACTATGCTGCACGTTCTTCCAGGAAGCCCTCCCAGATTCCTGGCACCCTACAAGGATCACACACATCTCCCCAGTGTGTGCTCTGCTGTGGACAGCGTCCTCTTCAGCCCTCTGGGGACCTGATCAGAGCCCTCTCTGTGGAGGTTCACCAGTCCCTGGGCATATAAGCTATGGTATGGCCCCCTGCCCCGACCCTGCAGCATGTCCCTGAGTTCATCTACCTGGCTCCCACAAAGTTCCTCCGGCCTCAGGCTCCTGATCTCTCCCATGGCTCCTGGCTGCTTTGACAAGTGGGGGCGCCCCTGGAGGGGCTGTTCCCCTCCTCATCCCTAGCCCCTCTGCAGAACTGGAGGGCTGGGAGACCCCCCACAGTAGCCCTGAGAGAACAGGGTACCATGGCTTCCAGCAGGGTGAGCAGTGCCCATGGTCCTGCCCACCGGCCCAGTGCGAGCGGGCCACGCTGGTGCGCCCACGCCTGTCTTGGCCAGAAGCCAGCCCCGCCACCCCAGCAACCACCTCCATGGCAGCAGAACTTCGCTATTTTTAGTGGAAAGCGAGAGGCTATTTAAAGATCCCACTTCCCACGGCAGCAGGCGCAGTGGGCCAGGAGCCGCAAGTTACCCCTTCCTCTTCTCCAGGACCTGCTGCGGAGGTGGACGCGCTCCCTGAGGACACGGGTTCCCTCTGCAGGGAGCGCCTGCCTCCATCACCCTCTGCCCGGGCAGCCCAGTCGATGCCTTCCATATTCTCCAGCCCTGCGTGCTAAAGCACAGCACACAGACGGCGCCCAACGTATGTTGTGGTCTCTGACCCAATCCCATTCAGCAAGGTGACAGTGGGCCCCGGAGTCCCGGTCTGCCTGGCCAGGCAGAAGCCAAAATGCCAGTGGGGACAGGCTCTCCAGGCAAGTGGGAGCCATGAGCCCCAGAGAAACCAGGAGCCCGGGAGAGGTGGGGGACGGTGGGCCCCGTTCAGGTGGTGCAGCCAGCTCCCCACGGTGCTTTCTGGGAAGGGCTAGCTGTGTGATCTGCACCAAATGAAAATGCAGGCCCGGTGTTTAAACAGTGTCCAGAACGCAAAGTTCATGACAGCAGAGCATTAAAGGCAAGGTTAGGCTCTCGTGCACCCGCGTGGCCCATGCCAGTGGGGCCAGCCTGCCCCGGGACAGGAAGGAGCAGAGAGGTCCAGCGGTCCTCTGGGGCTGTGGACACGCACACAGACAGTACAGCAGGGGGGTGGGCACGGTAGACAAGAGGACAGGGCGCGGGGGCGGGGGGGCGGGGAACAGTCAGAGGGTCCGTCCCAGCCATCCGGGGTTTGCCAGAGGATACTGAGAGCCTGTTGCCCACCTGCCCCATGCAATGAACCACAGAATCTGCCCTTCTAGCTGCAGGGAGTGGGTGCCTCTGTTTCCCTATTCTACAGACAAGGGGTGGGTATAGCACAGGCTTGTTACATACCAAGACCTTGGGGTGAGTCTACGTCTGGGCTGGGTTCAGATTCTCAGGCAGACAGGCGGGGACTGGACCCCACAGGCAGCCCCCACACCCACAATGACTGGAGTCTCCCCGGCCCAGGTGGCCTAAACTGCTTTGTCCTCCCTGAGCCTCAATGACCACTGCCACTCCGGCCACACGGGCGGGACAGCTGCCCTGAACAAGGTGCCTGGGGCTAGAGGGGAGGTGAGTGATACCTAGAGAACAATGGGGCCTCGTTAGGGAATCTGCAATGCAACGTCTGCACTGAGGCGGCGGGCAGCCTCTGTCCACTATGGGCACTGCCCCTCTGCACGCCTGGGCCACACAGAGTGGTGCTGGGCAGGCTTGCGGCTGGGGTGTGTGGCTCTCGACCAGGGCCCTGAGCCACTGCCCCGCCGCCCACCATCACCAGGCCCCTGGGCTTGACTCTGACCCAGGATCAGGCCCTCCCGGGCATTCCTGCCCCCCCATCCTCCCTCAGGAGGCCTTACGCCCCGGCCATGCCAGAAGGAGGGTCCAGGCCTGGGTCAGGCCTCATGAGGACCGGCTCCCTGGCCAGAGCCAACAGGCACACGCACAGACACGTGTCCCCACAAGCAGGCAGGGACACACGCCCGCACACCCCCGGCCTTTGTGCACACACTCACATGCACATGCGAACACACGCAGATGCAGGCATGCCATGCCCTGCCTCAAACCGACCCCCTCTCGATGCGCTCCGTCTCCATGGACCAGGCCAGCCGGAGGACGCGTGAGGACATGTGAGCTCCGTGGACAAGGCCTGGCGGGCAGAACTGCTCAGGCCACCTTGAGTCTGTCCCAGGCTCCAAGAGGGCCCCTCTGCCCACAGGGACAATACTCCATTCCCAGCCAGGGGCTGGTGTGGCCCACGCTGGGGCTGGCCACCCCTCGCTGGCTGTAGCCGAGCTGTGGGGCCCAGGGCGGGCCTAGGTGGGGGGCCGGCCCAGCTCTGGGGCTAGAAGCCCTCCTCCCTACCCACCCCCGCCTCCTGAGTGTTAGGGCCCCACGCCACTGCCACGGCCCCACCCAGACTGAGGCCCCAAGGCCGCCTAGCAGGGAGACACCACCCAGTGCGGGGGGGGGGGGGTGTTCTGCAGGCCCAGGATGCACGCCACAGCTAAATGTGGAATGGAAAATTTTAACTCAGACGTTTTCATTTAAATCGAGTTCTTCATTAATACTGTTTGTGTTTAAGAGTGATGCTCACACATGGGGGCACCTGGGCCCAGAGAGGCTGTGGCCACTCTGCCTGGTCAGGGTAGGCAGGGCCCATCCAACCCCTGCAGATACCCAAAAGATGGGGAAACTAAGGCTCAGGCAGCCAAAGATACCGTAGGCCACAGGCAGTGAGGCCTGGCAGGGGGCTCACCCCAACTTTTCTTCCTTCCCATGTGGCTCCTACCAGGGTCTCTATCCACCTGGGCCAGCCCTCCCAGCATCCCATGCTGAACGGTCCAGGTTGCCTGGGCCTCTGGGCATGGGGAGGGCTCAGGCCCATCCCAGGGACAGACTGTGACATCCCAGAAGTCAGCCCCCCAGCTAAGATGGCCCAGCCTGGCCCCAGGTGTTGGCAACCCAAAGCAGCCCTAGCTTTCTGATGTCTCCAGGTTCCCTGTCATCGTCAAAGTGGCTCTGGGAAAAGGAAGGGGCTGAGGTGGAGGCCTGGCCCTCTACCTACCTGACCTGACCCAGCCTGGCACCAGCCACAGTGTGAAAGGCTTCTGAGGCCCAAGGGGACAGGATTGTACCAGGAACCCAGGGAGGCTTCCTGGAGGAGTAGGGCCTCTGGAAACCTGCCTTTCAGGGTGCTCCCCATTCTCTGAGGGAGATGTCCCGACTTCTGGTGATCCCACCCACACTCCAGCCTCTCCTGGTAACATGTCTAAATATCCTGCTCGTCCCAGGCCCCTCAGTGAGCTGAGCTAAGGGAGGGTCCTTGGTCCTCTAGGCTTCTGGCTTCCCACCGTGTACAATGTCAGGGGCTGCTGCCTGCACGGACCTGCCCCAAAAGGGGCTACTCGTGTTTACTGACCAGAGAGGGGGCCTGGGGCCATGCAGCGTCCAATCAAGTTCAAGGGGTAAAGGCAGAGAAAAGAGAACCCCGTGGGGTCCCCAAGGGCAAGGTGGAGAAAACACAGGAGTGGGCTGCTCCCTCCTCACTACATGTCTAAGTCCGCAGCAGGCCTGACCCCAGAGAAAGGGTAAAAGTGTGGGTGCTAGGGTGACCAGAGGCCTATCCCAAGGAGGGGACCCCTCCTTGCCTGGATTTTGGCACACTGTGAGTGGGGTCAGTAGGCCTGGTTCACCCCACAGAACCCCTCTCCAGGAACCTAGCAGCTTTGGAGGACCCTGGTGGAGCCATGGTGAGGGCAGGCCAGGGTCACCAGTGGCCATCTGGCCCAGTGATTGCAGCCTCAGCAGCTCAGAGGAGCCCTGTCCTAAGGGAGATCAAGGCACCATTGGCTAGATAGGTGCCTGGACCCCAGCTGGTACCCCCGCACCCCCAGCTTGCTGCAGAGGCCCATGCCACCCTCTCTCGGGCAGAGCGGGTCACAGATGAGGCAGGATGCACGGAAAGGCCTGCAGCACCCTGAGAGAACCCTGCCCCTCGCTGGGCTGGTGTCCCTGAACCCAGAACCCCAGCTCTGAGAACGGAGAAAGGAAGAACTTGGCAGGGTGCAGGAGCCTCAGTGCCCACATCTTGGGAAGGTCAAATTCGTAGGACAGCCGTGGAAGGGCCCTCTGAAATCACAGCATGGCTTATCACAAGCACACTATCCTAGGGCTCTGGTGAGCTTAGGAGGAGGGGAGAGGAGACAGGCAGGCTCTCAGGAGTGGGGTTGGTTTCAATTTCTTGAAAGATTTATTTCACTGCATATCACAAGTTCTTGAAAAAGAACACGTGTTACTTTTCATGTCAGGGAGGGAAAACACTGAATTGCACTTCGGGACCGAGAAACCAGGATCCGCAAGTGGAGGCCAGGCTACCATGAAGCACACCTGCGCCAGGTGTGGCGGACCCCAGGGCCAGGACTGGACTAGGCTCCATCCCTCCAGAAGATGGTGCACTCGCTGCCCACCTGCCCCTCTCCTCTCTGCCCCCCAGCCAGCAGCATCTGAGTAACAAGAACACGCCTGCTTGCCAAAGCCAGAAATAAGCCCGTCCACACAGGCCTTTTTTAAACATGCTCTTGGCAGCCTGTGGCGCCCACCCAGCCCCGGCCTCCAGGTAGGGAGCTCCTGTGCCTCCGCGGGCACCCCATGCAGACTCTCCAGTGTCACAGCTGCTCCCGCGGCTCTTGCTAAAGTTCTGCCCCCCTTGCTCCAGGCTCATTCACACCCAGGCTGACCTGCCTTGGAACAGAGGACCCGAAGCAAGGCTACAGGGATCTGCAACGCCTCCGGTGCCCGGGAAGACTTGAGCAGTCTTTGCTGTAGTCACCCGGGCTGTTTCCCAGCATGGGACTTGTGAAAGTAGGTGGGCCCAAATCCGCGTGGCTGGAGCCTGGAACCCCTATCCCTCCTTGGACCTCAGGGAGCCCTGGGGGGGGGGGTGCCCCACAGCCATGGTGTTGTCAGCAGGCTTATTACATGTGAGCCAGCCTGTCTCAGGCGAATAAGTTATGTTGGCATGGGCCCAGGAGCCGGCCTGCCCTCTGCCTCAGGGGTCCCAGGGCCCAACATGGCCAGTGTTCCTGGGTGTGACCCGGCCTGGGCCCTCCAGCTGCAACCCCAAGCCTTCCTGAGAAGGTCAAGGGAGGGTGTAGGGCACTGCCAGGCCAGCATCAAGGGTGGTGGCTCTGGGGCAGGCATGTGGCAGCCTGGCCAGGCCACACCTACGCGGGAACAACTTGGCTCTGGCCCTGGGCTGGACAGCCAGGAGGGGACCCAATAGCCACCCACAGCTCCTTGCTCCTGCTCTCGGCAGCCCACGTCCCCGTTCATGCAGCCTGTGGGGAGGGGAGGGCTGCAGCCACACCCTGGGCAGCCACTGCACACAGTCCCCTGTTTGGGCCCAGCAACTGACACCCAGGGCCTGGCAAAATCTTGAGGTGCCCGCCAGGCACTAGTGTCCCCAAATAGAGAACTCACCTGTCCCTGGTGCCCCAGTATAGCCACATTCACCGTTTGTGCCTCAGCCCAGGTGGGGGGCTCATGTCACCCACAGCCCTGATGCCAGCCCTGTTGTGCCCAGCCCTCCCGGCCCCTGCCCCGCTCCCCCGCCGGCCTTGTCCCCCCAGGCCTGCCAGAGCTGCATCCGCCGCTGGACCGGCCTCTGCCCCTTCTGGCCCAGCTGTGGCCGCCTGTACCCCCCCCACCGGTGACGCGGGGAACTCACGTGAACACGAAGAACAGGGTGCTGGAGCCGACCAGCAGCGCGGCGGCCGTGGCCACCGGGATGTACTTGGCGGGTTTGAGGCGCGTCCCGGGGCTGCGGGGCATCCTGGGCGCCGCGCCGCCGCATCCCTCCCCGGGGCCGGGCGGGCAGAGCCGGCCGGGGTTGGGCCGGGGTCGGGCGGGGCGGGCTGGACGCGGCGCTGGACCCGCGGCGGCGGCGGCGGCGGCGGCGGCGGCGGCGGCGGCGGCGGCGGCGGCGGCGGCGGCGGCGGCGGCGGCGGCGGCGGCGGCGGAGGAAATCCCACCCCACGGGTAGCGGCGGCGGCGGCGCGCTGATGTCAGCGCGCCCCTTAAGGTGGACCGGGCGGAGGGGCGGCGGAGGGGGCGGGGCCTGGGGCGAGGCGGAGCTGGGACCCTCCCTCCCGGGACGCGGGTTGCGGGAGCCGCCCAGACTAGGGAGCCGCCGAGCCCCCTGCGCCCCGCCGGCGCCGGCGTCTGGCGCGGCCGCTCCTCGCCCTGGTGCCCTGGCCAGGTGAGTGCCTGCGGCACTCTGAAGCCACGCAGCCGTTGTCGCACACCTGCAGTCCTGAGCCACCCGGTGGACATCGCGGAGAACGCCAGACCCCCTGTTCCCAGCCCGCAGGCCCTGGCACTGGGGCACGTTGGTCCCCTCGCGGGCCTCTGTTTGCGCAGACCTTTTCCTTAACATCTCGGAGCATGTCCCTGGGGTCAGGTTGATGTCCTTGCTTCATGCTATTCCCGAATAGGGCCAGACCTCTCTCATCTAGAGAACCCCTGGCATTCATGGGGGTGGGGAATTTGTGACATTGTTTATCTCTTGCCCATCTCACAGCGCTAGGTGGCCGGGGTAAGGAGGGCAGGAGGTGCCGATTCTCCGGCTTCCTGGCCCAAACTGCAGATTTGGGAATATGTGTAGGTGGGAGAGCTAGGGTCGGGTGAGCTCCTCAGCTTCCCAGAGGACGGGTGGTGTGCCCCCCTGGGAAGGTCCGGAAGCACGGGCATCCTGCCCCTGCCTGGGATAGGCCTTTGGGCAGGCCCACCTCCCGAAGGAAATCCCACCCGCCAGCTCCGCTACCGCTGTCTGCTTAAGGTGGACCTGCGCCTTTGCAGTGCCTGGTTGCCGTGTGGACACAGGCTGAGCAGCCAGGCAGAGCGCGCAGAACCGCTGGGAGACCGGGACCTGGGGCAAGCTCTGAAGCCTCCACAGTGAGGACCAGCAAGTCTCTGTTCTCTCCAACACAGCCCAGGGCCCTCGGCTTGGAATCTGGGACCCATCAGCGCCCTCCCAAGCTGGGAATCCACTGGGGGAAGGAGTGGTCCTCACCCTCCTTGGCCCTGGGCACCTGCTCCTCTATGGCCAGAATCCCTTGCTGCCCAGGGCCCACTCTCTCACACCATGCTGCCACAAGCCCCGGGGCTCCTTGGCCTGGAAGCCCCTCCCTGCCTGTATGTGAGTCTTGTGAAGGCCCTAGCCCCAACTTGGCAGGCTGCTAGCTCTGAGCCATTAAAAAGACCCTCGGTTGGGGGCTGCGACTGGGGAATTGGCACAGCTGCTTGATAGTAGAAACGGTCATGGGCATCTTCCCATAACATGCCAGTTGTAGCCTCTGCCCAGTGGGAAGCCCACTACAGGGGACCCAGCATAGGGTTGGGGAGGCACCCTAGCACTGAGTGGCAGGCTTGGGGCACAGAAGTGAGTGAAGGGCAGACGCCTCCTTACCTCTGCCCGCGGTGCCTCAGCATCTAGAGATGCAAGACCCAGGGTCCTCACAGACTCCAGCCAAAGCATGACCCATCCACAGCTTTGCCATTGCTCCTGCCCTTCTGCAGCCCAGCACTGGGACCCCAGGCCCCTGGAAGCCTCTGGATGCAGGCTCACCCATGAAAAGCCTCCCCACAGGCCCCCAAATGGTGATTCAGGCCCAGGTCTGACTCCAGGTCTGCGTAGGTAGGAGCACCAGGACAGCTGAGAGCTATGGAGTAAGCACCAAGCTCTGGTCATGGGAAGAAGGGGTGCTTGGTGCCTCCTTGGTGAGGCCCCTGCAGAATTCTGGGCAGAGGGGAGTCCTGGGTGGGGAGAGGGGAGTGAGCAGGGGGACACCCAGTGAGGCCTCCAGCCCAAGAGTCCTCCCCCGCTAAGGAGTTAAGATCCCCGGGAAAAGGAAAGCAGAGCAGAAAGCTTGCCCAATGGACTGACCTGGAACAGAAAGGTGATTATCAACTCACTTTTCAATCCATCCCAATACCATCAGCACCCCAGTTATGGCCTACCATTGCCTCTGTGCCACAGGGAGGAACCCACCTGAAAACAGTGGCTGAGGGGCATGGGTGGGGCCCCACTGGCCTTCGTGCCCGTGCCAGTGGGACCCAATGTCAGGACTGCATGTCTTCCTTTCTGTAGCACTCTGCAGTGTCAGCAAGCCGCCTGTCATGTAGCCCGGTCACGGCACAGCTCAGTTCCCCAGCCACCGTGAGGGGCCCACCCTGCTGTCAGGGTGCCCCCACCCCCTTAGAGACCCAAGAGAAAAGAAGTCAGCCTGGGGTTTCACATCAAGTGGGATTTATCTATCTTGTATTAGAGCCGAAAGCAAAAACAATGTTTACCAACCATTCTGTACTAAGTAAAAGGGGTGTCTGATTGCCCTTCCCTGCAGGATGGAGCCTGGGCCAGCCTTTCTTTTTTTTCTTTTTAAAGATTTTATTTTGACAGAGAGAAACACAGCCAGAGAGGGAACACAAGCAGGGGAAGCGAGAGAGGGAGAAGCAGGCTTCCTGCCGAGCAGGGAGCCCGATGTGGGACTAGATCTCGGGTCTCCTGGATCACGACCTGAGCCGAAGGCAGTCGCCCCAACCAAGCCACCCAGGCGCCCCTGGGCCAGCCTTTCATACATCAATGCATCCAACAGAGGCCCATCGGGAAGCAACAGCTATCTTTTATGTCAAAACTCCAATTCAAGACAGGCAAGGTACACAAGTGTCAATGTCCCTCCTGGGCAGGAAGGGCCTCTGTGCTAATACCGACTTAAAGAGCGCCCAGACCTGTTTCTCTAGAGGCCTAAGGCTGCCAGGACACAACAGTGCTGGCCAGTGAAGTCCTTGGGTTGGCTTAAAAAAAAAAAAAAAAAAAAAAAGAGCAGCACCCTTTTGCGGTGCTCCCCACACATCACAGGACACACAGGGCACCTGAGGTCAGATGGGGCAGGGCCCAGCAGAGACTCTGGCCACACTGTAAGAGCGCCTCCAGCAGGTGTTAAGGGCCAAAAGCTGAGTGAGAGTAAGCCACTCCAGGGCCAGGTCCAAACTTGCTCCACAGCCACCCAACCCCACCCCCAACTGGGAAGATAGTATGGCCACACTCCACAGCCCGCTGGCCTCCCAGGACACACTTAACACGTGAGTGACCATGGGCTTTGGAAAGCCTGCCGGTGCACCAAAAACTGTTCTTCTCCCCAACACAGGACAATGTTCAGACACCATTTGTTTTACAGGATGAACCCCCTATTTGCATTCTTGAAAATGTCCCTTTATTTAAAGCTACTGCAGATGTCCACAATTCCACCCAGTTGGAAATGCCACGAGTGAGCGGGTTGGACAGTTTCCTCTGAGGATGGCAGCGGGGTACCCAAAGAGGGCCGTGGGGCCAACCCTCCCCGCCAACACACATGGTCCCAGACTGGACAAGTGTGCTAGGGGACCTGCCTTTCCCTCCGCCACGGCTGAGGGCCAACAAGACACGGCCTTGGCCAAAGCCTGGAAACCTACTTGGCCTTCCCGTGTGAAAAGCCAGGGTACTCCGGTGCTCTTCTTTCCCTCCCCCAGGGGCAAAATACAACAGGACCCAGCAAAAAGTAGGGTCTTCCCTACCCCAAGACAGAAGCACACCCCACAGCAAGCACACCTGCTCCACCTCAGACACAGCACGGCCCCAGGGGCCAAGGCGGAGCCCAGGGTGGCGAGCGGGCCCCACAGGGGTGCCCCAACACCCCGGAGCCAGCAGACACCCACACTGCTCCCAGGACAGGGCCGGCGCATACACGGTCCTGCCCTCCTTGCAGGTTTCGAATGTGTCGTTTATTCACTATTTTTGATGACTATAAATAAGTGTTTCCACTATGGAAAAGAAAGTGAGCACAGTACATTTGCATGACTGGGGAATGGATTTTCTGAAGTCTTCTTCAATAGGGCAAAAACTTAGAAAAAAAACAACCTGAATGTTGGAATTCAGTTCTTTATATAAAGTCCCTTGTAAAAACAAAACAGAATAAAAACAAACTGAAAAGAAGGGGCAGGGCAAAATTTAAAAAAAGAAAAAGGAGGAAAAGAACGGAAGGAAGAGAAAACAAGGGGCAGCGGCTTATTGCTCCTCCTCCGCTCCAGCCTTGTTCTCGGCGTCTTCCGACTCCTTGCTCTCCTCCTTCACAGAGAGAGCTCCGAGCTTCTCAGTCACGTTCTCAGCATCATCATTTTTGCCCGACCCTGAGAAGACATAGAGGGGACGCAGTAAGGAAACCAAGCAGCACTGCTCCCAGCAGCCCACCAGCCTCCCACGGCCCTGGGCGAGGGCAAAGGCCAGGCGACTCTACCAAGTGCCGGCCACGAAAGCCTCCAGGGGCACACAAACGATGGAAGAGCTCCTGCCTGCGACGGGAGTCAGGGAGCTCAGTTCTGTCAGGTCACCTACTACGGCAGCCGCCGTCGGGCCCCAAGCAAGCAGGTGACCGTGAGGACCTCTTGAGGTCCTCTCCGCCATGGGCGCTAACCAGACGTCACTTGGCCCCGAGGCTGGGAGCTGTGAGGCTATGCCAGAGAGCACGTGCTTGGGGTCCTGATGGCCAGCTCACTCCCCAAAAAGCACCCTGTGTTCCCAGACGGCTGTATCACCCTTGACAGGTCGAGGTGGTCACAGCACCCCGGGATGTTTCTGTGGCAGACAGAAAAAGCACCCGCCTGGGGCTGCAGCCGGATGCAGAGTGAGTCTGCTAGAAAGTCCCCTACCCACGACACCATGTCACCTTTCTTTTCTCTCTCCTCAATCTCTTTCCTGCATTCTTCAAACTTTGTTTTGAATTTCTGTGCATCTGTGGAAAGAACAGACAAGACTTCCTAAGATCCCTGAGCAGTGAAGGGGACACGTCCTGGAGGGTCTGCAAGAGTCAAGATTCACCAACGGCTCATCCCATGGCCAATTCGGACTTAAGGACACAGCCCTGGGCTCACTCTTACCCAGACCGAGCAGTAACCGTTTCTCGAACCCCCCCTGACACTGGTGGCTATGTCAGGCTGTCTCCCTCAATCTGACGCTGTGACAACCTGGGCACAGCAGTACATGGTACTGGTGGCCATGCACAACCAGAGGTAGGAGGCTCCCTGCCAGGCACTCTGCTCTCCACTCACACCGGAGTAGTTGCTAGACGAGGCCCACTGGGCACTTCTGACAATCGGGGCTGGAAAGGGACATGCCTGCCCTGGGCAGACTGAATGCCCAACCCCCTCTGAGGTTAAAAGGGAAAAGACCCTGCTCGTGGCCTCAAAGCCCAGATGAGGCCTTGTGGGCACACAGCTCAAGTGCAGGGCTTGCATCCCGCCCCCAAGGGAGCACTGGACAGCAGGAGGGGACTGATCCCTACCACACGCTTCCCAGGCACCTCCAGTTCTCTGTGCAAAGCTACACTGTCCGACGGGAGGCTGCGGTCAGGCAGTTCCCGGGGCCCGGGCCCCTTCTGCTTACTTTCAGCATTTAGGAAGCGGATGGCCAGCAGCTCTGGCTTGGGGCACTCATCGGCAAAGTCAGCGTGGGTGTTCCAGACCCAGGCCCGGTCGCTGCCCGCGTTCGGCTTCAGTTCCATCATCGGCGTGACTGGGGAAGAAGAGCCATGTGAGCATCCTGTCAACTGCAGTGAGGTCACCCCGCCATAGAAGGCCCTGGTTACCCAAACTAGGCCCTCCTCTGGGGTCCCTCAACCAGTCCTAAACGACGTTCCCTGGGATACGGATCTTCAACATACTGCTTTGCAAACACCTCATGTTCACTTAAAATCAAGACTGTCTAAATCTGGGGACACAGTGGCCTGCTCCCCGGCCCGAGAACACCTCAGCAAGCATCTCCAGCTCCACTAGAACAAGGGCTCCAACATCAACGGAGCCGCTCGCACCGAGCCCTTCCTGTGGAGCCCCCACCGCGTGGCTGTGCCCACACTCAGTCACACCATCAGCGACCTGGCCCACTGGGAGGTGAGGAACAGGAACGGTAAGCGGGGCGACCACCCGGGAGGGCACGGGGTCGGACCAGGGCAACCACTCTGACACCATCCAGGAACTTGGGGAATGAGGCCACCAGAGTGGACATGGGGGGGCTTGTGACATACATCATGGAAGACAAAGCCACGATCTGGAATAAGCATAGCTACCCCAGTGCCGCCAGGCTTTGCGCAGCCCCGAGGCCACACCCACCCGTGTGCCCCGCACCCTAGGCAAGAGGTCTCCAGGGATGTGGGCCAGCCCACAGCCAGCCCCCAAAACACACTGTCTGAACTGGGAGCAGTCACGGCATCTCGACACCCGGCAAGCCCCCGAGCTGCAGAGCACGGAGGGGCCACTGCCTCCTCCTGCCACCACCCACCTGGCACAATAGGGTCTACGATATGTACCAGGCCCAGAAGCCACCCACAACTTAGAAACAACCCAGTGACCTGACAAGGCTCTGGGAGAAAGACAGGGTGTCAGGAAGACCCCTGGGAGCGATTCAAATTAAAGTGGATGCCAAGGGCCAGAGCAGATAGGCAGAGGTGGTGGGGTTCACAAGAGGATACCCAAGCAGCCCCTAAGGAAGGGCATGACAAGGGCACCTGGAGGGCTGAGTCGGTTAAGTGTCTGTCTTCGGCTCAGGTCATGATTTTGGGGTCCTGGGATCAAGCCCCACATCGGGCTCCCTGCTCGGCAGGGCATCTGCTTCTCCCTCTCCCTCTGCCCCCTACTTGTGTTCACTCACGCACTCTCTCGTTCACTCACTCACACAAATAAGTAAGATCTTAAGATAAAAAGGGCACGAAAGCCCCTTAGCACCACCCCTCAGGGTCTCCGCAAACCCGCCCATGCTTCCACACCATCCTCGAGGGCTGTCCTGCTCAGGTTCCTGCCCGGTCACCCTGTGTGCCCAGGAGGGACCCTGCCCCGCCAGGCATGCGTTCTACCCAGTAATGCAGACACGGCGCTGGATCTGGAATGCAGCCCCAAGACATGCCTGCTTCCCAGTACACACAGGCCTGCAGGACAAGCCAGACGCCAAGAGACTGACATTGTGGGGAACTTACCGTCGCCCCTTCACAGACCAGGCCTGATGTGGCTTTTCCCAGACCCCACCCCACCATGGTGAGCCCAAGGATGGTGCCTCACACCTGTCCAAAGGCCTCAGCCTGTCACCACCCACTACCTATCGAGTCTCAAAAGCACGAGGATAAGGTAGCCACCTTCTCCCCACACCCTTTTTCCTTTCTATGTCCTCCATAGAGGATACCACGCAAGGACAAAACACATCGAAGAAGAGGAAAGCTTCCTACTGGGCACGTCACATACATACGGGAGCACACGTCCTCCTAACACTGCACCTCATGGTCCCCAGGCCACGCTGGGGCGCTATGTCCACCCCGTCATGTGCTACCTGCTGGGACTCCACACCCCGTATGACGGAAACGGCTCTAAAAGTCTGCTCTGAGTTCAGAGCACACGGGAACACCTCACGAATGGCGCCCCCGCATCACATCGCACTCTCGGCTCCCGGTGCAGCGCTGAGGGCTACCTGCCCAAAGACCTGGAGCACCCTTGTGCGGGACTCGGCGTACACACACTCCCCAGAGGCCACCTACTGTAGTGGTTGGCGCATATCTTCAGGGTCTTGTCCCTCCTCATGAGGAGGCGGATGGTCCCTTTTTCCTTATGCTTCAGAAGCTTGACGTCACCAGTGCCTCGTTCCTTCCACTCTGGGAGATCATTTTCTGAAGCAAATCGGAAGAGCTTTGCCCGCCTTCAAGAAAAGCCATTAAGAGAGATCTTAGATGGGCAGAGAGGGGCGTTAAGTAGTGAAACACTTGTTTTCTGTGCGTTGAAAAAATGGCTGTATCTGGCGTCTCCACAGACGCCTCTTCCTTTCTTTATACTTCCAGGACTATCACTCAAAAAATTACCAAAAGAGCAAGACAACAACAAATTTCAAGTTTTTACTTAGAATAATGAAATGAGAAAGAGAAGAGGATTTCCAACAAAGACCCAACTTCTGAGCAAGGATAACTCCCCAAGTACGCTGAGCTTGCCTGTGATCACAATGCAGGGAGCCCCCTGGTGTCCCACACGGCCACGGGGAGAGCACGGAGGCAGGTGAGATCAAGGACCCCTGCCTCCAAAGGGCCAGCTCTTCCCTCTGCTGTGAGATGCCCCCTTTATTTCCCAAGCCCCCCAACCCAGAGAGAGGGCTGCACACCTGTGCTCAGGCTGCCAGGCGCTGGCCAACACCACGCCATCCTGCCCAGAACAGCACCGCGCACTGGGCCCAGCCAAGGCCCCCACCCAGCCAGACACTGAAGCCCACATGGTGAGCCCAGCAATCCTGCCTTTAGGACTCTAGGCTGATGCCCTCCATCCCTTCACCACCCAACCCAAGCCCTTTTGGTCTATTTCCTGCACAACACTCTGTTCTCTCCCCCAAGCTCCATTCTGTTACGGGAGACCGTGCCCTGCTACAAGTACCCAATTACAAGGATGCCACCAGGGCTTGGACCTAGAGCTTAAGGGCCCAGACATATAAGCCTGATCTGTTGGCCTCACTTCCCTCAGGAAGGGCTGTGTCCAGGACTGCCAGGAGCAGTTCTAGGAGCAGTTCTCAGCCCTCTGTGGGTGCTGTGTGAGTGTATGTGTGTCAGTAACAGCACCAGCAGCAGTCCCCAGTTCTGGGGGGAACCAGTCCCTGTGTGAAGAACCCATGTCTTCAGGGACACGCCCACCACCCTCTGAGACCAAAGGGATGTATGTGTCCCTCCCTCCCCAGACCTGTGGGAGTGGTGGGAAGGGGCAGTCTCCCAGTTGGCCTTCCTCAGATCCAGGGATCATTGTTCCCTCCCCCTACTCACAGGAAAGCACTCAAACCCTGATCTGGCTTCTTGGATAGAATCTGAAGGGGGAGGGGGACAGAACTCCACAGCTTGGGACAGGAAAAGCGCTCCAGCCTATTTCCATTAACCTTTAACAGAGCCTAGTGTTTCCTGCAATTCTGAGTCTCAGCAGTGCTGATTTTGTCGCAAATATCTCAACACATGGCTTAAAAACGTCCCGTGCCATTGTAGTTTCTCACTGAAGGTGCCAAAAAACACGTGTAGAATAAATTTTTCAAAAGTAATCTTGGTAAGTGTAACACTATCCACTTTTCACTCATAATTCCAGGTGTTACTCTGTGCATTAAAAACGCTGACTTGGGAGTTCACAAACCTCAAAGATGCCAGAGTCTATAGTGCAAAAGGAAAAAAAACATGTAGTAATAGTAGACCCCCTGTTCAACCCGAGGAAGGGTGCTGTGGGAGTCTCAGAGGTAACAAGCCTGGACGGTGGCAAGGACAAGGGGCTGTGGAGATGCACTCTGTGGACAGAGCAGCAGGGACAGCTCACCACAGCACTGGACCCCGGAAGCAGGGGCACCCAGTGAAGGGTCATCCAATGAATGGACTCTAACAGTAGCCTTGGTTTCCACAGAAGGTTAGTCATCACACAATTCCAAGCCCTTTCCTCAAGCCTCCGTCCAATTACAAGTCAGGCCAAGACCCTGACACCCATAAATACCATGACTTCAATCTCACACTACAGGTTCCTACATCTGGAGCAACATGAGTTTACTTACATTTTAAAAAGCTCTTCTTCATCTTCTTCCAGCGTTTTAATTTCTTGCTCAGGAAGAGAAACTATAGGCTCAAACTGGGGGTCGTGGTTGGACTCGTCTGCATTCTCAGTGGAGGTGTCATGGTCCTCATGGGTGTCCTGCGGATTGAGTGCAGAGAGGTGACTGCCCGCCCTGGAGCCTCGGCCCCCACCCACAGCTCAGCAGTGCCCACAGTGGGCAATCCCTCCTAGTGAACAGCCTCATCCCAAAGCAAGAGATTAAACCCACAGTCTTTCACACAAAGAGAGGTTTGCACCCATATTCAGAGTGTAGTAAGATGCTGAACTTCAACACCCTCCCCAGATGCATCAATCCCAAGTGTGGACAGTGCGGCTGGGGCCCCTATAGTTGGGCCCCCTACTGGCCAAAGAGACACTGTCTCACTACTTTGCGCCTCAGTTTCCTCACCTGTAAAATGTGAATGACAGTGCTAAGTGAAAATTAAAAGACACAACGACGTCAGAAAGGCTCAAGAAGAGTGCCACCCTTTAAGCAAAAAGCAACCCTTTTAACTTTTACTGGCTTTAAATAAGTAAGTAAATAAATAAAATTCAGGGCTCTTATTACTGAACAGGGCAAAAAAGTTACCCAACCGTTTGTATTTACATGGAATTCACAGTTCCGTAGGCAGTTTTATATTGCATCAGAAAGTTGATGCATTGACAGAAATCACACAAACAAGAGCCAGAAAATCCTGATCCAGTTTAGAAAAACAGAGCACAAAGGATCATATTTTAAGTTCAAATCTTACAAAACACGTGGTTTGGTGATCTGTAGTCCTTAAAAAACTGGGAGACTTTACTACCAAACTCGAGCCAAAAGAGAACATATATTAAGGCTTCCTTGCTTTCCTTGGCTGAACAGCAACTGCGGCTACGCCGAGGCCAGTTCAACCCCAGCAGATGCCGCAGTCAACAAAGCCGCCCCCACGCTGGGTCAGTGAGGCCAAGACCCGACCACCGGGCTGGAATGCGAGCTTCGGCGACAGAGGCCTGTGGCGGTTCAAGACTTGAGAACAGAATGAATGAGGTGCTGCGTAGGCAACGGCAATAAGGGACACACGGTTTTGGTGGGAAGGCTGCAAGTGGGCCGAGCCGGAGGAAACCGGCCACCCGCCCCTCGTCTCAGGCGAGCAGCGAAGTAAACTAGACACCAAGAAGCCGGGTGGCGGGCGCCCCACGCCCGGATGGAGCTCCCGGCCCAACCTGGGACCGCCCCAAGGTCACGCGGGCCTCCCGCAGCCCCCGAGCCCGCATGCCCCCAGGCATCGCAAGCCCGGCCCCGAAGGCCCCAGGCCGCGCTCCCCAAAGCTCCAACCACGCGCCACTGAGGCCCCGCAGACACCGAGCCCTTAAGCCGTCGGGGGTTGGCGGCGGCGCGGGCCGCCCACGTGGCCGCCAATAGCGGCCTCGGCCTCCCGGCCCCCACCCAGTCCCCGTCCGGGCCCGTCCGCACCTTGGCGGCCGCCATGGGGGCGCGGCGGCGGCGGCGGCGGCGGCTCGGCTGGCTCGGTCGTCGCTGGCTCCGCGGCCTCTCGGCGGCTGGTCGCAGCTCCTTTCCTCCGCGTCTGGCGCCGGCGCCTCCCGCCCTCCCGCTCTTCCCTCCGCCCCGCGACCCGAACCCCGACCCCTGACCCCGGCGGCGGGAAACGCGACGCGATTCAAAACCAGTGCAGCTTTATTGGCTCACACCGCGGACACTCTCATTGTCCAGCCCGCCCCGCGCTTCCCGCCAAAACGCCCGCGGCGCATGCCCGGCCCGCCCGGCAGCCAGGGGAGCTTGCACTCCCGGCGGCCCTAGCGCACACTTCCGCCCCGCGGCGGCGCGCACCCCTCGAGCTCGCGAGGGGACAGGGGGCCTGAGCTGGCGCGTGGCGATGACGTCCCGGAAGCCAGGGTGATAGAGACGCGCGGCTTCGGCTGCACGCGCTGGCTGATGGGAGAGTGGCCAGAAAGGCGAGCGGGCGGCGTACCCCATACCCGAGACCCGACCCTGAGCACCGAGGGTTCGAGTGCCGCCCCCTCTCGGGGCGGAGCCGGCGAGCGGCCTCGCGGCGTTGCAGCTGCCCTCTGAGCGCCCGCTTCGCTTGCCAGGCCCAGGACCCGGCGGTGGAGGCGGCCCTCGTCGGGGGCCCTAGTCCAGTCAGCGGACGGACTAGACAATGGGTGACAAGCTCGACAACGAAGTAAAGTGAAGGGAAATCCTGACGGGAGACGAAGGAGGAGATGAGGAGGAAGGGGTGGGCGGCGGAAGGGAGATGGAGATGGAGGCGGGATAGGAAACCGCAGGGAGAAAACGTGGGACGGGGGATAAAGCGAACGCGGGTGAGGCAGGGTGTAAGGTGCACTAATGGAGGACGGGGTGTGGGGCAAGGGGGCCTGGGGCGTTCAAGTTCTAGGGTCCAGCCCTCAGCCCAGTCCTTGTCTGTCCACACAGGGCCCTGTGCCCATGGAGAGCTGCAGCCAAGACAGCAGCAGTGCCCAGGGTAGCCCTGCAGCCCTAGCCCCCCAGGAGGAAGACAAGGAGGAGGAAGGGGGTGCTGGGGAGGCTGCAGAGTCCGTGCCTCAGCCTGGGCTCTACAGCTACATCAGGGACGACCTGTTTACCTCCGAGATCTTCAAGTTGGAGCTACAGAACGTGCCCCGCCACGCCAGCTTCAGTGATGTCCGACGCTTTTTGGGCCGCTTTGGCCTGCAGCCTCATAAGACCAAACTCTTTGGGCAACCTCCCTGTGCCTTTGTGACATTCCGCAGTGCTGCCGAGCGGGACAAGGCCCTGCGTGTGCTGCACGGTGCCCTCTGGAAGGGCCGCCCACTCAGTGTGCGCATGGCCAGGCCCAAGGCTGATCCTATGGCCCGGAAGAGGCGGCGCGAGGATGAGGGTGAGCCGACAGCCACATGCATCGCAGATGTAGTGACACCTCTTTGGACGGTGCCCTATGCTGAGCAGCTGGAGCGGAAGCGGCTGGAGTGTGAGCAGGTGCTACAGAAGCTCGCCAAGTGAGTGTGGGTGCAGGTCACCCCCTTGGCCCCAGAGCTCTGCTCGGCTCTATCTGCTTATGCAGCCCATCCTGTGCCCTATACAGACATCCTCAGGGTCTGCATGTTCTCTTGGGTAATTAGCCAGTAAAACCCATGTATAATCAGTGTGGATAGTGAGGTCCTGAGGGAGGGGCCCAGGCACCTGGGCATTGGGAGAATGGCTGGGGATGGTTGCAGGGGAAGCGGACTGAGTCCAACTTTGGCCCCCACCTCATCCTGCAGGGAAATTGGGAGCACCAACCGCGCCCTGCCGCCCTGGCTACTCTCACAGAGGCACAAGCACAACAAGGCCTGCTGCCCGCTGGAGGGGGTTAGGCCGTCACCCCAGCAGGTCAGGCCCGGCTGGTGTGGCCAGAAACTCATCCCCTGTTCTTAAAGGAGCTCTTCTCACTTATCTCTGCCATCCCTTTTCCTGCTTTGCATTTATTCTTGGTATTCATAACGTGACTGTTAACTTGTCAGCCCCATCCCCTGGACGCCAGGGTAAGGTCAGGCATGTCTCTCTGCCTCCCTGCAGACCGAATATCGTAATAAGTGTGAGTTTCTGGTCGGCGTCGGGGTGGACGGGGAAGACAACACAGTTGGCTGTCGGCTGGGCAAGTACAAGGGCGGGACGTGTGCTGTGGCCGCCCCCTTTGACACCGTGCACATCCCTGGGGCCACCAAGCAGGTGGTGAAGGCCTTCCAGGAGTTCATCCGGTGAGGGCTTATGGCTAGCCTGGGGGCCCCAAGAAGTTCTGAGGCGGTCTGGGAGAAGACAGTCTGCCTGGGGGGTACTGGGATTGTGGTCTGGCGGGTACGGCTGGAAGAGAGAGCAGGGGTGCTGCTCACCCAGTCCTGGTTGGCAGATGTTGGGGGACTCAGGGCCATTCACGGCTCCCACAGGTCCACTCCATACTCAGCGTACAACCCAGAGACGTATTCAGGCCACTGGAAGCAGCTGACTGTGCGCACCAGCCGCCGTGGCCAAGCCATGGCCATTGTCTACTTCCACCCCCAGGTCTCAGGCGGGGTGGCCCTCCTGGGGGAGGGTGTCTGGGCCACAGTAAGCTGTGACGCAGCCTTACAAGGCCTTTTTTGCTGCTTACCCAGAAACTGGGCCCTGAGGAACTGGCCGGGCTGAAGGCCTCCTTGGCGCAGTACTTCATGGCGGGGCCAGGCAAGGCCACTGGGGTGACCTGCCTCTACTTTGTAGAGGAGGGACAGCGGTGAGGAACCTGGGTAGGGGTGGGGTGGGTCCCTGCGAGGGCTGGTGACACTGATGGATGTAACCCTACCACCCACAGAAAGACTCCCAGCCAGGAGGGCCTGTCCCTGGAGCATGTGGCTGGAGACCGATGCATCCAGGAGGAGCTGCTTGGGTTGACTTTCAGGATCTCTCCTCACGCCTTCTTCCAGGTAGCCCTAAATTTCTAGGCATCATGAAGGCACATGGAAGGAGGCCTGACATGATATCAGGATGTGATGGGGACAGTGGGCTAGAGCAGCGATAAGGGATTAGCCCGGGGATACCTGGGGGGGACGTCCAGGCAGGAGAGCCACAAGCATTGTAAGGTGGGAGAAAGTTCATTTGCTTTTAGATTCTCTGATAACCTTTTGGAAGGGCCATGTGTAGGGGTAGGAATGGGAATTGGGGTGATGCCAGGGCTCTGGTGTGAGCTGTGGCACTCAGAAAAGAGGTGAGGGGTGGGGTGTCAGCATCAAGTTACTTTTTAAAGCCAGGAGACTGGGTGAAGTTGCAGGCATGATCAGATTGAGGGTCATTCCGAGGACTGGACCTCTGGTACTCAGACAGCTAGATGGCAGGGAGGGATGGGATCTGAAGACCTGCAAAGAGGGGGTGACCCAAGGATGGGGCCACGGAGGTGCCATGGGTGTTCCCAGCCAGGAAGAATGCCCAGGGAGCACATGCTTGGGGGTGAGGGGTGTGCAGAAGGGGTGGCCAGCATGGGCGGTGAGGCCCCACTAATCTGGATGCTGCTGGCTGCTCCAGGTGAACACTCTGGCGGCTGAGGTACTCTACACGGTCATCCAAGACTGGGCCCAGCTGGACACAGGGAGCACAGTGCTGGATGTGTGCTGCGGCACTGGCACCATCGGCCTGGCATTGGCCCCGGTGAGCTTTCCTTCCCGGCCTGAGACTGCCCTCTCCCCACCCCACCCATGTTGTCACCTGCCTCGTGACCCCCAGTGACCCCCGGGCTATTCCAGATCCTTTCACTACCCAAACACCTCCTGCCATTCCCTTCCTTAAGGGGGTGCGGATGGGGCGGGGCGCCATCAGTCTGTCCTTTCCTGGCTTCAGAAGGTGAAGAGAGTCGTAGGGATTGAGCTGTGCCAGGAGGCCGTGGAAGATGCCCGGGTGAACGCCAAAGACAACGGTGAGAGCGGGTGGCTGCAGCGACTCCTGCTGCATGCCTCAGCACAGCACCTGGGACCCACCAGGTGGTTCTTAGGGCCCATGACGGGGTGAGCGGCAGAGAGCGCAGTAGGATTCCTGTGTGGATTGAACTGTGTGCCCAAGGTGCTGGAGCCGGGTAAGGGGGAGCAGGCTCCGTAGCCAGCAGGTTTTCCTGAGACACCTCTCCCCAGGGACTTCAAGGCATGAGGCAGATCCTGTGGGGAGAGGGTGTCCTGGGCCCCCTGTGACAGGGCTCTTTTCCATGTCCAGAGTTGAGCAACGTGGAGTTCCACTGTGGGAGGGCCGAGGACCTAGTGCCCTCTTTGGTGAGCAGACTGGCCTCCCAGCAGCTCGTTGCCATCCTGGACCCGCCCCGTGCTGGCCTGCGTAAGTGGCCTCCATCTGGGAGGTATCACGGGGAAGTGGGGGGCAGGGATGTCTGGGCACACCAGGCTGAGTCAGTTTCAGGCCTGATGCCCATCGCATTTGAACCTCCTCAGATTCCAAAGTGATCCTGGCTGTCCGAAGAGCCGAGAACCTCAAACGGCTCCTCTATGTCTCTTGCAACCCCCGGGCAGCCATGGGCAATTTTGTGGAGTAAGTACGAGGTTGGGGGCCTGGGGTGGCCCTGGGACAGGGTGGGGCAGGGACCTGGTGGGCCCATGTGGCTGATCTTGATATTCCTTTCCCACCACAGCCTCTGCAGGGCTCCATCTAACCGGGTGAAGGGCACCCCCTTCCGGCCTGTCAAGGCTGTGGCTGTGGACCTGTTCCCACAGACCCCACATTGTGAGATGCTCCTCCTGTTTGAGAGGGTGGAGCACCCCAATGCCGCAGGGGCCCTGGCACCCCAGGACCCTCCAGCCCAGCCCCCACCAGGGGCCACAGAGAACACTGTACAAGAAACTGGGACGGCTGCCTCTTGCTAGGTCCCTGGAGGACTAGAAACTTGCCCTTTCAGAACAGGCCATCTTATTACAAGGGCAGCAGCCAGGAGGTTCCCCAAGTCCTTGCCTCAGGACGCTCTAGCAGCACTTAGAAGGCACAAGACTTGGCTGTCAATCTGTCCCTATGGACCCTAGGCTCCTATAGCCTGTCCCCTACCATTTGCCTACCCCTTCCCCCAACTTCTTTTCCGGTTAGCTGGGATATAGGGCTAAAATAAAAGAGTTGCTCAACTACTGATGTTATTGTGATGAAAACTCATTAGCACACAGGGTTCCCTTGGGCCCCCGCCCCACTGTAGGTGCCGGGGACAAGGTCAGCAGAGCACCTTGAGCAGCCTAAGTCTGAGCCTCCACCTCCCACTAGCACACTGCCCGCCCCTCTCCGGGGCTGCAAGTCACAGCAGAGTGTGCGGACAGCATGAGGTTCTCTGCTTAGCCTCAGGGAAGCAAAGATCTCATGGCCCACAGTCAGCTGTATGTGCAGGGAAGAGCATATGACAAGAGGCCAGCCTCTCTACTGCAGGTAGGCCCAGTGGTCTGCCCATTTTCCCCGTGCTTTGTGAGGTGAGGTTCCATTCCCAGTCTAGCCCTGAGGGGAAGCCACTGGAGCTGGGTCAGGACTGGACACTGCCCGGCTGCTCTGTAGGTGCAGTGTGACCAGGCAGAAACTAAAAGGGGTGTTTCTGGTGAGCTGAGGGTCCACAAGCCCCATAGCCTCACATGCTTAGAAGAAACAAACACCAGTCATTCCCTTTTGGGACAGTTTTGCTTTATGCATTCAGACAATTAGGGCTCACCCTTACAGCCGTAGCTTAGCCGCCACCTGGAAGGTACACGATCGCCAGTGGCCAAGTGGAGGGGCATCAGCACAGGCCCCCCACCCTCCGTCCCCACAGCATGGCTGTGTGCACACAACACTCACACCCACACGGGGGAGGGGGAGTACACAGAGGAAGGACATGGGGAGGCTGCAGCAAGGCTCACGGCCTCTAGTTAACACAGGCGCACAAAGCTTTGGTTCACGACAGCGCATCTGGCTATGCTGAGGGCAAACAGTCATAGTCAGATGATGATTCACAGCTGCAGACAAGAGGCAAGACAGAAGCAGGTGTCTTAATTACAGCAACTTGATTTGAAGGTTTTGTTTTATAAAGGTCAACAGAGAAGCCAACCTCAGTCACATAGGTGGTAAGGAAGGGATACACTGTGGGTGGCACACAAGACCAACATTCTGTATTCCTGAAAACAAATGCCATCAACACCAACCATGGGGGAAGAGGATGGAGAAGAGGCACGCCCGTGGACAATGCAGCCCAGTGGTGGGCCCCTGCAGCCAAGAGTGCACCATGAATAGGCCCTAGGGACAGGGAGTGGATGGCTGCCAGGACCTTGCACATGGGAACGAGCCAGGTCCCCAAGCACACCCAAATCCCCTGGGGCTCAGGGCAGGGACACACCTACCCTTGCACCTGTCCCCAGGAGCCACCCGGAAAGCACTGGCTGCACAGGGTCACGGGCAAGACCGCCACCCTCCACGTGCTGTGCCAGCTCTGGGAGGCGTGCCACTTTGGGGAGCGCAGATGGACTACACAAACGGTCCTGGTTTCTTCCTCTAAAATCCTCATACTAAAATGCTTAACTTGTTTATATCTGCTACGTGATTCCAAATCTACCTCCTACTCTCACTGTAAAAGTTTCTTCCCAAATGCTAAAATATCATAAAAGCTTTAAAAATTGATGGGTGGACAGATGGACTTGACTGTGCAAAAATCTTTAGTAAAAAGTTGCCAGAGGCCAGTGAAGGGGACCTCGGTGTCTAAGAAGGCGTGTTTTTAGGACATTAAGACTTACGCAGAAGAAATGGACCACACGCCAGCCCAGGGCCAGGGCAACGAGCCAGGCAGAGACCAGCAGACTTCATACACTGGCAATAGGTTTCAGGAGTGGAAAAGAGGGCTTGCCTACAATCTCCAAAAAATAGTTGCATCTAAAATTGTGTTTATTTTAAGCCAAAAAGGTCTGAAATACTCCTTCCTGTTATAACCTTTTCAGAGAAAAAGAGAAAACACAAGAGGCAGGGAAGGGAGGGGGGGTGCCGGCGCGCACCTTCTGACTAGACCCCTGCAGTGGCCTGTGAGAGTCCAGGGTACAGGGTGTCACAGGACTGGGCCACCACTTTTCTCCGTCTGTCACTTCTTGTCAGTGCATATATCAACACTCAGGAAAACCTTCATCAAACCAGTCTGCAGCAAATCCCCAGAGGCAGAGGTCAGTCACAGCTACTGCCAAGCTCTTGGCTCTCACCCATGTGGGCAAGCCGAGTCCATCCTTGAACATGTCCATTCAGGCCTGTGGGCGCCCCCCAAGGAAGAGCTGCGCGGCCCTGCTGTCCCCGTGCATCAGAGAGCCCCACCCCTCTGGCCCTGGCCTCAGATGCCTGGCCGCAGGGGAGGAACTCCGATCAGAGGCTGAAGGCTGCAGAATGAGTGGCACGTGGTCTCCCTGGCAGCAGAGCTGGCAGTCCCCGCACCTGACCCTGCCGTCTCCCTCACACATCCACAGTGCACAGGGGCTCGCCTCCAGGCTGGGCAGACGCCACAATGGACATCTTGGGCTTCTTCCGAGTCTCCTCCTGGAAGAACAACAGAGGTCAGGGACACCAAGGATGTAGGAACATGTAGCCCAGCCCACCCTCAGGCAAGAGGTACCCAAGGTGGGGGGCGGACAGTGTGGGGGTGGGGGTGGGGGGGTGATGAGCTCAGCACAATGGTGCCAGGTAGGCTCTAGAGCAGGAGGGCACCACTGCTCTGTCATACCAGGTGGAGGGAGGGGAGGCCTGAGGAGTGGGCCAGATAGGAGGCTGGCTGGGTCTCCCTGGATGCCATCTCAGAGCACTACATGCTGGGGCTTCCCAGGGATCAGAATACACCCAGAAGTGAAGGGCCAAGGAAGTTAGAGCCACCAGGGAGAAGCCATATGGGTGGACCTCTCTCCTCCAAGCTGAGGGCAGGGGTAAGGCATCTCCTGTGCCAGAAAGGCAAAGCAGAGAGCAGATACCCCTTCTTGGGGTTTTACACAGGCCTGGGCAAACACCACAGCTGAGAAAGGTCCTAACGTAGAAGCCCTCAGGTGGGTGGCTTTAGGAAGCTTCACCAGGACCGGGCCTCACCCAGGTCCAATTGCTCTATGAACCATGCTCGTCTCTCTCAGAAATGCCAAGGGCCTGAGGAAGAGGTGTCTGTCTGTCACCCACAGGACCGAGTAAGGGAGGCCTGGCAGGTGCACTGTCCCTGCCTTCAAACAGCTGGTACTGAGTGGAAACATCCAGAAGACAGGCCCTTCACAGCCGCAGGCCAGGGCCGAGAGCTCAATGATACAACTAAAAAGAAGTGATCTAATGCCAAGTGTCATGAATGCTAAAACATAAAGAAAAGGGAATCTACCCTGAAGTGCTGAGAGCTCACTGGGAAGAGAGCTCTACACAGGCATCAAGAGCCAGGGATGGGTTCCTGCAGGCTGGCTTTAACCCCACAGCTGCCAGTATGACCCTGACTCAACACCCCTCCCCTCCCTTGAGTGCCAAGGAGACGAGGGATAGAGGGCCTGGGGGGCTGGCCGAGCCTGCATGCTCACCCTCTCCTCAGCCAGCCTCTTCATCTCCTCCTGCAGCTTGCTGAGGATGTGCAGGTTTGGCTTGTTCTTCTTGGCATACTGCTGCAGCTCAATCACACTCTTGTCTGAGGTCTCCTGGGGGAGCACAGCACGTTGCTCTCAGCAGTGCCCAGGGCAGGCCTCAGTGACACAGTATGGCCGGCAGCCGGAGCTGCATGACCCCACACCGGCTGCCCCACCCTCAACCCACAGCCAGCAGGCTGACAAAGCCACAGAGAACAGAGACCAGTCCATGGCTGCCCAGCTCACTTTCTGATCATGTCGCCCCACTTCTGCCTCACCCTCAGCAAGAAGCAGCTATGGCCTCTCCCTTCATAAGGCAAAAGCATCCTGGCACCCAGCTGCCTCCACTCCTGCGATTAGCACTGAGCACTTGCACTGTCCAGACCCTCAGAACAGAATGACTAGAGCATGGCCTCAGCCAGCAGGAATGGGACACTGCCAGATGGGACACCCCATGACACTGGGAGCCCATTAACCCTAGACACGGGGTTCTCAACATGTCTGCATGCCCTACGACTTTCAGCACAGGACCGAGCTGTCTGAGGCTCTTCACGTGAAGAGGCTAGCTCTGAGGCCTGCTGTGCGTTGGAGTATCAGACTCCACCTGTCCTCCAGAAGATGCAAGTTGGGGCTGTGCCTAGAACAGACCCTCGCCCTCCAACCCTGGAAGGGTTTCCACTCGTGGGACAAAGCAGGCTTTCTCTCAATCTTAGTCCAACCAAGATGCTGCACAAAAGGCAGGCGCATAAAGGCAGAAGTCAGCCTCATAGGCACTGCACCTGAGTTTTCTCAGCAACCCGTATCTTGAGGTTTCTTAAAGCACCCCAGAGGCCCAGTGTCTCCTCCTTTACCCCATCCTGTCAAGTCCAAAAAGAGGGCCTCTTCAAGGATGCCACAATGACCACCCCTCCCCTTACTGGGGTGCCAATAACCCAAACTATTTCTGGAAACATACGGGGAAAACTTAAAAACCACAAACACCTCCCAGTATTTCCCTCCACCTCCCAAAGCACACAAAACTAAGGGTATTGATTTAAATCTCTACAACTCAGCAAAACAGCAGAAACTAACCAGATGACATTTACAGGCTGCTGAGTTAAAGGTAAGCCGGTATTCATAGCTAGGAAAAGCTGGCCTGCATCTCTTACTCTCTCTCTCTCAATCACCTAGGGGACCTCAAATTAATCCAAGGGTTCCAGCCCTAAGTGGGGGAGCGGAGAGGACAACTGGGCTCAGCTCAGAAGCATCCTCTCCACTTGGGCTGGCAGCACTCACCACCTGCACCTCCTGCTGGGCAGGCCCTTCCCACAGCCAGTGCCAGGCCCAGGCTTCTCAGGGAGGGAGACACACAGGAATGACCTCCCACCCCGCAAGGTCACAGACAGGTGAGGGCCCAGAGGCAGCCCTGAATGAGAGCAGAGCTGCCCAACTTTGTCCCCTGGGACAGAGGACCCCAAACAGGTGCTCCAAGGTGCGGGGAGGATGAGAAGCATGGAGGCTACCCTAGGCCCAGGGGAGGGGCCCAGTTACCTGTTTGACCATCTTGCTGCTCTCGCGGCCATACATGCGAAGTAAAGACCCCCAGTTCTTGACATGTGGGTGCAGCAGCTGAAGGATTTTCTGCGAGGCCAACTGTTTTCCAACTCTCTTATTCTTACCTGTGAAGAAAATGAAATGTGGAGAGGAAGTCCCTAACATCCAGAGCGCGGCCACCTCTCCTCAACAGGAGCACAGCTGCCGTGCCCCAGACCAGCTGAGGATATGTTCTACATGAGGGGGAGAGATGTGTCCCAGCCCTGCACTGGGCACCCAGTGTCACAAACCTGAGGCCAGGAGCCATCCCACCCCACTCTGCAGAAGAGGTAAGGCCTCCCTCCCACCACGCCCCATACTTCCAGAGAAACAGACAAGCAACAATGAGTGTCAGCAGGGGAGACTCCACCAGAAAGCCCAGAGGAGTTTCCAGAAGGTACATGAACTCTGGAGGGGTTTCCCTGCAGAGGGAAGGCCGGGCCGAGGAGCAGAGTGGGTGTGGAGAGCAGTGAGTGCCAGGAGCCACCTATGGCCAGGCAGAGCAAGGCTGGCCATGCTGCCCAGACAGGGGGGTCACTGGGGCCAGCATCCCTCCTCTGCCCTGCCTGCCTGCTTCAGAAGGCGGGTCTGTGAGGACTGGTGTCTGCTGGATTATGGGGACACCTGGGTCTGTAAGTGGTTCTGCACATTTCCCAGGAACAAATGCTTTGTTACCTTCCAATTTACACTGCACTGGTTTGGTGTTCATGACAGTCATACAAGGTGTTTTTTTTTTTAAATAAAGTTAAGTTTTAGAAAGTGGTTGCTGCAGGGAGTGCACACAGACACCAGAACACGGGGACACAAGAGCATGGCAGGCCAGGGGCTCTGATGCCATTCCAGGAAACCCCTCCTCCTGCCACAGGGACCACACAGTCTAACCTAAATGACCAGCCCAATCGCAGGAACCAGGAAGACAGGGATGGCGAAGGCAGGACCCCGCAGGCCTGCCTTGGGGCGGCTGGCTTTCAGAGGTCGAGCGGAGATACCACAGGGGGTCAGCACCCAAGGCAGGAGCTCGGGAAAGATGCCTGAGCAGTGGCCAGAGACCCAGCCACGAGGCCACACGGCAGGGTGCCACCTCCCCAGCAGTCCCGGGAAACCGTGACGAGGTGGTGGGAAGCCCAAGACGCAGCGCTTACACCAGCCGCGCACTGTGTGCTTGCCGCACGCCATGACGTATTCGCTCTTCTGGTTTTTACCAGGAACCACTTCAAACTTGATGGATGTGTCACCCATTCCATGGTTTCTTAAAGAAAAAACAGGGACAACAGGTGATGTCAGCTAAGAAAGGAGTAAAGGAGCTTCAGGAAAGCTCTTGAAAGGCTCTTTGATGAAGACCATGCCAGCCCTTTCCCCAAACTGAGCTGAGGAGAGGAGTCTCATGCGCACCGGATCTGACCTCACAAGCTCCGACTGACCACCAGGCCCAAGGGGCTCCTGCGCGCACGCCAAACACTGGCAACGGCCCAGCCTTTCACAGCACCTCTGAAGCCAGGATAAATGGCTAGTAAAGACTTTGGGCGCCAAAAGAGAAGCCCCCCATGACCCCTCTCAGGAGGGGAAGCACCCGCCCTACCTTTTAAGGCACTCGTGGAGGATCTGATAGGGAGACAACAGTCCGGCCTTGCTGGTCAGCTCGTAGACCCGTGAGTCCTCGATACTAATGTGGTTAAAATACTACAAAATAAGGAAGCCACTTGTAAGTGCCGGACCAAGCCTGCTGGACACGTAGAGCTGCTCCCCATGCTGTCTGCTTCCCCCAGAAGTTTCCTGTCCTCTTCACTGCCTCAAGGAGCATGCCACACCCCCACCTCACTGCCCAGCTGCCCCTCTGAGACGGGACGAGCCGCGCTGTACCAGGTTGGAGGAAACATGCTGCAACAGGGTGGTAGAGCCTGGTGCTGCCTGGGAGCCTTTTCTGAATATAAGTCTGATCGGGTGATTAGTCAGAAATCTAAAGACAACCTTAGGAGAAAAACGTGAAGATCTTTGTGAGATTATAGAAGACAAAAGGTAAGTTAGACAAAAGTGGTATATTCTAAAAAGGGCAGGCCTCCTGAAAGCTGCAAAAGGCCTAGCCTGGCTCCCTTTTCAAACACAATGTCACCTGTCCTGGCTCTGAAACTAATCACTATGACCAGAGAACAGAATGACTAAGAAGGGATAAAGAGACGCCACTTAACCCATTTTTTAGGGGAAAAAAGGGAAGTTCTGTACAACAGCGGCAGGCAGCAGCCAGGAAGTGGCTCTGGCCCCAATGAGGCCTGGGCCTCTGCTGAGCCACCCCCGGGAAGGGAGGCCATGGCCTACTCACTCAGCATAGCCCATCTCTCTGGTGGGGACTGCTGGGCTTCAGGGCTGCCATGACAAGGCACCACAAAGTGGGTGGCTTATTTTCTCACAATTCTGGAGGCCAGAAGTCCAAAAGCAGTAAGTCAACAGGCCACATTCCCTTTGAAACCTCTCAGGGAGATCCTTTCCTGGCTTTCCCAGGTTTCTGACAGCCCCAAGCTTTCCTTGGCTTGTGGCAGTGCCACTCCCATCTCCACATGGCCCTCTCTCCATTTCCCTCCCTCTTTTTAAAAGAACATAACATTGCTGCTCTGGGCAGAGAAGCAGGGTTTCCTCTCTCCACCAGCAGACTCACCGTGACTGAGTTGAGAAAATTAAGGTGCTATTTCTGAAGAGGACTCCTGATTCTAATGAGCTGAAAATCTCCCTGCTCTCATTTGGCTACTGTCTTTCAACAGGTCCCCACAAGATACCTACACTGACAAGTGTCTGTATCAGCATCAATCAGTTTCCAGGGCAAGTTATTCACCAAGAAGTCAAGCCGTGGACCCATCCTTAGTGGCTGCCCAGGTAGCCAAACCATCAGCAGGGACTGGCTCTCTCACTCAGCCTATGAGGATCAGTCTCTAACCAGCAGCCAGCACCTGGGCTATGGACCAGGCTGAGCAGGTGCAAAACAACCTGTGTGCTCAGGATCCTTCCTGAAAGAGCTGAGGCACACACACATAAATGGAGAACACACACTCAGAGGCCCAAAGACATCCAACAGACTCTGGCAAAGGTCCACACCACAATTACCTGTACCAGGTGCCAGAGCCACATGTGGCTGATGGTTAACCTGCAAAGGGAATACAGGAACCCCAGCACAAGGGCAGAAGTGACCCACTGACAACAGTGTGAAAGAAGCCTGGAGAATCAATGCCCAACAGTCACTGAAGGGCCATGAGGGAGCACCACAGGTAGCCGAGCACCCATAAATGCAACCACTTAGAGAAAATGGACTGATTCCTTAAAAAACTATCCAAACTGCTCTTTTCAAGAAGCTGAATTCATAGTTACAACTTTCCTGCAGAGACAACTACACATGCAGATGGTTTCATTGGTGACAACTGCCAAACATACAAAAGGGGGGGAAAAAAAAAGGACACAATTCTAGACGACCTTTTAAGAAACCTTAAAAGGAGGAACAACTGCCAATTCATTTTATGTCAGATGTACCCTGTTATTAACGCCTGACAATGAGAAAGCTACAATCTGATATCCCTCATGAAACAGGTGTAAAAATTCTAAACAGAGTATTAGCAATTCACAACCAGTAACACATAAAAACAAATACATGCCGTGCCCAAGTAGGACTTATCCCCGGAATGCAGTTTTAAAAAAAAAAGACAATCAGCCAAATTCACTTTATCAACAAATTAAAGAGGAAAAGGCCTATCATATCAATAGCTACAGAAAGGGCATTTGACAAACTGCCAAGACCCCTTCATGATAAGAACACTCAACAAACCGAGAAGAGATGAACCCTTCCTCAACCTAAGAGAGGGCACCAACAAAAAACTGACAGCTAATGTCACACTCAGTGGTCAGAGGCTGAATCATTCCTGCCTAAGATCGGGAACAAGACTAGGATGTCCACTCTCCCCACTGCTACTCCACATGTAATAGAGATTCTATTACAGAGCAGCAAGCCAAGAAAAAGAAATAAAAGGCACCTAGACTGGAAAGGAAGAAATCCAACCATCTTCAATCACAAAGCAGCCTACTCTGTACACAGAATTCCAAAGAAATGTACAGAAAAACCATTAGAGTAACACAGTTCGCAAAGTGCAAGACACACAGGCAACATACAGACAGGACATCCCATCTCTCTACACTAGCAATCTACAGCCGGGACTGAAACCAAAGTGCTACTCAGAACAACTCCAACACATGTACGAAATACTTATGTCTAAATCTAAGAAAATGAGAACAGGATCTGCACACTGGAGATGATCAAGCAACAATAAAAGACATGAAAGAAAACCTCAATAAATGGGGAGACACACTGGGCTTGTGAGCTGAAAGACTCAACACCATTAGGAAATACACTCTCCCCAAATTTATCGACAGATATAACACAATTCCAATCAGAATCTCAACAGAACTTCCCATACTGACATACTGCTTCCATCTGGAAGGGCAAAGGAGGATGGTATTGAAGTACTTCTGAAAAAGAACAAAGTTGGAGTGTTTACACTATGTGATTTCAAGAATTCATGTCATTAGGGTGCCTGGATGGTGCAGCTGGTTAGGTATCTGACTCTTGGTCTCAGCTCAAGTCGGGATCTCAGGGTCGTAAGACTGAGCCCCATGTTGGGCTTTGCACACAGTGCGGAATCTGCTTTGGATATTATGCCCTCTACCCCGCTACACGCACTTGCTCTCTCTCAAAAACATCTTAAAAAAACAGAAAAAGAATTCATATCATCAAGAAGGTGTGGCATTGGTAAAGGGATAAACACATAGATTGAGGAGAGAGAACCAAATGCAGAAACAGACCACACATACATGCTGCCCCTCACATATGTGCAAAGGCATCCAGCTGAAAACACATGTACCATCCTGCCCAGCAAGGCCATCCTGGGTGCTTATTTAACTACACTCACATGGAAAGCTGGACGGCCTCGTAGCAACCAAGCACTGTTCACCCAAAACTGAAAATGTGCTCAATATCCCTCAGTCAAGAAAGAAGAACACACCCAGCACTGCCCTGTAGCGGGCACAGTTGGCAGCAAAAATGAGCCAACCATTGACACAGGCACCAACAGAGATGAATCCCATGTGCATCACTGAATTGGGAGCCTGGTTCTCAGGACACCTACCCTGTGACTGCACTGATAAGACATTCAGGAACTGGCTGACCTAGGGAGACAGCTCAGTGCCTAGTATGGTGCAAAGAGAGAATTCTGATCACAAAAGGACCGTTTGAGAGAAGTGGGAAGAGAAGATTTGAAAATCTGTCTTGATTGTGCTGTGGGTTAGATGACAAAACTATAGGCATGGTTCAAAACTCACAAAAGTATACCAAAAAGTGCATTTAACTCTCTATAAATTAAAAAGTAAATGCGGGGAGGGGGCGACCAAAAAGGCAAAAACAACAGTTCACTAATACCTAAATTCTGGAACAATCATGAACTAACCAGAGCCCACAGCTATCTAAAAAGCAATAATATACTGAAAAGAAATCACCGCAGGTCTTATGAATGGGCATGGTGCCAGTTCTGGTCCTGTGTTTTTGACTTTTTTTTAAAGATTTTATTTATTTGACGGAGAGAGCGAGAGAGGGAACACAAGCAGGGGGAGAGGGAGAAGCAGGCTTCCCGCTGAGCAGGGAGCCCAATGTGGGGCTCGATCCCAGGACCCTGGGATGATGACCTGAGCTGAAGGCAGACACTTAACGACTGAGCTGAACCACCCAGGCGCCATTTTTGCCTTTTTAATCAACACCAAACACGCCGTGCCTCAAGCCTCTATTTCCATGGCAGCTCTCAAACTCTGGATGTTCTATATCCATGCCACCACTGTGTGGACAAGGACAGCAGGACACAGAGCTCCCAAAGAACCAGGGCCCACCCCAGCCCACCTTGGCATCCTGCCGTTCCTCCCTGCCCCCTGGAGTCCACACAAGAAGGGAATGCTGCCCCCACAACCCAAGCTCCGGCACCAAACCTCCACAGAGGCATCATGGGAAAGAGGGGCCACCACCTACTGAGCTACTCACAAGGATGTGACAGAAACACTGTCACAATTTTTCAGAAGCAAGACAGCAAAATCAGTCAGGACTGAGCTGCTAACACATGCAACCTGACAGAGAAGCTACTTTCTTCTGACAAATTTTAAAACAAGAGGAAAATATGTGTATGTGTGCACACACATACATTAAATTCTAAGTGTGCAAAAAAACTTCTCCAGAGGATGAAGACCTTTTTGGCCAGTAGACACATATTTGGGTCCTAGTATCCAGTTCCTGGCCTGGAGCTCCTAAAACCCTTAGAACTTCCTGAGTGATAGGTGTATCTTTTGTTATTCAAACGAGCCCTTCTGGCCCTCACCAGAGTTTATGCTAATACGATGGGGGTGGGGGTGGGGGTGTAGTTCAGGACCCTAGATAGTTTCACCATGGGAGCTTCATGATACGGCTGGTCATCAGAAAGACCAAACACAATGAAGGACCTGTCCATCTGGCTGTCCATTTGTATTCTTTATCATAAACCAGTAAACAAAAGCTGTTTTCCCTGAGTTCTGAGAACAGATTCTAAAAAAGTTCTAATTCAAGCAAATTAATGAAACTTAGGGAAGCCATGGAAACCCCCGAATCTGTAGTTGGCTGGCCAATATGGGTGGCCTGGGCACCCCATTGGTGGCTGGTGTGAAGTGTGCAGTCTTCTGGGACTGAGCCGACTCCATGTAGACAGTGTGAGAATCGAGCAGAGTTGGAGACCCCCTCACTGATGTCAAAGAACTGGAGAACTGACATGGAAAAGCCTCTTGTGTGTAAAAGGGAACTTCAACCTGGGATTTCCAAGATGTCCATGTGGCCTCCACCACTTGGGGAAACCTCTTTCTCAGGCTACTTTCTGATGTCATTTCTGGAAAGATCCCTCACTTTCCAGAAGAGCCCCAGAGTACATGGCCAGAACCTGAGTCTTACTGCTATTCAGTACAACCTGAGGCACACATTCCAGAAACCCACAGCATCTAAGATGCCTCAGGCAAATACAAATGTCTCACTTAGAGGCACTGTTGAGAAAGGCTCCAATGAAAAGGCTGCAGCCACAATGACCTTGCAGGCTGAAGACAGACCTGCAAGGTCATTGTGGCTGCACAAAAGAACAAGAGCACAAAGACTGCCAAGCAGTCATTGTCAAAAACGTGCACCTCCAACAGAGAAGAGGTAAGTAACCACAGGCCTCCGGGTCACCAAGTGTGAGGCAGTGACAGGGTGGGTGGTACAGTCTAGGGAGAGCTTGCAGCACTCAGGTGCACATCCCACTGCATGGCCACATATGAGGAGGCCACAGTGCAGGTAGTAGGACTGCAAAAGGCAGCTGGGACAGAGCAGCAAGAGGCCACTGTGCAACACACATATCCTGCCAAGGCTGGAGGAGCCATGGAACACACGGCGTCCCTGTGCTAGCCAGAAGGAAACTGGGCAGCCCCTGCTTAGGAACCACAATGGTGCCCAATACGAAAGTGAACCAAAGCCAGAGCAACCACAAAGACTTTCAGATTAAAAACTGGACTGAGGGCGCCTGGGTGGCTCAGAGGGTTAAGTCTCTGCCTTTGGCTCAGGTCATGATCTCAGGGTCCTGGGATTGAGTCCCACATCAGGCTCTCTGCTCAGCGGGGAGCCTGCTTCCTTCTCTCTGCCTATTTGTGATCTTCTGCCAAATATATAAGATTTAAAAACAAAACAAAACAAAACTGGACTGAGCTGCTTATTCAACCACCACCCAAGCAAGATGCTGGTATCTTAAAGGCCACAACACTAAGGAGAGACTGTCTTGGATGTTACCTTGAAAGCAGGCACTCCTAACTCTTGTTCTACTAACCGTGGAGAACTTTCCGTTATCTCAACAAGTCAAAATTTTTTCAAGTCAACTGTAATTTACTGAGTTACTTTAAACTTTACCACAATAATAGCCACAGGCAAGGGGATGTGGGTCCTGCAAGACACCCCATTCCCCTGCCCCGTCTACCCACCCCCTGCTCCCTAGTGGGGGTCAACAGCAGAGCCTGCTCAGATAAGTTGCTGTGGCAAAGCAAAGTTCCACCCTCCAGAAAGGCTGCTGGAGCCACACATCATCCCCTGACTCCCAACACCAGAACTGCCCTTACCCTTCCAGTTTCTGCTACCCTGTATCAGAGTGCGGTGCAACTGTACAGCCCACACACACCGTCAACCACAACAGTCAACATTAAGGGTCTTGGCACACTGTGGGGACGGGTCTAGATACCAGGTTCTCCAGCATGCCCTAGAAGCCTCCCTGAACACCACTGTTCCACAGCTGGGTTATTCAGAAATAAAGCTGAAGATGTGATTTTTCCTGGAGGAGTTAGTCCTTTTGAGATTGTGTCTGGTGATTAGGCTCTGAACCTCTCTGCAGCCCATCTGTGACAATAAAGCAGAGAATACAGACATATGACTGCCATGGGCACTTTGCCATATTTTCTAATAGTATCAGTCTAAAAAGATTGGGAGAAAAAAAATTTTAAAGCAGTGGTAGAATAAAGGACCTCCAAAACTCACTCCTCCACAGAATCAACAAGAGTTGTCAGAATCAACTTTTTCAGAATTCTGGACATTAAACAAAAACAATCTAAAGAGCATTTATTTAAGAAAAATGGTTGAATCTTGGTAAGACAATGAGTTTTGCATATTTTAACTTGGCCCATTCCTGTCTTCTCTTCCCAGCTCTATGATAGCCTTAGGAACCAACAATCCCATAGCCACTGAAGAAGGCAGGATGGTCCCCCAACACTCCAACCCCAGAGAACCACTGCTATCTGGCCCGGCTGGCAGCTCTGCAGAAAAGCCCCATTTTAAAACCTGACTTCGCATGACCCAACTCAGAGCTCACTGGGTGAAAATAGCCCAACTTCCCAGGAAATCAGTCAAAAATAATCAGGGGCAACTGCAATTGCCTGAGGCTGGGATACCAGCTGGCAAGCAAGAGGCAGGTCAGAAAACATAAAAGGGAATCTAGAGAATGAAAGAGAAGCCCGTAAGGGACTTTGAAAAGCTCCAACTTGTCTGGGGATCTAGGTGGCCACCTGTATGCCCAGGAAAGACCCAAGAAGGCCCAAATCTCTCACCCAATTGACTCAGAAGTTCCATGCAAGTGGGAAGGAAAGGCTAAGACACAGCTGTCAACTACTAGAGCACTAAAGGTGACCCCGACACGCTTAAAAAGCCCCCTGGCAAAGGAGACTTGCTGACGTAGGTCAAGAATGGTCTGATCTGGATTTGACAGAATAGTCTAGGAAAGTCACTCTTACAGGCTGAAATATGGCCCCCCACAAATTCATATATTGAAATCCTAACTCCCAGTATGCCATCATGTGACCTTTTTTGCAGACAAGGTCCTTACAGAGGTAATCAAGTTAAAATGAGATCATTGGGGGGGCCCTAAATTCAATATGACTACTGCCATTATAAAGAGGAGATATGGAAACAAATACACACACAGGAAGAAAGCCTATTATCAGTTCTCTCCAACAGCTATCTCCAGGAAAGAGGCCTAAAAGAGATCCTTCCCTCCTAGCCCCCAGAAGAAATCAACTCTGTTGACACTTTGATTTTAGATGTCTAGCCTCCAGAATTGTGAGGTAAAAACCGCTGCTTAAATCACCCAGGTTGTGATATGTTGTTATGCCAATCCTAATAAACTAACAAACTCACTAAATCGACAGCAGCAAAAACAAATCTTGGGAGGGGAGGGTAATCTGATATCCAGAGTTGCCACATAATTTTAAATGACCAGATTTCAACAAAAGAAAACATGAGATATGAAATGAAACACAAATTTATATGCCGTACAGGATGGGGGAAAGCAGTCAATACAAACCATCCCTGAGGAAACTGGACTTACTAAATACCTTAAAAGAGCTATAATAAATATACTCAAAAACGTAAAAAAAAAAAACCCACCATGTCTAAAGAATTAAAGGAAAGCAAAAGAACAATATCTTACCAGAGTATCAATAAAGACAGAAATTATAAAAAATTTCACTAAAGGGGCTCAAAAGCAGATTTGGTTAGAAGAAAGATCAGCAAACTTTAGACAAATCGAAGGGGTCCTTGCGTGGCTTGAACAGTTAAGCTTCTGACCCTTGGTCTCAGGGTCATAGTTCAAGCCCCCCGCTGGTTGGGCTCCATGCTAGGCATGGAGCCTACTTGAAGGAGAAAAAAAAAAAAAAAAAAAAATAGGCCAAATCAAAAATATCTAGTCTGAGGAACATTTAAAAAAAGGGTGCCTGGGTGGCTCAGTTGGTTAAGCCACTGCCTTCGGCTCAGGTCATGATCCTGGAGTCCCGGGATTGAGTCCCACGTCGGGCTCCCAGCTCTGCGGGGAGTCTGCTTCTCCCTCTGACCTTCTCCCCTCTCATGCTCTCTCTTACTCATTCTCTCTCTCTCAAATAAATAAATAAAATATTAAAAAAAGAAAAAAAGAAAGAAAGAAAGAAAAGAGAAAGACCAGTGACTATGAGAGCTGTGGGACACTATGGGAGTGTACCAGCTTACATATAATGGGAGTCCCCAAGAGAGGAGAAATAATAGGGCAAAAAAATGTATGTAAGGAAATAGAAGCTGTAACTTCCAGTTATATGGTAGATTCCAAAACAACCAGCTCCCATTCAAAGTGATAGTCCAAAATTCACTTTATTAGCATAAACTCAGGTGTGATTGAAAAAGATGTGTTAGGGGAATCTGGCTGGTTCAGCTGGTGGAACATGCAACTCTTGATCTTGGGGTCTTGAGTTTGAGCCCCACGCTGCGTACAGAGATTACTTAAATAAATAAAATTAAGGAAAAAAAAGGGAAAGGAAAAGAAAAGAGAAAAACAGGTATTAAAAATAAGAAAAGACATTCCATTCACCTTTATCAATCTGAAGCTTTTTAAAGAAATGGAGACAAAAACCAATATATTGTAGAAGCTCTGCACCAAGAACCAAGAACAAAGACCAAGCATATATTTCTTATTATACCATAATACCACAAACATATATTTATCTAACAACAGCCCCAAAATACATGAAGCAAAAATGGACAGAACTGAAGTGAGAAATAATTAAAGAATAACAGCTGGAGATTCCAATACCCACTCTCAATAACAGACAGAAGGAAGACATGGCACCTGCGTGGCTCAGTCAGTTGGGCATCCGACTTGATTTCAGCTCAGGTTGAGCCCTCATGGTCAGTGAGATCAAGCCCGAGTTGGACTCCAACTACACGCTGCACAGAGAGTTTGCCTGGGATTCTCTGTCTCCCTCTGCAGACATACACCTCCCGCCATGGGCTCCGTGCATATGCACATTCTCACTCTCATTCTCTCAAGGAAAAAAACAAACAGAAGAACAAGGCAGAAGACCAACAAAGATATAGAACAAACACCATACACCAACTGGACCTAACCAACACCTGCTTCACCCAGTAACAGCAAGAAGTGCCCTTGCCCCTGTGCACAGGTCACATTCTCCAGGGCAAACAGTAACATATTATGCTATGTCCTAAGACAAGCCTCAGTGAACTTAAAAGAACTGGTTGAAATCATACAAACTATGTTTTCGAACCACAATGGAATTAAATTAAAGATCAACAACTAAAGGAAATTTGGGAAATTCACAAATATATGAAAAGTAAAATGACCAATCGTTTAAAGAAGAAATCGCACGAGAAAGTCCTAAAATGAGCACTCGTTCAAGGAACAAATCACAAGGGAAATTAGAAAAATACCGAGATGAACGAAAACAGAAACATAACACTCTAAAGCTTATGGGCTGCAGTTAAAGTACTACATAGAAGAAAATTTATGACCATAAATTCCAATGTTTAAAAAGAACACCTCAAATCAATACCCCAACCTGAAGACACTAGAAAAGAACTAAACCTAAGGCTGGCCAAATAAAGGAAATAAAGCCTAGAGCAGAAATAAATGAAATAGAAAATTAAAAAGTCAGTAGGAAAAAAACAAAACCAGAACTTGGGTCTTTAAAAGTGACAAGCTTTAGACTGACCAACAGAAAAAAAGAGAGACTGAAACTACGAAAATCAGGAATGAACACAGGAGCAGTGCAAACTTACCAAAATAAAGCAAATCATGAGGGAACACTATGAAAGAATGTATGCCAATGAATGAGAAGGCCTAGATCAAACGAAAAATTTCTATAAAAACACAAAGTCCCCAAACCAGCTCAAAAGGAGCAGGAAATCTGAAAAGTTCACGTGAGGGGCGCTTGGGTGGCTCAGTCAGTTAAGCATCTGCCTTGGGCTCAGGTCATTATCTCACGGTTCTGGGATCAAGGTTCTGGGATCAAGCCTCGTATTGGGCTCCTTGCTCAACACAGAGCCTGCTTCTCTCCCTCTCCCCCTCTGCCTACTGCTCCCCCTTGCTTGCGCTCTCTCGCGCTCTCTCTAGGTCGCTCTCTGTCAAATAAATAAATAAAACCTTTTAAAAAAGAAGTAGTACACGTGAAAAGACTGAATCAGTAATTAAATAACCTCAAAGTCAAATCTAGACTCAGATGGTTTCACTGGTGAATTCTACCAAATGTTTAAAAAAATTAATACCAAACTTGCACAAACTAATCCACATAAGAGAAAGGAACACTTTCCACCTCATTCTGTAAGGAAGGTATTCCCCCAATACCAACACCAAAAGAAAACCAGAGGCCAGTATCCCTTATAAATATAGCTGCAGGAGCCCTTAACAAAATAATAGCACACTAAATCCACAACACATAAAACTTACGTATACCACAACCAAGTGGGTTTTGTCCTAGAAATCCAAGGTTGGTTTAATATTCAAAAACCCATGCAATATACCACCATATGAGTAAAGTTAAAGACAAAGACCACACAATCATCCCAACAGAAGCGGGAAAAACATCTGACAAGATCCAATATCCATTCCTGGAAAAAAAAAAAAACTCTCAGCGAAATAAATGCTTTCTCAATCGGATAAAACCCAGAGCTAACACTGTATGGTTTAAAAAGAAGCCAGTCAATAAAGGACTACATGTGGTATGACTTCACTGATATGAAGTGTCCAGAGCTAGCAAAACCATCAAAATGGAAAGGAGATTACTGGTTGCCAGGGGTTAAGGGGCGGGGGGGACAGGGAGAATTAGAAGTGATTGTTAATGGGTATAGGGTTTCCTTTTTTTTTTTTAAAGATTTTGGGTGTCTGGGTGGCTCAGTGGGTTAAGCCTCTGCCTTCGGCTCAGGTCATGATCTCAGGGTCCTGGGATCAAGGCCCGCATCGGGCTCTCTGCTCGGTGGGGAACCTGCTTCTTTCTCTCTCTCTGCCTGCCTCTCTGCCTACTTGTGATCTCTGTCAAATAAATAAATAAAATCTTAAAAAAAAAATAAACTCACATTAAAGAAAAAAGATTTTATTTATTTATTTGACAGAGAGAGAGAGAGATCACAAATAGGCAGAGAGGCAGGCAGAGAAAGCAGTGGGAAGCAGGCTCCCTGCCGAGCAGAGAGCCCAAAACAGAACTCAATCCCAGGACCCCGAGATCAAGACCTGAGCCAAAGGCAGAGGCTCAACCCTCTGAGCCACCCAGGCACCCCTATAGAGTTTCTTTTTAGAGAGATGAAAATATTCTAAGATTAGACCATTACAATGATTGCACAACTCTGAATATACAAAAGTCCACTCAACAGTATGGTTTAAAGGAACAAAAATTTTTTTTAATATTTTATTTATTTGACAGAGAGAGTTCACAAATAGAGAGGCAGGCGGAGAAAGAGTGGGAAGCAGGGTCCCTGCTGAGCAGAGAGTACGATGTGGGGCTCAGTCCCAGGACCATGAGATCATGACCTGAGTTGAAGGCAGAGGCTTAACCCTCTGAGCCACCCAGGTGCCCCTAAAGGAGCAAAATTTATGGGTACATATAGATCAATAAAGCTGTTATAAAAAAAGAATGCCTTCTCCAGAGTTTGAAAAGCCCTCACTACAAATAACCACAGAATTGTATTGACCCGAAAGGTTTACAAGTAGTTTTAAACAGTTCTTAATACAAAGAACAACCTAACTTAACAGACTCTGCCTCAAAGACAGACTCCCACCATGGGTTTACACTCAGGAGACAGCTAACTGCATATTCTTCACCACTCATCGCAAGACAGAGGACAACAATCTCAGAAGAAAAATGACATTTCCCCCCCTTGTTTGCACAAAGACAAACAAGTTTCCCCTTTTATGAAATATGAACAAACAAGAATCACCTGGAGCTGGGATGATTAAATCCACAGCCTACACTAGCCTGGGGGGGGGGGTGTGGAACACGAGACAAACACTGCCCTGGAGCCACAGCACTAGACAGAGCAGGATCATGACACTCACCTCAAGCTCTTCACTGTCTTTGGGCTTCTCCTCAGAGGTCTGTTTGACAAAGTCAGGGATAAGGATCTCCAGCGTAGCCCGGGCTATGAAAAGAAAAACCCCAAGGGTGAGGGCTTGGGCCTGTGTGGGGCTGAGGTCCCCAGGACTCAGAAGGAAGCAAGGGTCCTGGGGAAGAGCAGTGCTTCTGAGGCACGCAGAGGAGAGGCTGGACGAGCACATCCTGAGCAAAAGATGCAATGGGGCAAGTGTTAGGCTTTGGGCAGCCTCATAAGCCACAAAAGCTGTATGTACTCTTGCCCTGCCTAGCAGGCAAGGCCGAAGGTGTTTCAGAGAAATCACAGTGGTAGTTTGCAAGCAAATGGTTCAGCAGGACCCAGGCCAAATAGTGAGGCCTGAGGACTGAGCAGGCTGCTGTGAGTGTGGGAGGGAAAAGGCACGGATCTGGACAGATACTCTTGAGAAAGCATCTGCAGGACGGAGCAGAGGGATGGCTCAGTGCTGAGCAGATTTCTGAATGAGCTGGACTGCCACTCACCACTGGGGTGGGGGGTGCTGGGGAATGCGGAGGGGTAACAACCTCACCCTACAGAGTCATTAAGTGCTAGTAAGACATTCGAGTGAGGTATCTAGAGAGCAACTGAGGTCTGAGCAGAGGAAGTGGATCCTCACACATGGGGAGAGCAGAACCCTACCACCAGACGTTTCCACTCCCACAGTGGGCCCTACTCTGTGAGTTCTTTGCCCCATGACCCTAGTAGCAGTACTCTGTTGAGCTGAAAATGCCTTCTGGCACCATCTCTCTCAAATGGACAGCAGCGCTTCCTGAAGAAGGGGTGGAGTGTGTGAACCCAGCACAGCCTCACAGAAGGAGGGACAAAAAGTAACATATCCTCCCAATCATCCTCAGCATACACCACAAAAAAAGGCAACTCCAAGGTAAACTCTGAGTCACATGAACAAAAGCACTTTCACCACCCCTAAGACTTGGTAAGAATGTGATGAAACTCACATACTCCGTGCCTGTACAGGGCAGAGCTGCTTTGGTAGATACTATAGTAGAGGTAAAAACCTTCAGAATCGAACTGTGGGCACCAGGCCTGTGATGCACCCCCAAAACCCACCCTAAAATGTGCTCTACTTCCAAGAAGAGGCCAAGTAACAGTGACGGTGAAGCAGAATGGTTTCCCTTCTAACGGGAAAACATAGGCCTTCCCACGGGTCTGCAGGCTACATCCAGTCCCAAATCTAGAGACTGAAGGACTCCAAACATCCTCCTCAACATGTCAAAACCACTCAAGAATGCCAACAGTGTGAAAAATCCACCTCTGTCATCTAGCATACCCATGTTTTGCTCAGTTTACATACAAACCCACAGAATGTGTGCTCACCACAGCCCAGTCAGCTCCATGAGCAGTGGGGACAAGGGCGGGAGACTCTGGCCCAGCTGCCAGAGAACAGAAAAGCTTTGAGTTTTCTAGTTTTATTTCTCACATTTTACTTCCTCTATTTGAGTCTTTTCGAGCACATACTTTTCAAAAAACCAAGAGAGAAGATTACATAAATCAAATGGATTTGGCCCGCCCTCCCTAGCCAAGGGGAGGGGCGGACACTGTGGGCACCAGGGGTCTCTGACAGCCAAGTAATCCAAAGCACATTACCAGCTTTATTCTTTGCCAGTTTTTTGCTGCTTGCAGTTCCAGATCCATAGGTCACACCATCAATGGTCACCGAGGCACCAAAAGGCTCACTTGGGTTCTCTTAAAATTAAAATTATGGTTTTAAAAAAATGCTTGTTAAGACATTAAAAGCACACACGCATGCACACACACAATCTGCTAGCACCAACAGACAAGGCAGGGTCAGGGCTACTGCTGGAAGGCAGAGACGGGCACTCCCTAAGGCATGGAGATGGGGCCAACGACTGGTCAGCAGGCAGAGAGCATGCCAGGAAAACCGGGAAACGGGACCACAGGTTAGTAAGCTTGAGGGGAAACAGGAGGCCAGAGACCAAGCCAGCAGGGACAAGGAACAAAGTCTGTGAAAGATGGACAGAGGACTATAAAGAGCAGAGATGTATAGACACAGGAAGCCAAGGAATGACACAGAAACAACGGGTGACTCCGGGGTTCAAGGTTCCACGGGGAAGACAAGCTGGTTTTCACAAACGTGTGATGCGGACGGCCACAGGAGACAGCTGGTGGGAAGTGTAGGCCTGAGGCCCCTTCACCCACCTGGGGACAGGTAGAGACACAATGGGAGGGCCTTCCTCAGAGCAAGGGATAGAGGAAGGTAGGAGTGGAAGGAGTGTGGCTGAAGAAAGGGGGAGGCAGGCATCTTGCCTCAGAAGGGGCACACGGCTGGAAGCCCGACCCAACCCATTCCAGTGCGCTTCTCCCTGCCACGCCCTTTCACTTCTCTCCCAGCAGAATGGGGTCAATGCTCAGTTCCCACCTCCCCGGCCATGACCCCAGATAGGTGTCAGATTCTTCAAGCCCGAGGTGAGGGAGATCAAACTTACCACATTCAAAGAAATTATAAACAGGGCGGACCTTGAGGACACGCTGCATGTACTCGTGCAGGATGCAGACCTCGGACTTCCCGTTGGGATTAATGACAAACTCTGTGACAAGAAGGCCTATCTCAGCAATAGCGTGAGACCCGGTGCAAGCTAGCACTTGGGGCCTGGCACCATCCAAGTTAGCGACTCACTGAATTAGGGGCTCACCACTATGAACGCAGTACACCTCTGCATTCGTAGGGTAAACATGAGCTTGAAGTAAATGCAACTCACATACAAAGCATATGTTCTGAGACCGTCAAGTGAAAAACAACAGGATAACCAATTAGCCAAAGAGAAAATTTACATACTCCAACTCACCTTTCTTTGTGGGTGCATCCTGCACAGAGAGGGTGATGAGCTTCTGATTAGCTGGCAGGATGGGCCTCTCGGACTCAGCCTGTTTCCGTTTCATTTCTCGGTTAAACTGCCGCCGCTCAGCCCACGTCCTGAATTTCTTCACAGTGACTTGCTCAAAGTCAAAACGCTTTTCCAGGTAGTTCCGAAATTCCTCAAGATCTGTGTGGATTTACCACAGAACAAAACTGCTAACTTCTAACCTAAGAGTCACGTTTCCTCTGTCCAGTGGGTAGGATGGTGCTGGGCTGCCCCGCAAACAGGTCCCGCCATGCCACTCCCCACTACCCTTTTGTTTTTCCGTTTGAAAGGCAAAGAAAGCAAAGAATCAGGTCCTTTTTCTTTTAACATTTTATCTATTTGAGAGAGACAGCAAGAGAGCACAAGCAAGGGAGAGGGGCAGAAGGAGAGGAGAAGCAGACCCGGCTGACCTGGGGCTCAAATCCCAGGACCCTGGGATCATGACCTAAGCCTAAGGCAGATGCTTAACCAACTGAGCCACCCAGGCACTCCTGAATCAGGCCCTGTCACTCAAATTACTCAGGAAGGTCCCACATGGACAAATTTTTTAGATGTTCTTTTAGTCTATTTGGAACAAGAACAAGAAGAAAAAGAAAAAGCTTTAAAAAAAAAAAGACAAAAAACCAGATGGCCTTTAAGACTTTTCTCCCTGTATCACAACAAGTACCACAGCAGCCGAAGCACTGTGCACCTTGGGCTCTCCCCTCGGGCCACCGTGGCTGCCTGCACACTCAGCAACACACCCAGGCAGCTGGGGCCCTGGCACCTGTCATGCCTCTCCCCACACAGCCCCTGGCCCAGTCCCACTGCTGACCACCCACCCCCACTCAGTGACATTCCCAGGGGCCTCCTGCTTTTACTGTTACATCAACTACCTCTCTCTCTCCCAGAATATCCTAGAGGGTCACGTCACCCTCACTGGTTTCTTACTTAAGTGTAAGCCCTGAGGCAGGGACTCTTGTGGCTCCCACCCAGCCCTAAGAGCAATGCCTACAGAAGTGGAGGGAGAAGTTCCACGTGTAAAACCAAGAAATACATGGTTAAAACACAAGGCTGTGAAACAAGGTAACTGGACCCACTTAATTACATACCAAAACCATGTGTTTCTTTACATGTGAATGCACGGAAGAAAGTCTGGAAACAAGTACAAGTGGTCACCTCTCCCAGGGGAGTAAAAATAGAAGTGAAAGGCAGGTGTTTTCCAAAAAATAAGAACACATTCAGGTGTTATGTGTGCATAAGGTGGATTTGAAGAAAGAAACCACTACACTTAAGTCTTAAAGCGAAAGCTCCCTTCTAGCTGGGTCCTGAGTAAAGCCCCAACACACTGACAGAAGACAGGGGAAGCTGGCACTGGCAGGGAGGGAGGCAACAGGCAGGCAGGTCGGGGGAAGAAGGCAGTCAGTCCGAGAAGGAAGCTGGGGGCCAGTGACACCCCCATCGTTCCCCAGATGCCTAAGGCTCCAACCAGCCCTCTCCACCAAGGTCACCCCTCCCTCAGCAGTGGTGCCTTCCCCCAGCTCCCATTCTGCTACAGCTTTTCTAAGCTCCTCACACCTAAGAGTTATGAGGAAGGCTGGGCAGCAATATAGACAATATCTAAAGAGCAGTAACCAAAAATCCTAAAAACACAAAGTCCTCTTTGAAGGAGATTCAGCAGGTGGGCTGAGAGGCATGCCACCACTATAGAGACAATTAACACCTGCATGGGTAGGCCTAAACTAAAAGGCACAGAAGAGAAGAGAAATGTCAACACGTAGCCAAAAGCAATTATGGGGTTAAAGAGGGAAACATCCACAGAATAATGGCTGTCTCCCAGTACTGAGTCTGTGGACTGAAGAAGTTCATTCTGAGCGTATCAAGATAGCTCAAAACAATGCCACAGGAGCACATCCTACTGAAAAAACAAGATTTCAGCAAAGGTCACAAAAGTGACCAGAGAAAAAGGCCAGCCTGCGCTGACAGTAGCCATGTCCATGGCAGCACCGGCTATGTGGGGCCTGCAGACCCAGGCAGGTCCTAATGAGGGAGACAGGCATTTCCAACCACAAGAGGGAACACAGGTCCCCAGAAATCCCTTCCTCACAGACAAAAGCAGGCACAGGTGACCTTCAGAAGGAGGAATGCGACAGTGGGGAAGGCGTGGAGTGTAGCCGTATCCCTGAAGATGGAGCCCAAGCAGCAAAGAAGGAAGTAAGTTCACCCCAGAAACTTACCAACTGATTCATCTTTGCACACCTCAACCTTGGCCTTCACCTGCCCCAGAGCCCCGGGGGCAGCCTCAGCCCCCAGTGTGTCCTTCTCATCTAGGGCCCCCGAGTCAGCTCCCATGGAGTCGGGCTCTTCCAGGGGGAACTCCAACTCTGCAGATCGGCTCAGGGGCTTGACAGGGGACACTTCCCCACTGGGGGCGAGCTCACTGTTTTGCTCTCTTTCCTCATTGTCCTTCATTTTCTTGTAATGCAGACAAGGAATGCTGCTCAGAGGAGGATCATGTTTCTGTGGAGAGTAAATTGCAACACAGATTACACGGAGGACCCCAAAGTTGTGAACATCTGAAGCCTTCCACTCGCCTCTGCCTGGCTACTGTGCAAACACAACATGTGCATGTTCGGTCTGCAGACTTACAAAACTAAATTCACAACTGATGCACCCCCTACCCGGATGCTTCCCGTTCCCAGGAAGTAGGGCCTGGACCAGGTGACCACCCGAGACTCTCTGTGAAGGTACACCGGGACGCCGGAGTTATGGAATGTCATGATCCACCCGTCAGGCAACGGTTCTGTAGGAGGACGGCCACGACCTGCACAGAAGACAACAGCACCCCATAATCACTTCAAAGACACTGAGTTGTAGAGATGGCTTCAAAATCATGACACATGGCAGATAAAAATAGGAGAGTCAACAAGGATTGAAAAGAACTTCTAAGAACTAGGGGAGCAAGGGAGTACCTCATCCTCCACCAGACAGAGCCTACCCCAGCCCTGCCTGCCAGTCAGCACCACACATGCATGAAACTCTGCTCTCAATTGTTGTGCTTGTTTTATATGGCTCTAACCCACAGAATCAAAGTTCCTCCTCAACAGCAGGAAGCTGTCCGCCTTGTTCACTGCTGTACTCTTGGGCCTAGAACAGCACGTGATGCACAAGGAGCCTGAGATGAGGTTCTGCGAGACATGAGTCCTAGCCTCAGCTGCTGTCTGTAAGCTGTGGGCACCATGGCCATCAATCCCTCACCACCTGCCTTGCTGTGGCCAGAGGCACCCCAGGAGCTGAGTAAGCTTTGCTAATAAACTGCATGTCTGCCAACCACTGCTTCCCTGTGACTCTGCTAAGTGTTCACTGTACCTAAGCTGCACACTCTCACCGACATGTGAAACACTATTTCTAACTCCAATTCACACATTTTTTAAAAAATATTTTATTTATTTATTTGACAGAGAAAGAGAGAGATCACAAATAGGCACAGAGGCAGGCAGAGAAAGAGGGGGAAGCAGGCTCTCTGCCCGATGTGGGGCTCAATCCCAGGACCCTGAGATCATGACCTGAGCCGAAAGCAGAGGCTTAACCCTCTGAGCCACCCAGGTGCCCCTAATTCATACATTTTTAAATCAGTTTTAAAACACTATTTCCAATCCCTTCTTTGCTTTACAGACAGTCATAGGAAAAAGCTCAAGACTTGTTACACACTTGATACCTGCCAGTGACAGGCCCGATGACTGGGAAAAGTACAAAGATTTAACTGAAACTTAATTTGCTTATAGGAATTGGGAGCAAGTAATTTAGGGACAAAAGAAAAAAGCAAATGAAAATTTAAAAACAGGGGCACCTGGGTGGCTCAGTTGGTTAAGCGACTGCCTTCGGCTCAGGTCATGATCCTGGAGACCCAGGATCGAGCCCCGCATCGGGCTCCCTGCTTGGCAGGAAGCCTGCTTCTCCCTCTCTCACTCCCCCTGCTTGTGCTCCCTCTCTGGCTGTGTTGCTCTCTGTCAAATAAATAAACTCTTAAAAAAAAAAAAAAAAAAAAAAAAAATTTAAAAACAGAGACGTAATGAAATGGCATGAAGGACTCTCACAGACAAGGGAGTAGCATCCCAGTGCCAGGTCCCCCCCTCTCGCCGTGTCAACACCAGACAGACATAAGAACATAACAATACTGGCTGGACGGCTGCTGTCAGGATGGCCCCCAGGAGAGGCACTATAGGTCAGAGGTGCACAAACACTGTCAGACACTCTCCCCTATCCAGGTGAGAGCCAAAAAGCTGCGTTACACCAGCTTTGGGTTACATTAGGACAAAGAAAGACAAACAAAATGCCAGTGAAGTACAACATGGGACACAGGTGCACCTAGGTTACTCATTTGTGACAAGTAGCAGTGATAAAGTTGGCCCAGTCGCATGAAGATGTGCAGCTGACATGCAGCCTGTGAGCCTGAGGCCCATGCTGTAGCCGCTGGGAAGCAACACTGAGGGGCAGGCTGCCAGGCAGATGAGGTGGAGCAGAAGGCTGCAGAGGGCAAGGCCCAGCAGTGCCCAGTGCAGGCAGGCCATGCAGCCATGGTCAGGCACTGTGAACATGAACCAGGCCGCTCAGAAGGGACAGGGCTTTGTGGCACCCAGCACAGGCAGCCTACAGTGACCTATAGTGCCTCTCCTGGGGGCCATCCTGACAGCAGCCGTCCAGCCAGTATTGTTATGTTCTAATGTCTGTCTGGTGCTGACACGGCGAGAGGGGGGGGACCTGGCACTGGGATGCTACTCCCTTGTCCGGGAGAGTCCTTCATGCCATTTCATTATGTCCACTCTGCAGCGGGAGACTGCACAGCACCTGCTCTCCACTTCCTCCCACCACACCATGCCCCCTTCTGCACCCCAGCCCTCAGCCTAAGGTCTCAACTGTGCGACCAAGTCCCCACACATCTGTTCAGCACCTTCCCACTGTACAATGCCCAGCCCCACAGGCAGCTCCAGGCCGACTGCTCCCCCTCACCCCCACCACAGGAGCTCCCACCCGGCCACCTAAAGCATATGCACCATGCTGCAGCTACAGCTACAGCTATGCTTTTAGACAAAAACTGTGTAACAACATCACCTGCCTGCTTCTAGTGGCTTCCCCTGACACCTGGCAGAGAATCCAGAACCCAGACTGCACCTGCCACAGTGTTGTGCCCACCTCTGGCCTTGGCCTCACATCCCCTAGTTGCCTGTCTTGTCATCTCCCAGCAACGACACCACTCCCCCGCCTCAGAAGTGCCCCCCTTCGTTCCCCTGCACAACACCAGCTGCTGCAGTGTGTATCCACAGCAGACATCACAATCTGCACCCAGGTCATCTGCACCTGGCGCACCTGTGTCTTGTCTGTTTCTCCTCCATCACATGTGACTGTCCTCCCTCAAACATGTGCCCACTGCTCAGACCACCGCCTGGCACCAAAGTGCTCTCAAACTGGCACTTCTGTCGTCCTAGAGACACGCTACTTTCTGCCTGGCTGACTTACTTTTTAGCACAGTTTTAATCTTGGTCATCATTGGCTGCACGCTTGTCTCTCCGTCAGATGGATGGTCACTGTCTCCTCCGTATTTCTCTTCCATTCGTCTCTTTTTGGGAGCACAAAGGCCCTCTTCCAGCAGAGCATCAACATCGTTGTCAAAATCATCCTGCAAAACATGCCGTTCAGACACCAGAGCCCCCAGAGCCTGTGTTCCTGTACCGTAGGCAAGCTTAACAGCATTAGTGAGAACAGACACAGAAACGAGGCACCCTCAGGTGGGGGCCTAAGTATGCCTTTATGTTGCGTGATCATCTGAAAAACAAACAGGAAGAAACTGACAACTGCAACCAACACACTTGACACTTGGCACAGTGCACACACCACCAAGAGGCGCTTCTCAGCAGCACCTTCCAACTTAGGCTGTATAAAGGGTACAAAGTCCGCTGCTCAGCCGAACTTTTCTTTAGGAAAATTTTAAAAACTTGTACTCCTTACAGCTTTTTCTTTTCCACATTAACATTATTCCACCTCATATGGGTTTTTTTCCTCTGCAACATCAGCTTTCAAAAGATGCTGCAGTTCCCAACACCTCTTTGGGTTTTGCTAAGAGTGCTCCAAAGGAGGGGTTGCCGACATACCTCATAGGAGAAGTTCAAGGCCTCTTCATCCACTCTGTCTCTCTGCACGATTGCTTTAGCGGTGAACCCGCCTGCTCCTTCTTCATCTAGCTCCAAATTGTCAGTAAAATCTTCTAACTCATCGAGCACTGCGTACTCCACTCTCTTTTCCTGATCCAGCTCATTCTCCTCATCCTTCTTATCAGCACTCTCACCCCCTACACCTACCCCATTCCCAACACTCCCGCCAAAGGGACAAGCATGCACGTCTCCACTGACAGGGCTAAGGGCCAGACCGCACTCTGCACGAGCGTCGCGCTCCACTCCTGTGTACAGCACCTTCCTGTCCTTACTCCTGCAGCTCTCGGTAAAGCTCACGCTAATCTTTACATCCTTAAGCAACTTAAGGTCAGGGGAGAACTTCCGGACCGCAGGTGCGTGCCGGGCGGTGCGCGGGCTGTGGCCACTACAGTTCGGGTCTATGAGGAGGCGGGCCTTAGAGAAGGATCCTTTGGAGAGAAGAGAAGCTCCGTAGAAGTTGAGCGGGTCCTCAGCAGGGGGTTCGGCCTGTCCATCACCACCAGAGCCAACGTCCATTACCTCTGCATCACTGGACGTTTGCAGGGGAGGTGGTGGAGACTGTTCATGGGGCAGCGCTTGGAGGGGGCAAGCTCGGTTTTCCATCACTGCTTCTCCTGCGGGCTCACGCGGGAGAGGAGAGGGACTCTCATATGTCTCCATAGTAAAAGTGGTTAAGACTATTTTAAAAGACCAGAGTTTTAAAAAAACCTTACATAAATCTATACAGCTAACATGCACAAGTCCGTTGAGACCCGGGTGCCGTCCTGCCCGCGCTGCACACGCTGGCGGCTTAGTCAAGCTGGCCACATTGCTCTTTTCATTAATGTAGACAGCTTTTAGAACCACTGCCTCAATTATTGGAAATCACAATGCACTCAGCTTAAATGACTGACGACTAAGCGAGTCTGTCTTCATGCCAAAGTGGCACCTTTCTTCTTCCACCTGCAAAGAGATTTAAAAACATCGTCACAAAATGACAGAAACCTTCTGCTTCCCTGGTACTGCAAGTCAAGTGCTATTAACAGTGTAGTAAAGAACCGGAAATAGTACTGCCTTAGAGAACCTTCTAGGATTCAGAACAAACTAGCCCTACATTCTTCCTCCAGAACCTAAATTATAATTTAAGTCCAAAGTTAAATATCTTATTAATTGTCCACTGTAATTCCTACTTCAGAAGCACAAAAACAGTATCGATCTTAAGGCTCAAAAATTTTTTCTTAAATTAGGCTAAGCCTCACCGCAGCATTCTCCTAACTCAGTTTATTAGATAAGCAAGCTCGCGGTGCAAGGCTGCCCTTTCCAGAACACACATAAGATGTGTGGCCTCCCTCTGGCCATCAGAGCGACATGGATCCACTCACCTGCTAGGGCTGGGTCAGTCAGAGGGCGAGGGCGAGTGCGAGACCCTCAGCTCAACTCTGCGGCACTAGGGCCTCAGAGGTACGGCCAGGAGCTCTGCTACCCAGGGACCCCAGGGCTCTCCTGGGCCCACAAGGTGGCACGTGGACCGAGACAGTGATGCGGCGTGCTGAGGTCGCCAGAGGTGGCGTGGTTCTGTTCCCAGTAGAGGAGGGGGTGGTGGCTGTGGGGAAGGGAACCTGGCCAGGGCGGGTGGGGGGAGCCTCAGGAGACAGCTGGAGCCAAGGCACAGGAAGTCCTGGGTGACATCTGGAGCCTGGCTCCCTCGTGGGGGCAATAAGGAGCCACCAAGGGTGAAGTGATTCCCATGCCACAATTCAGCCCCTATTTGAAAAAGGAGACTGACAGCTGTACCAGGCCCAGTGCCTATGCCCAAGGCATAGAGGGCAGTCAGTCCCCCAGGCCAGAGCACAACAGTGTGAAAGAGGCTCTGCTGACGGGGCTGGAGTCCTCAAGAACAGTGAAGACACAGAACTGACCACACTGCTGACCGGGCAGAGGTGGAGGGCAGAGACAAGAGGGAACCGAAGGCGAACGAGGGTTCTCCCCTGGAGGGACACACATGTTCCAGCATTCAGGCAGGAGCCTGCAGAGGAGAATAGCTGGAGCCTCCAAGCAGACCTGTCCAATGGGTGCTGAGCCCACAGCTCTGGAGCTGTGACTGGCCCCGAAACAGAAGACCAGAACACACCAGCAAGGTGACAGTCACCAAAACCACAGGAGAGAGGCTGCCCAGAGAGGCAACACAAACCAAGAAGAGGGTTGAGGATGCAACTCTGGGAAGCTCCCCTTCAGATAAAGGACAACAAAAGGGATGACATGAAAAGGCAGGTCAGAGGAACAATCCAAAAACTCTAAGGTCTGCAAGGCAGCCGGGCATCAAAGCAGGAGAAGCACGTGCAGACACCAATGTGTATGCGCACACACTCCCACACCATGCAGACACACACGCGCGCGCATGCGCATGAACATGCCATGCACCCAGGTGCAGATACACACATGCACGCCCATGCCCACGTAGGGCAGGCTCAACTGGCTGCATGGATAGAACAGAAGACAGCAGACATCACACATTTATGAAGTTTACAGTGAAGGAGTAGAGCGTGGTGCCTGTACTTTCAAGGAGACACAACATAAACACCAGACTTATTTAGGTTTAATTAATTCATTCAAGCAATATTCACTCACTGGCCTTCTACTCTAAGGGATGTACTACTACCATGAGCAAGAGACAAGGTGCCCACCACCTGGACACAGTTGGAAGAACAATGACCACTGAGCTGTCACTCTATTTCTGAGATTCTAAAATGTCCTTACATTTCTGAATTCAGTGGCAATTTTACCACAGTACTTCCCCCAGAGGTATATATATCTGCCAAAGGTACTAAAGATCAAGGAAATACAGCATACAGATAACAAGACTCAGAACTGAGGTAAATGCTAAGGAGGCTGCAGCCAAACAGGCATGAGGAGAACTGAGTGAAATAAGGCCAGTCTCCTGGCAACCAACAAAGATCATTTCAGAGGACAGACAGCTCTGGTGTGACAGAATACAGATAAAAATCAGGACCAAACCCCTCAGTTTCTGGTAGGTCTGTGGAGACACTAGTGTCCGAGAGCCAATCCATGTTTCTGGGGGCTGAAAAGGAGGGGAGGACTGGAAACAAAGGGTGGTACAGAATGGGGACACCGCTACCAGGTTAAAAGACCAAGCTGCTGCCATCTCCAAAGCACAAAGCAAAGATGATAATGACAATGCAGGGAGGCCTGGAGAGGTACAGGGAGTGGGGTCAGGGAGCTGGAGAGAAAAAAGTGTTCTTTCTCCCTGGGAGATCAGGAAAGGCTGCCCAGCCCCAGCGGGCAGCAGCTCAAGGCTCAGAGCTCCGCAGTAGGGCAGTCCTGGGCAAGTTCCTTACTTTCCCCTGTGAACTTGCTCTACTCATTCAACAAGTGTTTGCTGAATGCTTTCCACATGGCCCACATGGCATTCCAGATGCTAAGGACATAAAACAGACAAAATCCTTACCCCACAGAGCTCACATTTTAAGCAGGAGAGACGGAGAAACAACTAAGAAAAGCTGAGAAGTATTCAAGGGAAAACAAAGCAAGGAGTTGGGGGGATGGGCACAACTTCAGAAAGGACAGATGGCAAAGACTACAAAGTCCGCCTGAAGGAAGAAGAGAGTGAGCTAGGTGGGTGGGAAGAAGGGACATTTCAGGTGACAGGAAAGGAAAGGCCCTGGGGCAGAAGTACAGTACAACAGGTGAAAGCAGCATGCTAAGGGGGACTAAGACCAGGACTGTGGCTCTTATCTAAAAAGATGGGCCACTGGACAGGAGGGTCCAAGCACTAAGGTTGCATGATCCAAGGATAGCAATGGCAACCTACCCTCAGCCAGGCCCTGATCTAAGCGTGTTATGCATTTTCACTCACCAGTTCTCACATAGCACTAACAGAAAGGTTAAGGACAGAAAGTTAAACAACTTGCTCAGAGTCACACAGCTAGAGCAGTGAAGCTGCTTTACCACCAGGCAAGCTGGCTAGCCCCCTTCTTCCTTGATATTACACTACCTTCCAGTTTAAAAAAATCATTCTGTGTCCAGAAAACCTATCAGGGGTGGGTGGTGGGGGAGGTGCAAGGGAGAGAGCAAAAAGAAGAATTAAGAAGCTCACCAGGCAGTTCGGAATAGCACCTTAGGCTAGAGGTGGTAAGAAATGGTCCTGAGCATTACAGGGAGGCCATAGAGGAATTCAGGAGACTTGAAACTCATGAACAGAGCTGTCACGAATTGAGGTGGTGAAGGCAGCACAAGAAGTGTGGTGGGATGGGTGAAGATAAGGATTTAGGTTTGGCCCTGGCTACTTGGCATCAAAGTAACGTATGGAGATACGGAAGAGACAGCAGCTCAGAAGTGGGGCCAGGGCTGGAGAAGGCGATGGGAGATGTCAAGGAGAGAGGGCACTAAAGTCGGGAAGCTGAATGAGACCACCAAAGGGGCAAGGGCACCTACTAAGAGGGACCAAGACCAGACAATCCAGTGAGATTCGTGCTTTCTACTACCACAGTCACTGGCAGTTTATAAAATCCCCACGAAGTGCCCTACAGAGTGCCTGGCCATAAAGGGCTCAAAGAGGGACTCTACCACCATCAGCCTCACTGCTGCTGCAGCTAACTGAACACACGATGCAAACCTTGCTTGCCCAGTGGACTGTAAGCCAGCAGCAGGCTCGCAGCAGGCTCCCCGGGATCCCTGGCACATGGGGTAAAACCAACAGGCTTGGACGGCGCCCTTCACTGAAGTCCACTTGCTGAGCTGGCATCCCGGCGCTGGCTGTACTGTTCAGTGCTGGGGCTGCTGCCTTTCGGTCAAGCCTCTCACACTGCAGCCTCCCGCCCAACCCAGCAGCAGTATGACCTCATCCATTCCTTTTGTCATTCTCCAACAGGCCTCACATCCTGTACTCACAGGCGAACTCCTGACCGGCCATTCACTCCCTTTGGTGAGTGACAGCCCGCAGTTTGAGCCACCAAGCGGGGGAAGCCCCTGATTGGGAGTCCAGGCTTCAACCAGGAAACAGAGGGTGTCCGCCTTCTGGTTGGCTTCAGTCACCAGCCCTAGCCTGGACTGCCGGGCATCAGGTATCAAGGCACATGCAAGCATGCAGAGCAGCAAATAAAATTCCTACCAGGAGCAACCCAAGTCCATCGAAAGATACTTGACAGGTATCACTATCAACAGGTTGCCGACCTTCCATTTATTTCTACCACGGCCATTGTTACGACAAAACCACATTCCGCTTATCTAAGTGACACTCAATCCATGAGCATTTGGCGAAGAAAAAGACCTAAACGACTTCTCAGACTTCCCAAACTGTTATACCCAGCAGAATGCTGGCGAGCACTACCCGGTTTCATACCTTTCCCGCCTGAAAGCGACGCTACGGCTTCTGGCCCCCGGGGCGAGGGGCCTCTTTACACTCGGGCTGTTTACCCGGGAGGAGAGCGACCCGCGTCGGCGCCACCCGGGCCTGGGGCTCGCCCCCATCCCACTCCCCGCCACAGCGGGACCTCCGCCCCGCGTTCTCCGAGGCCCAGGGCCACGATGCATCACAAAGGCCAGGCCTCCGCGTGGCTGCCCCGCCTCGCACGCTCGCGCCCCGCCCCGCCGCCCGGGCCCTCAGCCCTCGGCCCGGGCAGGAGGGTGGGGAAGGGCGCGCCCTCGCGCAGGCCGCAGCGCCCGCCCGCCCGTCCCGCGGGGCGCCCCTCGCGCCCCGCACCTACCTCCGGCGCCCGCCGCCTGCCCGAGCTGCCCGCAGCCCGACCAAGGCAGGGAGACCCTCACGGCCCGGCCGCCACAGCCGCCGCTGCCGCCATCTAGAAAGGCCTCCCAAGCTCTCTCCTGCCCGTGGACCCGCCTGCCGCGCGGGGCGAGCGGAGGGCGGGCCTTGGAGGCTCGCGGCCAATCCCTGAGCGCGGGCGCCCCGCATTGGGGGAACCGCGGAGCGGGCTGTGGAGGCCGCCAATCGGCAGCGCGCGGCGCTCGCGGCCACGGCACGCGGCCCAATAGCGCAGCCGCGTGGGCGGGACCAGGCGCTCCGGCCGCCGCTGCTCTAACGGTCGCCGCCCGGGCGGGGCTCGCCGCGCGGAGGGCGGTGGCCGCGAGGAGCGCCGGGAACGGAGAGCGCAAAGGATGCCGGGAACAGAAGAGCGCGGGAAGCGCAGGGAATGCTGGGTACTCGAGAACGCTGGAAGGGCCGGGAACCGGGGCGGCTCCGGAAACAGCGGGAGTGGAGGGTGTCTCCGTGGTCTACGTAGTACGGGCGAGACCATATACACGCAATCATTACACGTTTCCAATTAAAAGCATTAGCATAATCAGTAGGAAAAAAGGACAAATAACGCTAAACTGTCCGGCATTTTTCCACTTGCTAATGCCATTTCAGCAACCCCAGAAAAGGTAGGGTATGAGTAAATGGAGAGAAGACAGTTCTTCCTTATACTAGAATTCCAGTGAAAAAATGTGGGAGGAAAAATGGAAGTAGGAAATCGCCCTTTTGGCAGCCTGCACAAGCCTGCTGCAGACAAAAATCACGATGCTAAAAAACAGCTGGCAAAAGTATGAGAACTGGAAGTGGGTTTTTGTTGTTGCTTTACAGAGTTGCAAAGTTTCTCCCCAAGAGACTAATGGCAAACCTAAAATAGTAACTGCGGTGCAGAAGAACCTGAGAGTTAACCAGGTAGCCAAGTGATTGAGGCCACCAACAAATGTATACACATCCAAAGTTACCAAATTTATGCTTTGACGAGGTTTGTTGTATGGTACTGATGATACCTCAGTAAAAATGAAGACAAAAGTCAGCACCAGTAAAAGCACATATTGTGGGCCTCCTGCGATGGACATGCATCACTTGTGGGTATTTCTATCCAAAAGGCAAAACCTGAATGAAGAAAGATCAGACAAACCCAAATGAGGGACATTCTACCAAAAACCTGGCAGGTGCTTTTCAAGTGTCAAGATCATTCAAGTCAAAGATACACTGAGGAGCTGTCTTCCATTACAGGAGACACAGCTAAGTGTCATGTGGAATCTGGACCCTGTGTTGGAACCTCAGGAAAGGGACAGAAGTGGGACAACTGGTAAAATTCAAATCAGGCTTGTAAGTTAGCTGGTAGTATCAGTGTGAATTTCCTGGTTGTAATCATTTTACTATAGCTAGAGGTAGGATATTAACCTTTGGGGAACTGGGTAAAGACACTGGAACCTTTTGTTCCATTTTTCAAGTTTTTAGTAAGTTGAAGTCACTTCAAAATGAAAAGATTAAAAAGGTAGGGAGAGAGAGAGTGTGTTACAGGTTGAGGAAGCTGGAGGCCTATCCAGGCCCTTCCCTCCCTTTCTGAACACCTGGCTGTCCCAGTGGTCAGCACCAGGCACTTCACAAGAAAAATGGACCAAGCCCCATGAGGTTCTAGCTCCTGTCCAGAAGCCTCCCTGTGGCTGGGCCAGCTGCTCTCCTTGGCCCAGTGGTCAGAGCTCATGGGAGTGCGTGGCATGCCACCATCCAGCCTCAGCGAACTCTCCACACTTCGTTGCTTGGTGAGTTGGCCTCAGACTTGAGACCACAGACTAACACACTATCGCTGGCTTCCCACATGGCCTTCCCACCCGACCTACCCACAGTCCCCATCTGACTCCAGCCTCAGATGGATGCCAAGAAGCTGGAACTCTAGGCCAAATTGAGGGAGGAAACTTTTCCCTCTGGGATCCTATGTTTCCACCTGAGCCCAGCTCACCCATGAGCCAGGTCTTTGCTAAAGGACCTGAATGATGCTATCTCCTGTGAGATGAGACCAAAAGATCAGGTGTTGGTGCTGGGGTGGCAGGAAGGGTGGGGGGAGGGGTTGTCTGCAGGCAGAAAGCCAGGAGCTCAGGCCCGCCATGAGAAGCTGTAAGGCCCGGCTGCATTCCTGGGCAGGTCTTGTTTACTCTGACTTGGCTTCCGTATCAGTCAGCTCCATACCTCCTGCCTCCATGCCAACACACTTCGACTTAAAGCCAGAGAGCGGAAGCGGCTCATCTAGGAAGGGGCATCTGAAAAGGAGGTGAATCCCCCTCCATCTGGGAAACGAGGACCATGTTGGGGACTCAGGGATCCGATGCGTCTGATGACTAGCTAAACCATGCCAAGGTCAGGTCCACGCCTTCCTGTGTGGCATGTCAAAAGCACTTCTACAAGGGACAGCTTCCTAGGTCCCTTCTAAGCACACAAGGGTCTCACTTCAAGGTCTAAATAAACGGGGGTCTGGGAAGTGCCAGCAATGTTATTTTTGGTTCAAATGTCTACGTGGCCTAGGCATCAGGATACAGTGATGGACAAGAGAGGAATGGCCTTCCTGAAGCTCTTGTTCTGACATGGAGACACACGAGAAGCAATCAAGCAAAACGTACAACATGTCACAGTGCTCACTGCTGTAGCAAATAGGGACCAAAGCAGGGCACGCTGCATATTTCAGATAGGATGCCTCCCCAGGACTTTACCAAAGAGCCGCAGGATGTGAGGCACAGAGTGGTTTGGATATATGGGGGAATGAGTTCTTCAACCAGAAGGGACAGCAAGTGCCAAGGCCCTGGGGCAGAAGCTGTGCAGAAAGCATGACCAAGGGCAGTGGCAGAGGCAAGATAAATGAGGTGATGGGGGGCGGTACAGGGCAGCAGATGAAACCAACATAGGAGGACCATGAGCCTACAAGGGAAGATACCCCAAGGTGAGCCTTGTCCTCACCCTCATCCTGCTCCTTCCTGGCCTCATGGCTCTGCCTCCCTACCTCCCTGGGGACTGAGATACTGTAATGGTATCTCCCCACACTTCAGTTTCCTCATCTGTAAAATGAAGGTCACAAATGTATTAGTTTGTGAGAGCTGCCATAACAAAGTACCACAAATGAGTGGCTTAAACCACAGAAATGTATTGTCTCGCAGTTCTGGAGGCCAGAGTTTTGAGATCAGAGTGTTGGCAGAGCCATACTCCTTCTAAAGGCACCAGGGAAGGATATGTTCCAGGTCTCTCTCTCAGCCTCTGGTAGTTTCTTGGCATGGGAGAGCAGAGCTCCAGTCTTTACAGGGCATTCTGCCTGCGGGCATGTCTGTCCCCGTGTCCAGATTTTCTCTTTTTCATAAGGACATAAGTCATACTTGATTAGGGCCCACCCTAATGACTTCATTTTATCTTGTACTTCTGTAAAGACCCTCATAAGGTCACAATCTGAGATACAGGGGCTAGGGTGCCAATAGATCTTTTGAGGGGCACACAACTCAACCTATAACAACAGAATTACATCTTGGGCTGCCCCTTCTTTGGGGGCTCAGGCACTTGGGGAGCCCAGAGCAGGTTGAGGGCTGGGATATCCCTGTGCAGGCCCTGTACTTGGGGCAGAGACAAACATCAGGGCAAGCTCTCCAGATGGCTCTGTACCAACCCAATGGCACCCCATGAGGGCAGACATGCCTGACCGGGGTGGGTGCTGGCGTGGGGCACTGAGACAGACGAAGGACATCAGCAGTGCCCAGGCTGAGAGCCTGGCTTGGTGTGGCTCAGCCAACAAGTGTTTGCCCCTAGGCCTGGGGGTGTGGGCTGTGCCACTACTGGGGACCCCATTCAAACCTGACCATGCTCAAGCACTTTTCCTCTGAGTTCAAAGTGAGCCAAGGAGGGCATCAGTCCCCTGCAGGGTACTCAGGGAGAGAAGAGGGAAGGGTTGAGAAGGCAAGTGGGGCCAGGTGCAGGTCCACACTCCACCCTGAGCTCTCGCTGGCTCTGTGAAGGCCAAGCTGGGGACCAGCTGGAAAGGCAGATGGAAGCCTGGGTCTCAGCACTGGACACGCATGGGACCCCCTGGTGCTCAGCCTGGGCTAGGGACAGGACCTCCTGAGTGCTTGCCACAAACCGTTGCCCCCTTGCCCTGAAACCCACCCATTCCTACCATCCCCTGGCCTCAAGAGTCTACCCCCAAGTGCAGGCCTCACCACACCACTCCCTGGGAAGGGCAAGGGCTCCTCACTACACCCAGATGAGTCCCTGGCCCCTCAGCCCAGCTCAGGAGGCCCTGTGACTGGCACCTACCGTGTCCCATGCATACAGGTTCTCTCGAACCTCAGGCTCTGCCCAAGGACAGACAGATGGACAGGCCCATGGACTCTCAGGCTTCCATCATGGTGCTCAGAAACCCATGAGCAAAAGAAGAAAGTGGCAAGAGGCTTGTTCTGGTGAGTGTGCCTTGGGAGCTTCTGCAGACCGTGAGAGCAGCCCTACTGACCCCGTGCAGTTGTCCCCCATCACACAAGGACCTGAAATGCACTGGCTCACCACAGCCTCAAAGTTTTATTATCGAGGTCTCAGGTTCAAGTACAGATTCCTATGAAGTCTGACTTCCCAAGGAGAAGGGAAATAGCAAGTGTTGGCTGTGCCCCTTGCTGAGAGGGCCTGCCCAGGATCCATGAGCCCCAATACACAGGTAGGCGCCTGAGACCCCACCAAGGTGCCCCAGCATACAGGGGACCCCTGGTGCATCGTGCATGATGACCACCCTCCTCTCACAGGGCCACCCCATGCACAAAGGAGACCCCCCAGTGTACAAAGACCACCAAAAAGCCTGTGCTTCTGTTATGACAGTGGGTTTTTCTGGGCTGCTTCTCCTCTCTGAGCCCCCTCTCCAAGAGCAGGTCTAGCTGTCCAGAAGTGGACTATGCCCAGGAGAAAGGGAGCCCCTTTTAAACAAGTCTACACCCTGCTGTTTCGATCAAAGCAAAGACCCACTGGCCAGAAGCACATGCTTGTGTGAGAGGCACATATCTGCCTGTCTGCATGCAGAAGTGTGTATGCTGGGGACGGAGTGTGCGTCTGAGCACTTGTGCACCCATGCACCCGCAGGTGTGCAGGGAAGCAGGTGCCTTGAGTGTGTGCCTCTGTGCTTGGACAGGGGGCAGGCCCAGGTGCCTTTACGCATGCGCAGCACACTGGGGACTGCCCCGGGCCTGGCTGCGGGACTCTGGCACTCCTATTGGCCTAAGGGCCGACTCTGAGCTGGATACACGGATATGGACAGGTCACAGAAACACCAGAGGGCCCCGATCCTGGGGGATGCTTGCCAAGTCACAGGCAGTGCATGTGGCTACCGAAGGTTCCTATCCACACTGGTCCTCGAGGCAGGGCCTTCCAGGAGCCCCATGGCCACAGCCACGGAGAGGGGTTAGCTCTGTAGCTTGAACTCGTGGGTGCTGGTCTCCCAGCAGGAGGGGTCCTTGTCCAGCATGCTACGCTCTGTGAAGGTCACATGCCCGTCCGCGTCCACCAGGATGACTGTGTTGGTTCTGAAAGAGAGCAGGGGGCCCATGTTCAGCCCTCTGCTCTCAACCCCCTGCCTGCCTGGCAGAGCCCCAAATGGGGCCTTTGTCACCAGGATCCCTCTCCTGTCTTCCTCCCCCACCACCCATCCCAAATGCTCAGTGCACCTTCTCTCCTCCTGCCAGCTGTCCCCAAGGCCAGTCCTCACTCTGTTAGCACCTGTCTCCCCTAAGAGAGTACAGGCACCAGGACCCCAAAAGCCCCGGTGCAGGCTGACACCCACAGTGGGCACACGTATGCTGAAGACTGGGGGTCCCAGTCGGGGCTGGACCCAGCAGCCACACACCTGGCTGGGGAGCAGACCTGGCACTCTGCCTCATGCATGTGAGTACACGTGAGCATGTAATTTAGTTGGGAAAAAAAGTCTGTGATGGAGAAGCCCGAGAGAATGGATGCCCCTCCATCTGCCAAGGGAAAAACCTGAGAATGGAAAGGCAACCCCTCAGGTATACAACCCTCAGGCCCTGGAGCATTGACACGCCCTGAGCGTTGACACTACCCTGGCCCTGCCCACCATCCCATCCGCCAGCTAGAGGGCTCAAAGCTGTCATTTCCTGGAGGACGGAAGACTCAGGCCGACCTGAACTCGAAACCCAGTTTTACATGTGACATCACTAGCTACCCAGAGAACATGTGGTATCATTGCGGCACCTCTCAGCCCTTGTCACCACCCGTCCCTGAGTCCTTAGTGGCCATGGGTCCCCAAGAGCTTAGCCTGTCCGTCACAGTCCACCCTGCAGGTCACCAGGCCAGCACAAGGCTGGTGCCCACGGGGCCTGGTACAAATTGAGTCCAGGAAGATGGTGCTTTGCACAAGGCCACAATCTGCCCCCAGGCCAGGTGGGCCAGGTACCCAACGGCACTCCTGGGGCATCCTGGCTGGTACAGCAGCCCGCCCACCTCCAAGTATAGCAGGCAGGCTGCCCCGAAACAGAATCACAGGGCTGGGCTGGGCCTCCAGACACACTGAGCCCATCTTCCTCTGCCAAGGAGGGAGAGAAGCACAAAAGGACCTTCCTGAGAAGACTCCTGTGCCAATAGCTTCTCCTTCCCAGGCATTCCCCCACACACATACCCCTTGTGGCTGAGACCAGCAGTTGCCCTTTGCTTGGGTGATGTCTCCCAGGTTGAGCTGACCTAATTCCTGCCCCAGTCACACACAGAATGTAACAGACCCAAGGACACAGGGCAAAGTGAGGGGAAGAACCAGCCAGTGGGACCTCTGGGCTCACAGGGATCTGCCAAACCAAGGGTGCCCACAGCCATCCCAGCCCCCTCACGGCTGCATCAGGAGCAGGAAGCAGCCCAGGAACCATTTCTGCAGTACCCCGGGAGCCGGCGAGCATTTCGTGCATGACCGTCAACTGTGGTGTCTGCTGGCCCCTGAGCCCCCCAGGCTGAAATGGCAGCTGCTTCTAGACAGGGCAGAGGCTCTGAGATCCACAGGGTTCCTCATGGGACAGGACTGAAGGCACCCAGCAGTCCCCCGTACCTGGTGCCATAGCCCGGGCAGCGCACACACACAGCCGCATACTTGCTCAGAAAGGGCTGCACGTACTCTCTGCCCTGGTCCTCAATGGCTGGGTCTGGCAGCTGCCTGGAAGGACAGAGGAGGGGGTCATGGCCAACCCCACCCACCCGCAGCCCCACCTGCCATCCTCAAGGCCTGCTGTGCCCAAGGAGACTACCAGCCTCACAAGGCGGTTTGGGGGACCCACAAGGACTGTTCTGGGCACTTCTCTGCTGAAGGCCTCAACTCTTGGTCCAGTCTTTTATTTAAGGCTCCATCACTGGGCCCAGGCTGCCAGACAGCAACCGCCAGACCAGCTCCCCCTGCCAGGGCCCCCAGGAGCTTTCCCGGGACCCAGGGACAGGACGGCCTGTGAGCTCAGCACTGGAGAAGGCTCTGCTGGACCTGCAAATGCTGGGGGGCAGGAAGAGGGTCCATCTGGGCAGAGCTGTGCAGGGGTAGCTATGCTGAGGCTGAAAGTGCCCTGGTTTGTGGTTCCACAAGGAGACAAAGAGTAAGCAAGGGGCACCAGCCTCCTAGGGCAGCACAGCAGGCCTGCCTTTATGTCCCAGGGCCAGAAAAGAAGGAGGATACTCTGCTTGCCCCCGCAGGCTCCACCCACTCACGCCTCATCATTGTTGAGCACATTCAGGAGCTGGGCAATGAGGACATCCTTGGGGAGCGCCTGGCCCCCCTCCACGGCCTCCAGGAAGAGCTGCTTCCCAAAGCACAGCTTTCTCCAGGGCGTCTCCAGCAGCGCATTGCTTAGTCCATAGGTCCCTGCAGGGAAGGGGACAGCCCTGCTAGCAAAGAAGTCCCATTGTGGGAATTCAGGGTAAATGCCATCCACCCACCCGGGCCTGGGCAAGGGGCCAGGGGTATGGCCGGGGACATGGAGCCCAGACCACCCCACACTTCAGCATCTTCTCTCTGCACATTCCTGACCTGTCTGCGTGGCGAGGGGCGGAGAACTCCGCATAGCAGGGCACTCACAGGGGACCCTGGGGCACTCATAGGGGACCCTGGGGCAGAGGTTCTAAGTGCCAAGCAGGCTTGACAGAATGATAGGGAATCAACAACCTGAATTCCAATAACACAAAAGAAAGGAGAACCTCAGGAAGGAACCACCTCCCCACCTCACTCCCATCTCTAAGCTAGGAAAAAACCACAAGGGGTGGGTCTGCCTGACAAGGTCATAGGTGGGAGAATAGCAGTGTGAGACCAGAGAGGTTCCTGCTGGACAGCAGTCAGTGCTTAGGGAGTCTGCCAACATCAGAATGGCCTCAACTCAGTGGGAGGAGGCAGGGCCCACCTCTAGTCTACACTGGCCAGGACCCTAACCTGGGAAACAATAGGGTCTCAGCACATCTTTCTCAGAACAAGTCCTCAGTGAGTTAAAAGAATGTGTGACAGGAAAGCAAAGCGGTTCTCACATCAAAAAAAAAGGAGAGGCACGGCCTTGAGGTGGAGAGGCCCCTGGAGCCTCAGACAGCAGTGGCACGTGAACTTGGAGTCATGCACCATGAAGGATGCACTGAAGACAGAAAGCCACCACCACCTGCTGCTGCTCCTCACAGGGTGACGATCTTGACTGAGTCTGAGGTGACTGCAGCCACTTCCAAGGAAGACAGCCCTGGCTCTGCTGGGCCACCGGGCTGGGGTATCACTGTGCTTTATCCATCAAGAGAAGCAGGGAAGACTACTCAATAGTGGTGCTGGGCACCTGGGTAGCCACATGCCAATAATGAAGTAGAATCCCTGCCTCACACCATACATAAGAATCAATTCAAAATGTCCCACAGGCCTAAACATAAAAGCTAAAACTACAAACCTTAGAAGAACGCATAGGAGAAAAGCTACCAACCTTAGATTAGGCAATGAGTTCTTAAACATCACACCAAAAGCACTGGCAACAGAAGAAAAGAAATAGATAAACTGACTTCACCAAAATTTTAAATGATGTGCCTCAAAAGACACCAACAAGAAAGTGAAAAGAAAAGAGGGGAGATAATTTTTGCAAATCATACATCTGATATGAGACGGTAGCTAGAATATATAAAGAACTACAACTTGGGGCACCTGGCTGGCTCAGTTGGAAGAGCATGTGAGTCTTGATCTTAGGGCTGTTACGTTCCAGCCCCATGTTGGGCACAGAGATTACTTAAAAATAAAATCTTAGGGGTACCTGGGTGTCTGCCTTCGGCTCAGGTCATGATCTCAGGGTCCTGGATCAAGTTCTACATCGGGCTCCTTGTTCAGAGGGGAGTCTGCTTCTCCCTCTGCCCTTTCCCCCTGGTCACGCTCTCCCTCAAATACATAAAATCTGGGGCGCCTGGGTGGCTCAGTCGGTTAAGCGACTGCCTTCGGCTCAGGTCATGATCCTGGAGACCCGGGATCGAGTCCCACATCGGGCTCCCTGCTCGGCAGGAAGCCTGCTTCTCCCTCTCTCACGCCCCCTGCTTGTGTTCCCTCTCTGGCTGTGTTTCTCTCTGTCAAATAAATAAAATCTTAAAAAAAAAAAAAAAAACAAAACATAAAATCTCTCCTTTTTTTTTTTTTTTGAGATTTCATTTATTGATTTGACAGAGTAAGAAAAAGAGCATGAGCAGGGGGAGCAGCAGAGGGAAAGGGAGAAGCAGCCCCCACCCCATTGAGCAGGGAGCCCGATGCAGGACTCGATCCCAGGACTCTGGGATCATGACCTGAGCTGAAGGCAGATGCCTAACTGACTGAGCCACCCAGGCGTCCCTAAATAAATAAAATCTTAAAAAGTAAAATAAAATAAAATAAATCTTAAAAGAGAGAAAAAGAACTACAACTCAAAAATAAAAACAGAACCAACCCAATTTAAAAATGGGCAAAGAGAGCCTGGGTGTCTCGGTGGGTTGAGTCTCTGCCTTCAGCTCAGGTCATGATCTCAGGCTTCTGGGATTGAGTCCCGCATCGGGCTCTCTGCTCAGCAGGGAGCCTGCTTCCTCTGCTCTCTCTGCCTGCCTCTCTGCCTACTTGTAATCTCTGTCTATCAAATAAATAAATAAAATATTTTTTTAAAAATATGGGCAAAGGATCTGAATAGGCATTTCTTCAAAGAAGACATACAAATGACCCAAAAGCACACAAAAAGATGCTCAGCATCATTTGCCATCAGAGAAATGAAAATCACAATCACCAGGGGATACCACGTGATACCCACTAGGATGGCTGTAATCAGAAGGACAGACAGGCATGCCTGGCTATCGCTGTCGAGGGGGCATGAGACTCTTCATCTCGGGGTTTTGAGTTTGAGCCCCACATTGGGTATAGAGATTATTATTTTTTTTTTAATTTTAACAATCTTTAAAAAAATACAATAATAACTGCTGGTGAGGATGTGGAAAAATTGGAACCTCACACGCTGTTGGTGGGAAGGTAAATGGTACAGCTGCTTTGGAGAACAGTTTGGCAGCTCCCCAAAGGGGTTAAGCAGTCACCTTACCATTCAGCATGGCCACTCCTAAGCATATGCATAAAAGACAGGAAAACATAAATTCCCCCAAAACTTCAAACAGATGTTCACAGAAGCATGATCCACGATAGCCAAAAGCTGAAAATAACCCAAAGGTCCATCAACCAGATGAACAGAAAACGAAATGTAAAATATCTGGACCAGGGGCGCCTGGGTGGCTCAGTTGGTTAAGCAACTGCCTTCGGCTCAGGTCATGATCCTGGAGACCCGGGATCGACTCCCACATCGGGCTCCCTGCTCGGCGGGAAGCCTGCTTTTCCCTCTCTCACTCCCCCTGCTTGTGTTCCCTCTCTGGCTGTGTTTCTCTCTGTCAAATAAATAAAATCTTTAAAAAAAATAAAAATAAAAAAAAAATAAAAAAATAAAATAAAATATCTGGACCATGGCATATTATTCAGCCATAAAAAGGAATGAAACCCTAATTCGTGCTACAATGCAGACAGACCTTGAAAACATGATGGTAAGGAAGAAGCCAGTCAAATACAAATCAAAACCAGGGTGCCTGGGTGGCTCAGTTGTTAAATGTCTGCCTTCAGCTCAGGTCATGATCCCAGGGTCCTGGGATCTAGCCCAGCATCAGGCTCCCTGCTCGGTGGGAAGCCTGCTTCTCCCTCTCTCACTCCCCCTGCTTATGTTCCCTTTCTGTGTTTCTCTCTGTCAAATAAATAAAATCTTCAAAAAAAATACAAATCAAAACCACAGTGAGATACCACCTCACAGCAGTCAGAATGGCTAAAATTAACCAGTCAGGAAACGACAGGTGTTGGCGAGAATGCGAAGAAAGGGGAACCCTCCTACACTGTTGGGAACGCAAGCTGGTAGCAGCCACTCTGGAAAACAGTATGGAGGTTCCTCAAAAAGTTGAAAATAGAGCTACCCTACGACCCAGCAATCGCACTCCTGGGTATTTACCCTAAAGATACAAATGTAGTGAGCGGAAGGGGCAACTGCACCCCAATGTTTATAGCAGCAATGTCCACAATAGCTAAACTATGGAAAGAGCCTAGATGTCCTTCAACAGATGAATGGATAAAGAAGATATACATACATACACACACACACACACACACACACACACACACACATATACACAATGGAATACTATGCAGCCATCAAAGAAACGAAATCTTGCCATTTGCAACAATGTGGACGGAACTGGACCGTATTGTGCTAAGTGAAATAAATCAATCAGAGAAAGACAATTACCATATGATCTCACTGATATGAAGAATCTGAGAAATAAGACATAGGATCATAGAGGAAGAGAGAGAAAAATGAAACAAGATCAAACCAGAGAGAGAGATAGACCATAAGAGACTCTTAATCTTAGGAAACAAACTGAGGGGTGCTGGAGGGGAGGGGGGTGGGAGGGATGGGGTGACTGGGTGATGGACATTGAGGAGAGTATGTGCTATAGTGAGGGCTGTGAATTATCTGAGACTGAAGAATAACAGACCTGTACCCCTGAAACAAATAATATAGTATATGTTAATTTAAAAAAAAAAAAGAAGAGGGCGCCTGGGTGGCTCAGTGGGTTGAGCCTCTGCCTTCAGTTCAGGTCATGATCTCCGGGACCTAGGATCGAGACCCGCATTGGGCTCTCTCCTCAGCGAGGAGCCTGCTTCCTCCTCTCTCTCTGCCTGCCTCTCTGCCTACTTGCGATCTCTCTCTCTGTCAAATAAATAAATAAAATCTTAAAAAAAAAAAAAAAGAAGAAGAAGAAGCCGGTCACAAAAGGCCACATATTGGATGATTACACTTCTATGAAATATCTAGAATAGGCAAATCTACAGAGACAGAAAGTAGGTTAATGGTTGTCTGGGACTGAGGCATGGAGGGGAGTGGGGGGTGTGACTGCTCACAGGGACAGAGGTTTCTTTTTGGGGTGATGAAAATGTCACAGGGTTCCATAGCAGTGACAGTTGTACAGCTTTGCGGGTAGACTCAACCAACCGAGTCGTTCACGTGACTACATTGTATGATATGTGAATTACATCTCAATAAAGCTGTTATTTTTAAAAAGTGACATGATCACAGGGCGCCTGGGTGGCTCTGTTGGTTAAGCCACTGCCTTCGGCTCAGGTCATGATCCTGGAGACCCGGGATCGAGTCCCACATCGGGCTCCCTGCTCGGCGAGAAGCCTGCTTCTCCCTCTCTCACTCCCCCTGCTTGTGTTCCCTCTCTAGCTGTGTTTCTCTCTGTCAAATAAATAAATAATATCTTTAAAAAAAAAAAAAGTGACATGATCATGCAGAGTCAAGCTCAGGGAAACAACCTAACATTTGAAACGACCTCGCTCCCTCCCTTCCACCTTCCCTCTCTGTCCCTTCCTTCCTCCCTTTAGCAGAGAACAAGCATCTCCAGTCACAGGATCTCAAGTACTGAGAACTGAGAGAGGGCATCATAGGGGTGGTTTCCAGATGCTTCCACAAAGGCCTCTGGGCTAACGCACAGAACTGGGGGTAGGAGGGACCTCTGTGTCCTTTCGTGGACAGTCTCAGTTTTCAGTTCTCTCCGGGTAGTCATGAGCTCTGGTCTAGGGGAAGGTGGCCCTGGCTGGGGTAGCCTGACATGTGGACCAAGTGTAGGCCATGGGCCACTACGGGGGCATAAGGCACACAAAGGGCCAAGGAACATAATCCCAGGAGAGAAATGGGACTGGGCCCCAGTCTCTGAAAAGTACAGAAGTGTCCTCCCCGAAGCAGCCCCCACCTTGTCACCACCCACCACAGTAGGCTTACCTGGTGCCAGGGAGACTGGCTCGGGCTCCCCCCGGTTTCCATAATAGCCAATGACATCTCCTTTCTCTGTGCTGTGGACAGGAGGAGAGAGAGGGTCAGATGGGAGCCACAGGGCGTCCAAATCTCTCACTGCCTGGCAATCTCCACAGTCCCATCGCCAGCCCAGGGTCGATGGCTCACTGCAACCAGGAGAGGAACTGGTCAGGGGCCTCACACGTAGGATCTTTGAGACCCCTGGCTCCTGACTCCCAGCTCACCAGAGACCACTGTCCTGGGAGCAGCCTGGGAGGATCTAAAGGACCCTCCTGCCTCATTGAGTGCTCCGAAGTGGGCTTCGTGCATTGATAACCTCACTGTGCTCACAGACAACAGTCCTCACCCCCGCGGCCCAGCTCCAGAGCCCTCCAGACACAGTGGGATGCCCCAGGGTAACCGAGGCTTCTGAACAAAGCACCAAAGATCCCATTTGCCTACTTCTATGTGCTGAGTGTGTATTTAAAAATAGTTCAAACTGCTCCGAGCTGAAAATGTTCCCACTCGTAAATACCATAGTAAATCTTCCTTGAAACTGCCTTCTCTGCAAACTAGAGGACTCTTCCTGGCCTGTGAGCTGCCTTCCCGCCCGCAGGTGCAGAGAACCACACACAGGGACCTGAGACTCCAGGAGGAACCCTTGCAAAGAAAGGGCTGGGTCGGGCTGTGAGAGAGTCCCTCTGGCTGGGCCCACCCTGGCCCCAGGGGACTTCACATTCTGCTCCTTTTCTTCCTCCTCACAGCCTCTGGCTCATTTCTTAAGAGATCTAAATAAGACTTCAGAAATTCTGTCTATAGGCAAAAGCCAGAAAGCATGAAGACCCATGGATTGGACACCCAGTCCTGCCATGCTTGGTCAGGCCATGATGGCGATGAGGCTCTCTTCTTCTTCATCCTGACTTCCTTTTGGCACCTACTACTGGGGTTGCTTGCTGACTGCTACTCCCTCGGTTGCCCTGGCCACCACTGTCCTTGAGAGCTGTGTCTACAGAGGCAGGCTCTGACCCTCTGGCCTCAGGAGCCAGGAAAGCTATTCAGGCACTGAGAGGCCCCAGCCCACCTGCAGGAGCCGCCTTCCCATGCATGTGTCCACTCAGAGCACGGGGCACTTGTCACACAGCCACCTGACATGGTTGCTGAGCACTGAGTCCTGCTGGGCTACTGGTCTCCCAGACCGGGTCAGATGTACAGAGAATGACAAGCAAGGTGGTCCCTGCACAGGGGGAGCAAGGAGGGCAAGAACGTGGTCCTCCGGGAGCTGTCCATGGTGCGGAGGAGAGGGCCCGGGGCAGCAAGTGCCCATGCCAGCACTCACCTCCTCCTGCCACTGCGGCCTCCACATCAATGTGTCCATCAGCATAGCAGGAATGAGGCTGAGCAGCGGACACTCTAGGCACAGAAGGCCTGGGGCTCCTTGTGGAAGGAGGCGGCCCCAGGCCAGGTGTCTGCTCATGGGCCCGCTGCAGGGTACTGACCACCTCCCAGGGTGGAAGCTAACCACCTGCACTGACCTCGGGGGCACTGGCAGTGAGGGTACACAAGGGGGAGCAGGAGGGCAGGACGATGGATGCTCACTTCACTGAAGGACAAATTCACAAAAGGTGAGCAGTTTCCAGGCCACATCCGTAAGGTCCAAGTGCCCGGGGAGGGAGCACCAGCCACCCCAGCTGCCCTGAATCCACCGGCCACGCCGTGCAGCCTGCTCTGGGAAACACATGTGGGCCCTGGGCACCCGAGGTGAGGACACCCAGCCAGGCCTCTGCATACGGGTCACGCTTCGCAGCTTGTGGCATCACCACTCTCCCATCTGCCATGATCTGCCTTATGCACCAATCTGTCCATAGTGTCCCTAACCTGGTACCCATTTGATGGGCTAGGGCTCTCCTGTCTCCAGGGGCACCTGGACCCCAGCCGGTAGCCCGAAGCAGACCCAGGGGACCCCCGCACCATCATACACCAGCAGGGTCTTAGCCACATCAGTGGCCCTTGGGAGCTCGGCTGCTGCAGGTGCACACGGGGGGCTGTGACAATGTGCCAGGTGCTACACAGGAAGGGCCCGGCATCCACCCCCCACAGGCCCCTGCTGGGTCCTAGCCACCTGCCTCCTGACTCTCAGCCAGAGCTGCATCCCTGAGGCTCCAGGCCTCTCGAGGACCCTTCCTCCTGCCTCTGCTCCTTGCCTATCTGCCTGGGAAGGGGAAGGGAGGGGAAGGCTTCCCCCAAATGACTATGCAGCGCAGCCTCCGTGGCCTCTGGTAACAGGGCCCACGGGCAGCTGGGACAGCTCTGTTCCCCTTTTGACAATGCCAGGCAGGCCCTGGGAGCTGCCCACCGAGCCCCTTGCACCACTTCCGGTCAAGCCCACAGCTCAGCTCCATGGCAGTGCCCTGGGCTGCCGTCTCCCTCCCAGCAGACCCACCTCAGGTCGGCTGCTATGAGGTTAAAGCCGTTGTATAGGTGGCCCTCCGCAGAGACCTTCTTCAAGTAGGACAAGCTGTCCATGTCTGTAGTCAGAAACTGGGTCACAAGTTCACCTGCGGGTAGGGGACAGACACACATGGCCGAGGCAGCAGGGTTGAGTCCCTCGTCCTGGGGAGACTGACGTGGGGCCAGTGCAGGCTAAACTTACCTCACCACACCAGCTATATCTCATTGACCTGGCAGCCAAGGAGGTCTGCATCAAAAACTCTGTTTTTGTTGGGTTTTAGTTGTGTGGGGTTTTCTTTTCCTGCCATTATGCCCTCAAGGGAAGTACAGCATGAAAGAAAAAATCTTCAGTGGGGACGTGTGTCCACGGAACTGTCTTCCCAGGGGGTATTGCTCTGCAAACATCTGACAGGTGGGGGGACAATAACAGCCAGAAGTGACACTCTGGCCTGGGGCACAAATGTGCAGAGTGTTCCCTGAGAGGAGCCAACCTTGTCTGTGCAGGTAGGGGCTGTGTGGGCCAGGCAGAGCACGGGTTCCCTCAGAGCCAGAAACATGACGCTGCCCCTTCCTCTTCCTCCTGGTCTGCGTGTGCCCAAGGAAAGCCCCCCCGCCCTCCCCCCACTAGGGCTCCATGGTACCTCGGCCCCGGGCATCTCGGTCCTGCTGGGGCTGCAGGTAGTTGGTGAGTGCAGCCAGCTTCCCCCGTGTGCTGATGCCCAGCCACGTGCCTCCTTCCTTGCCTTCTTCCATGTCAAGCCCTGGGACAGATGATAACGTCACCACCAGTAGCACCTACTGCTCTGTCGCTGTGTCCTGGGAGGACAGATGCTCAGCCCAGAAACCCTGGCTAAGGAACAGGGCCTTGTACTACTCAGGGCAAGGCAGCCCCAAAGCTCACAGGGCATGTGAGAGAGACCCTGCCCCCAGGATGACACCTGATGCCCATGGGAGTCCCTGAAAGCTTGCAGTGGGGACGTGGCATGTGTGGAATGCACCCTAATGTTTACATCAACACTGGGCTGGGAGCACGGTGCCGGCCCCATCCTAGCAAAGGCTCCAGGCCCCAAGCCCACATCCTGGATCAGGTGCAGGGCTGCTGGCTGTCCTCCCCCAACAGGAAATAGAAGGACATACAGGCCCTGAGGGTGGGAGCTTCACTAGGAGCCCAGAGCACATCTAGGCCCACCCATTTGTCTCATTTCCACCCCACAGGCCTGGGCCATGGTTAGTCCTCCATGGGGGCCTCACCACAGGGTTGCTGAGGTCCCTAAAGCCATAGGGAAGTGTCTTCCTAGATTAGAGGATCATTTCAGTTGAAGACTGGCGTAAAAGCAGCTAAATCATTAAAGTCATTTTTATAATAATAATAATAAGTTATAATAGTAAAAGAAAGAAAAGATGGAAAGATCAGAAAGGAAGAAGGAAACTGTCTTTATTTGTAGAAGACAGGATTACAGGTAAAGAAAATCCAAAAAGAATCTGCCTCCCCCCCAAAAAAAATCTGCTAGGGGGCCCCTGGCTGGCTATGTTAGAAGAGCATGGGACTCTCGGGGCACCTGGGTGGCTCAGTTGGTTAAGCAACTGCCTTCAGCTCAGGTCATGGTCCCGGAGACCCGGGATCGAGTCCCACATCGGGCTCCCTGCTCGGCGGGAAGCCTGCTTCTCCCTCTCTCAGTCCCCCTGCTTGTGTTCCCGCTCTGGCTATGTTTCTCTCTGTCAAATAAATAAAATCTTTAAAAAAAAAAAAAAAAAAAAAAAAGAAGAGCATGGGACTCTTGATCACAGGGTCCTAAGCCCATGTTGGATATAGAAATTACTAAAAAAAAAATTAATTTTCTTTTTCTGCTTTATTTTTTTCAAAGAGTTTATTTATTTATTTGACACAGAGAGAGCGCACAAATAGGCAGAGCGGCAGGCAGAGAGAGAGGGAGAAGCAGGCTCTCCACTGAGCAGGGAGCCCAATGCAGGACTTGATCCCAGGACCCCGGGATCATGACCTGAGTTGGAGGCAGACACAACCGACTGAGCCACCCAGGCGCCCCCAAAACAAATTAATTTTTAAAAAAGCTACGAGAACTGTGAAGTAAATAGAGGCAAGAATAAGAAAATGAAAATTTAAACATACCACTTACAATAGTGTTAAACAAAACAAAGCACAGGAAAACATTTAAGGAAAAACGTGTACTGCCTGAAGAGTGAAAACCACAGAGCAGCGCTGAGAGAAGTCAAGGAGCTGTAATTAAAAGAGAGACATGCCCTGCTGCTCAAGCGAAGAGTCGATGGAGATGACAATCCTCTCCAAATGGCAAGAGTCAACACAATCCAGATCCAAATCCCAGGAAGCTTTCTGTTTTCTAGAAATTAACAAGCTGACTCTAAAATTTCTTTGCACACACAAAAGAGCCAGGAACCCCAGAAGTCCTGAAATAGAACAACGCTGGAGGACTTACAACCACCTGATTTCAAAACTTGCCCGAAGAGCTGCAGTGATGGGGACAGTGCAATGTGGTGTCAGCACAAACAGATCAATGGGACACGAAGGAGCCCGAAATAGATCCACAGAAGTGTGTTCAACTGATTTTCTTTCTTTCTTTTTTTTTTTTTAAGATTTTATTTATCTATTTGAGAGAGAGAGAGAGAATGAGAGAGAAAGCATTAGAGGGGAGAAGGTCAGAGGGAGAAGCAGACTCCCCACGGAGCTGGGAGCCCGATACGGGACTCGATCCTGGGTCTCCGGGATCATGACCTGACCTGAAGGCAGTGGCTTAACCAACTGAGCCACCCAGGCACCTCTCAACTGATTTTCAACCAAGCTGCCATAGGAATGCAATACACAAAAGAATAGCCATTCAATAAATAAGGCTAGAACTGGAGAGATGTGGGGGATGAGATATGAATCTCAACCCTTACCTCACACCAAATACAAAAATGTAAGATAAACCATAGACCTAAACACAAAACCCCAAACCAAAAGGCTTCTAGAAGCAAAAAGAGGAAAACACCTTTATGGCCTTAGGGCGGGCAAAGATACAAACAGAATATAAACCATGAAAGAGTAAACTGCACTTCACTAAAAGAAAATATTCTGCTCACCAGATTTCATTAAGAAAATGAGTAGCTGGGTGGTTTAGTCGTTAAACATCCGCCTTCAGTTCATGTCACGATCCTGGAATCCCAAGACTGAGCCCTGCATCAGGCTCCCTGCTCAGCAGGAAGTCTGCTTCACCCTCTCTCACTCCCCCTGCTTGTATTCCTTCTCTAGCTATGTTCCTCTGTCAAATAAATAAATAACATCTTAAAAAAAAAGAAAAAGAAAAAAAAGAAAATGAGTAGGCAATACATTTATCCAACAAGGGACACGGATCCAGAATGCCAAAAGTCAAAAGAAATCAAGAAAAAAAATCAAATGTTGGGGCGCCTGGGTGGCTCAGTTGGTTAAGCGACTGCCTTCGGCTCGGGTCATGATCCCGGACACCCGGGATCGAGCCCCACATCGGGCTGCCTGCTCGGCAGGAAGTCTGCTTCTCCCTCTCTCACTCCCCCTGCTTGTGTTCCCTCTCTTGCTGTGTTTCTCTCTGTCAAATAAATAAATAAAATCTTTAAAAAAAAATCAAATGTTGAAAAGTAAACAAGAATTCCACATCTAGCCAATCAACAGGGACTAGATTTACTCTCCTACCTAAAGCCACCGAATAAAAAAAATAAAAATACATGCAACAATGGGTTTCAAGACACTGGACACCACATACAAAGGACAGAGATCTCTGAGAAAAGAAACAAACTAGGTGAACCCCAAGACTGGAGATAGTCTCCAGAACACTGCACAGGGAGGAGGCCCAGGCAGAGTCCACTGGACTCCCCGACCAAGGAGAAGGGCTGGGTGCTTGGGGAGATTGAGGAGACGAGAGCTCCTGGGACAGAGGACCAGAGAGGAGAGAGCTGCCCAGAACCCCAGACAACTGACTGGTACATGTGCATGAGGAAATTACCCGTGGCCAGGAAGGAACCATCCAGAAAGATTGCAGGAGACAGTGCTCACACAGGGCTGGGAATAGTGTCTGTTCCCAGAGGTCAGTCTGGAAAACCTTAAAATCCAGTGAGTACAGGCAAGGGAAGACAGAAGGATCTTGCCTATAGACAAGGGAATCATTGGCCTTAGACTGGGCATAGCTTCAGAGCCACTTAACCAGTCCTAAAATCAAGACTGGAAAGGATCAAACTATTTCTGAGCTGTGTCTGGCTGTGTCCCAGAACAAAGCTCAGGAATATTTATAGATATACAAAAATATGCAGTCCCCAAGAAGATGAAATCCATAAACGTTTGGCATCCAACCAAAAATTACCCAAGCATGCAAAGAAGCAGAAAAACATGGCCTTGCTTACTAAAAGTTCAATCAATCCCTTAAAACTTAACTGACACAGATGTCACATTTTGTAGACAAGGGTACTCAGTTGCCAAAACTATACTCTGCATGCTAAAACAGTTAAGAACATACATGTAAGATAGAAAAACTGAATTTCTAGAGATAAAAACGACAATGTGTGAAATAAAAAAAGCATATATGATGGGTTAAAAAGCAGATTAGATACTGCAGAAAAAAAGATTAGTGAATGTGAAAATATGGTGATAGAAATGTTCTCAAATGAAACAGAGAGAAAAGAGGGTTTTTTTGTTTTTTGTTTTTTTTTTTTAAAGATTTTATTTATTTGACAGAGAGAAACACAGCCAGAGAGGGAACACAAGCAGGGGGAGTGAGAGAGGGAGAAGCAGGCTTCCTGCCGAACAGGGAGCCCGATGTGGGACTCGATCCCCGGTCTCCGGGATCATGACCCGAGCCGAAGGCAGTGGCTTAACCAACTGAGCCACCCAGGCGCCCCGAAAAGAGGGTTTTTAAAAATAAAGTGAGCATCATCGGGGATGCCTGGGTGGCTCAGTCAGTTAAGCGTCGGACTCATGATTTTGGCTCAGGTCATGATCTTAGGGTTGCAAGACTGAGCCCTGTGTCAGGCTGTGTGCTCAGCAGTGGATCTGCTTGAGATGGTCTCTCTCTTCCTCTGCCTCTCCCCCCAATTCACGCACACGCATACTCTCTAAAGAACTGATAAATAGAATCTTTTTTAAAAAAAGATTTTATTTATTTATTTGACAGAGAGAAACATAGCCACAGAGGGAACACAAGCAGAGGGAGTGAAAGGAGACAAGCAGGCTTCCCGCCGAGCAGGGAGCCCGATGCGGGACTCGATCCCGGGTCTCCGGGATCATGACCTGAGCTGAAGGCAGTCACCTAACCAACTGAGCCACCCAGGAGCCCCTAAAATCTTTTTTAAAAAATGAATCGAGCATCATCAAAGTATGGGACAACCTCAGGAAAACTAAGATATGTGTGAATAGGCCGATAGAGGGAAAGAGATTGAGAAGAGAGAGCAGGACACAGAAAAAATATTTTTAAAAAATAACACTCCAATTTTCCCAAACTTCTAACAAGTTCCCAAGCAGATGCTGATGCTACTAGCTCAGAGATTGCATCTGGAGAAGCACTGGCCTACAGTCTCGCACACGGTTTGGTGATGGGGATAGTGGGAGGGTGTGTGTCTTAGTGTCCGCCAGCCCCGACTGATGCAGTGACCACGGAGCCCATCCAGCAGGCCTGAGGCCCAGTCACCCTCCCACCAGGGAGGGCCCCATATCAGCATAACAGAGACCAACTCCAAATCACTACAAATTGGCCCTGATTTAGCAGCAGGGGGCAGGCCTGAGTGCCTAAGTAGGATGGAGCCCAGGTGGCCAGGATGGCCAAAGGAGCCCTGACAGGCTAACCCTTCTTCTGTGTCCTCATCTACAAAAATTCTCAAGAAGTGCCATCAGGCCCTCACCCCACCCACCCTGACTGTTCCCCCCACCCCCACGCCACTTCAGCCTCCCATTAATGTCCCACCTCAGCTATACACACAGCCTGCCCCACCCCCTTAACCCTTTCCTTTCTGCTCCAGCTCAGGATGGTTGGCATGGTACTGGCCAGGCCCACAGGTTCCCTTCAGCCCTCCTCACACAGCCCTGCAGGCCTGACCCTTGACCTCGGGGAGAGCCACAGCTGGCCCAGCCAAGGACCCCACAAACACAGCCCCCCAGGGGTTACAGTACTGAGGGAGCTGGAGTTTAGACAACAAGGGTCACGCCCCCCCCCATTTCTGCCCGCACCTTTCCAAGGTCTCCTGTCCAGCTTGAGGAGGCCAAGACGTAACCCAGAGATCTAGCCTCTTCTCCCTTCACAGCAGCTTTCCCCACTACGTGCCAGACTTCCTATCCACGATACCGCCCTGCCTCAGTCTCCCCACTCCTGTAGTCTTCCCACGTGACTCCAGGATGATCCAGCCTGGGCAGTGTTTCCCTCACACCACCGCCCGACCAGTCTATACAGGGGGCCTTCCGTGGAAGTTCCATGGTCCAGCTTTTAGATACTGCAGGCAAAGCAGGACACACCTGGTGTCCCCAGGCCCATGAGGCTCCCCACTCAGCCCACTGGGCCCCTGAACACCCCTTGTCAGCTCTGCCAGGCTCCCTTGTGCTTCCCTGATGCCCAGCTCACAGGCAGAGGGACCCTGGCCTGGCCAGCACCTGTCCACGTGCCCTCCAAGTAGACCCCTGCCTGCACCATGGGCAGAAACTGCTCTCGGTCCACGCGAAGCTGCTGGGGGACACAGCTGTCACCTGTACTTCTGTCTCCCTCTGTGGGAATGCCTCACGCAGCTCCCATCTGAATGTGCTCCAACCAAGCCTCTGCTCCCCAGGTTCGGAGCAGCTCTGGAGCGCGGCGTGCCAGCGCGTAAACAGAATCATGTGCAGGTGTGCGTGGGCACACACAAGCAGGCGCACCACACAGCCATGCTTCATCGAGTGACCGAATGCGAACCTGCACCGCGTACGAACCCAACCACACGCCCACCGCGAAAAGGTGGGTCCACATAAAACCAACGGAGCCTTCCAGCGACTTCTCTGGGAGTCCATGACACGTGAAACCACGGTGCACCATGCTGGGTAGACACTTCGCGGCTGGTCACCTCCATGCTGGCCCCCAGACCCCAACCTGGGAGTCGCCCCCATGACACCAGTCAGCATCCACTCATTCCTTCTGCAGTCACACTGAGAAGCAGCGCCAGTACCAGTTAAAAGCACTGGGGGGAAGGGAGGGGGGTGGGGAGATGGGGAGCCTGGTGGTGGGTATTCAGGAGGGCACAGATGGCATGGAGCACTGGGTGTGGGGCACAAACAATGAATTTTGGAACACTGAAAAAATACAATAATGTAATTAAAAGAAAAAAAGCATTGGGGGGCTCCTACATCCCGCCATGTGGTGGCCGCCCCCCCCCAGGAAAGACTCACCACTGAGGATCTCATTGTTGTTCCCCCAGAAGTCAGCTAACTTGGACGGTCTGTGGTAAAATTCATCCCTGTTGGCCGCCAGGATGAGCCTGAAAGAGAAATCATTTCTAAAGGTCTCAGGGGAAAACAGAAAAGCCAATTTTTTTCTCCTGTTGACAAAGACAATTTGATTCTGTAGCAACACAGGCAAGTCCTAAAGAGGACAGGAACCCTCGGGAGACAGATGTGTTTCCCAGGGAGCCTTCAGCCAAGACTGTGCCCAGGACCCTGCCAAAGAAGAGGAGATACTGGGCAAAGGCGCATATGCCATCCCGCCCAGCATACCCCCACTCACCCAGAGGAAGGCAGGATCTGCACGGGGGAGGGCCCTGAGCAGCTGGGACCAAGCATGTCCCAGGTGCCCCGGGGCCAGACAGTTACCCCTTCTGTCCATCTGTCCCTTCCCCTGAAGCCATCTGCAGTGAGCCCGTGACTTCCTGGAAATGTAAGCACGCCCACCAGAAGGGCCCTGGGGACACAATGGAGCACCCCATTCTGGGGTGTCTGGGGGGAAGGATGAGGGTAAGAACTTTCGTGTTTCTCTAGTGCTTTGCATACAGAATCCAACAAGGTTTTTTTTTTTGTTTTTTTTTTTTTTAAAAGATTTTATTTATTTGACAGAGGGAAACTTAGCTAGAGAGGGAACACAAGCAAGGGGACTGAGAGAGGGAGAAGCAGGCTTCCTGCCGAGCAGGGAGCCCGATGTGGGACTCGATCCCGGGTCTCCGGGATCATGACCTGAGCCGAAGGCAGTCGCCTAACCAACTGAGCCACCCAGGCGCCCCCGAATCCAACAAGGTTTTTTGTTGGTCAGTAGAAAAGATGTCAACGTTTTCAAAAGAGCTCTAGTTTTAACATAAGAAAACAAAGTTTCTAGCTGGCTTTGCCATTCTTTAAAGTTTTAAAGAACACAGACAGTGACTGAGTGGGACTGCCACATCCATGAGACCTCTCTGGGTTTAAGAGTGACGGCCCCGGCGCCTGGGTGGCTCAGTTGGTTGAGCAACTGCCTTCCTGGAGTCCTGGGATCCAGCCCCAATCGAGTTCCCTACTTGGCAGAAAGCCTGCTTCTCCCTCTCTCACTCCCCCTGCTTGTGTTCCCTCTGTCAAATAAATAACTAGAATCCTTAAAAAAAAAAAAAAAAAAAAAAAGAAGTAGTAGTGACGGCCGAAGGACCCTCTGGGCACCACGGGCAGGGGCACAGAGGACACGCGCCCAGGAGCTGTGGCTTGGCCGCCTGTGGTCACACTGGGTCTGAAACCAAGTCGGTCTAGTCAGTGGTCAGACCCTAGGGAGTCCTCAAAAATCATTTTTGTATTGACTCTTAGATGTGTATGAACATTTAGGGGCGCCTGGGTGGCTCAGTCGGTTAAGCGTCTGCCTTCGTCTCAGGTCATGATCTCAGGGTCCTGGGATCAAGCCCCACATGGGGCTCCCTGCTCAGCGGAGAGTGCGCTGGTCCCCCTCTGTCTGCCCCTCCCCCCACTCACTCATGCACTTTCTCAAATAAACAAAAATCTTAAAAAAAAAGGAAAAAAAAGATTTTTATGAACATTTGCTTGCGATAAAATGGGAGTTAGCAAAGTTCATAAAATTGAAAGTGAAACTGGCACCCGCATCACCACCCAGGCTCACAGACGTGTTTTCATCCTGTGCAGTGTGCAAACCCCTCCCCCCAACTCCGTACCTCCCCACGCAGCCCCAGCCGCGGGCACCAACATGGCCAAGGGCTGGGGGGTGGCCGTCAAGCCTCCGGATCTGCCCTGGGAGTCTCACCATCTTCAGGGCACCTGTCCAACCTGTGGCAGCTTTCTATTTCCCACCCCCCACGCCCCTGGACACAGCACTCGGGGAGGAGTCGCTGTCCCTGAGAGGAACCCCCAGCCATTCCCAGAACAGTCCTCTGCAGCTCCACCCGCTGGCCCCCAGCCCCAGGTTGAGGCAGATAGCCTTAGGGAGAAGGCAGCTGGGCCCTCAACCCCGGTCATCTGCCACATCTGCTTTGTCCCTTCCGTGACTCAGTTCTGGATCCAGGCCACTGGCACTGCTCTCAGGGGCTGCCACATGGGCAGGGGACCCCACCAAGCCCCGTGGGCGGAGGTCATTCCATGTGGTCAGGAAACAGTGCTCTCCTCAGACACCAGAGTGCGGTGAGGGGGCCAGGGAGGCGGGGGGGGGGGGTAGGGAGCCTGGGGAAGCCAGGGAGGCGCTTCCCAAATTGAGACTGGTGCTATTGGCTTCTGGTTCAGATTCTTATATAAGTCTCCAGAAAAGGAAAAATTAGGGAGAGGAAAAAAAGCTGACTGAGCAGAACCTTCTGTCCTAAGATTTTCAACTCCCTACTATTTTTAAAACAAAAAGCAATGACATGCATTTGTTAATAACTAGGAATATTAACTGCTGGGTTATTTCTGCCACAAGAGTCGCTATTTAGGGGCGCCTGGGTGGCTCAGTCGGTTAAGTGGCTGCTGTGGGCTCGGGTCATGATCCTGGGGTCCTGAGCTCGAGCCCTGCATCGGGCTTCCGGCTCAGCGGAGAGCCTGCTTCCCCTCTCTCTCTGCCTGCTGCTTTGCCTATTTGTGCGCTCTCTCTGTGTCAAATAAATGAGATCTTAAAAAAAAAAAAGGGGGGGGGAGTTGCTTTTTCATTGACTTGGTGGTTTACCAGGCAGGGATTTCATTAAATCCCTAACTGGGACATGTGGGCATGAGGACTGCTCACATCAAGGCTCCAGTTAAGAGGAAGTATTCCCTCACTCACCACTTTCAGGGTACAGCAACCCCAATAAAAGTCCATCTGTGCCACAGTGCCCAGGGACAGGGCCATGCCCAAGAGGCAGGGGCTCTGAGGGCAGCAGGTCACTCATGGCTTTGTTTTGTTCTAATAACAGAGACCACTAATGACTCATCAGCAATGGGCACTCCTCACCTTGATACTGGGGGAGGGTCTGTGCATTGTCTGGAGGTACTGGGTGGATCTGCATACCACCTGCGGGGGGGGGGTCTGCACACCATCTGGGGGAATGAGTGTGTATACCATCTAGCCAGTGAGTTAGTGCACCATCTGGGCGAGGCAGGTGTGTGCACCTTCTGGGGGGTGAGTTGTGTGTCGTCTAAAAGGTGAGTCAGTGCACCATTTGGGATGGGCCGGCGCACCATCTGGGAAGGTGAATCTGTGTACTACGGGGGGGGTGGGGGGGGGTCTCTGCCCCATCTGAGGGGCAAGTCTGTGCACCACCTATGGACAGCTTAGCACCAGGTAGCAGGTACCCGGGCCCATGGCCCAGGGACGTCACCAGCAGTGATGAGTCCCATGGAAGCCACCAGAAGGATGTGACGCCTCCCCCAGAAGCCCCAGCAAACTGGAGCCAACAAGGGGAATCAGCTCGAGTCTAAACAGACATTTTGGTACAGACGGGGTTCGATGACAACCATGACAGTGTTACCTGCTGGGAAGTCTACCGGTTTTCTACAGGGCTTCACGAATGGCCACACACAGAGCACGCATAAGCAGCGGCTGAGAGCGACGCCTATTTCTCATCTCAGTTTTAGTGGTCAGGGGCAGAGGCCTGGATGTGCTTGGTGCTCTGCTCGGCGACCCCCGAGGCAGCACCCGAAGCGTCCAGCAAGGTCTGTCGCCGACGCTCAGCATCTTCCTTCTTCCTTGTTCCCATCCTTGGCCAGGGTCATTCTCCACACCTGGAGGCCACCCCCAGTTCCTGGCCATGGGCCCCTCCAAGCACAGCAGCTTACCTCTTCAGGAGGGGCTGGGCCTCACTTGGGGGCTCTCCTGATTACGGCAGACCCACCCAGGATGCTCCCATGTGACCTCCTCCAAGTCAGCCGATGAGGGACTTCTGTCACATTGGCAAAATCCCTTCGCATTTAGCTCCACGGTCCCACACACAACCAGGGGAATGGATGACACCGGTGTGTACGGTGTGGGCAGGAATCTTGGGAGCCATCAGCCCACCAGAGGGGTTACGGGAGCTTACATTTTACTTTGTACATCCTGTAGGGTGTGACTTTTTTCCAAAAAGCACATACCCCTTCATTATCAGGGAAATAACTGGAATCCCAGGAAAGACTGCTGCCTCTACAGAGCAAGGTCACTGGGACCCTGGGGCAAAGCAGCAGGCAGCAAGGAAAAGTTCCAAGTCAGCACCTTGCAGGCTGCTCAAATAATTTCTCCCCTGCTCCGTTCCTCACTGCAGTGCTGTAGAAATCGGTACTGAAATTTAAAATGAACAGAAACAAGAGACACCCAAACAGCACTCATACTGGGTGACTGTCACCAAAAACTGGAGGTTCCAAGGGCCAGGGCATGGGATGCAGAGGCTGGGACCAGCCAGGGGAAGTCCACATCTGGGCAGGGGCTGAGCTGGCTCCCTCCCTCCCTGCCTGCACCCAGGAGGGTCACTCAGTGACACACAGCAACTGCTAACTCTGGGCAGAAGAGACCACAGGACGCATGCTCCACCATGGGTTACGCTTTCTTTCGTGGGGAAATGGATGATATGATGCTCGAATGAGGCCCAAGAGAAGGAGAGATGCTTCAGAAGCCATGCCTTTCACCAGCCGCCATCGCTGGGCTGGTCCAAGGCAGGGCCTGACGGGGACAGAGGCCCATCTTTCAGGAACAGACTCCTGGGAAGCCAGAAAACACACATCCGTGACATCAGCACAGCCAGGGGTGACACCGCCCATGGCATCAAAGGGGAGGATGTCCCATTCTTTTCTGTAGGGCAGAGAGATGTTTAAATCATTTTCATATACAGTTGGCCCTGGAACACAGGGGTTAGGAGCATTACCCCCTCCCCACAGAGTCAAAAATCCATGTATAATATCTATTTGATAGAGAGGGAGAGAGGGAGCACAAGCAGGGGGAGCAGCAGAGGGAGAAGGAGAGGGAGAAGCAGGCTCCGCACTAAGCAGGGAGCCCGACATGGGGCTCCATCCCAGAACCCTGGGATCATGACCTGAGCCGAAGGTGGATGCTTAACCGACTGAGCCACCCAGGCGCCCCAAAAATCTATGTATAACTTTTGACTCCACCAAAACTTGACTAGAAGTGGCCTACTGTTCACCACAAACCTTACCAATGATGTAAACAGTCAATTCATAGGTAATTTATACATTATGAGTATGACATGCCATATTTTTACAAAAAAAGTAAGCTAGGGAAAAATAAGACATTATTAAGAAAATCACAAAGAGGAGTGCCTGACTGGCTCAGTCGGTGGAACCCACGACTCTTGATCTCAGGGTTTTAAGTTCGAGCCCCATGTTGGGTGTAGAGATCACTTGGAAAAAATTCAAAATCTTAAAAAAAAAATCATACGGAAGAGAAAATACATTTATAGTACTGTACTTTAAAAAATCGGCCATGCAGGGTTCAAATCCTGTTCAGAGGTCAGCTTTACATGGCACGGATGGCCACCGTCCCAGCTACAGAAGTCCCCTTTGCAACCACTGATCCCAGAGCAATGACTGCAGGGACGAGCTTAGCCCACAGACAAAACCAGGGATGTCCCATTACCCCAAGTGTCAAGAGACCGCAGCACGCGTGATGGTATCGAGGGTGCCTGAGAGGGCACACGGAGCACAGGGGTCTGATGGGACGCGGCCACCTGCATCAGCTTGGAGCGCAGTAGCGTCCAAGCACCGCGCGTGGCCGGGTTGGCGGGAGAGAACTTGGTGTGGACAGCGTGCAGTGACACACTGTGAAGGCATTCACCGCCACCAAATGAGACACGGGCTGCCGTGGCTTGGGAAGCCTACGGCACGGCCACCAAGAGACACTCGAGGGAATCAATTCAGCAGTTCCTCAGAAAGTCAAACACAGAACTATCACACGATCCAGCGGTTCTGCTATGCGGTGTCTACCCCCAAGGGAATGGAAAGCGGGACTCGAACACTGGGCGGCATGACTCAACAATAGCCAAGAAGTGGCGACACTGCAGGTGCTCGTCAAGAGACAGATGGATAAAAATGTGGTCCTGCATACAGTGGGATGTTACTCAGCCTCAAGAAGGAAGGAGATCCAGACACGGACTACCCTGTGACCTTGGGGACCCCATGCTCAGTAAAATAAGCCATCATACAAAAATACTACGATTCCACTTAATGTGAGGTCCCCAAAACAGTCAAGGTCATAGAAACAGAAAAGGAGACTGGTGGTTCCCAGGAGCTTGGGGGGAAGGGACCAGGGACTCTGTGTGATGGAGACAGAGCTTCAGCTGGGGACAATGAAGGGTTCCGGAGATGGATGGCGCCAACGGCTGCACGACGATGTCCATGTACTCAGTGCCACTGAACTGGACACTTGTCAATGGTGAGAACACACACCTATTCCTGCGAGCTATTGGGGGGGGGGAGACGAAGACACAGCAGTAGATGCCAACGTGGGGGGATGAGGCTGGTGCACCCCCGGCCAGGGCAGGGATAGCTAAAGCAGGAGGGGTGCTGGGACAGGTCCTGCTGGCCCCATCCAGGGCCTCCTCCCTACCGCACTGATGGCCCTGGAGCCTGGCCTGCTCCCCATTCCACTCCAGGCACTGGGAACCCCTCTCAATCTCGGACAGGCCCAGGCTCGGCCTCTCCTCACTGGCCCTCCTGCAATGTCCCTCCCAAGGAGGCCCCCGCCCTCAGCCTCTCCCATCCTTTTCTCCTATCACACACGTAAGGAAGCATGGATACAAAGGGCCTGCTGCCCACCCATTCTCATGGGCCAGAGAGCCCCCCAGCTGGAGTAGGAGCAGCCACCGGAAGCCCCTCTTACCCTCCCATGCAAGAGGGTAAACAAGTGTATTCGGTCAGTCACCAGAGGTGGCAAATTTAGTTTCTGGCTCAGGGCTTTGGAATACAGTGGAGAGAACCATCAAGGCTGTCTTGAACCACAGTCCACAAGGGGTTGTTATGCAGAGAGGCCTTGGCAGTGACGCACAGGTCCTGAGCAAAAGGACTTCCTTCTTCTTTCCTCCTTCTTTCCTCCTTCTTCCAGTGTTTAATTTTTTTTTTAAAGATTTTATTTGACAGAGAGAAACACAGCGAGAGAGGGAACACCAGCAGGGGGAGTGAGAGAGGGAGAAGCAGGCTTCCCGCTGAGCAGGGAGCCCGATGTGGGGCTCGATCCTGGGTCTCCGGGATCATGACCTGAGCCGAAGGCAGATGCTTAACCACTGAGCCACCCAGGCACCGCAGCCCCCTGCGCCCACCGTGTTTATTTTACTGACAGGAGACTGGAAGTAACCTCAGGAAACAGCATATCCAGGGAGGCCGTGGCTGAATCTAGTAGTAAATACAGCCAGTGACAGACCCAGGAATTGCCAGGCTGCATGTCCCCGTGTGAGAAATCCTTCACTTACCAGGTGAAAACGGAGTCATTGTGTTGGTGCATGAGGGTTCACGTGAGCATAGGAGGGTGCACATGAAACTTCAGTAGCCAACAGGGGCAGACTGGGTCCGTAACCCAGCTATTTACGTCTCAGCCCCAAATTTGTCCCTCACTGCCTCCTTATGATAAAGGAGCTGAATTTTGTCGCAGGTACCACATTAAGTTTTGTTGGTAGAGGGTGCTGGAGAGACGCTGTGGAAGGAGAGGCTTCTTTGCCTGGCCCCAAGGTGCTTCCTCTGGGCCCCTCCTGCGAACAACATGCCCAGCTCCCCCAGGATGAGTCCCAGTACCAGGCAGCTTCCCCCACGCATCCAGTGGCCAGCGCCTTTCCCCAGTATCCTCCCGCGACAGTTGCCAAGCACACGGGAGGGTAGAGTCCTAGCAAGTTCTGCGGCCATGGCACTCCAGTGATTTCTTTGCTAGCCAGTGTGTAGTGGCTGAGCCCCTCCGGCAAGGTCTGCCTTTCAGCCCGAGGGTGGAAGATGGGGCTCTGCCTAGGGCATTCCAATCCCGGTACAGTTAATAATTCTGGATGTTACACTTCCCCGGCTCATATACATCACCACTCCTGAATCCTGCCAATGGCTGCACCCTGGCTCAGAGAGCTCGTTCTGTTGGCGGTCACTCACGGTCAGCTTCAGAACCCTGGCCTGGGTCCCACTGGCCATTCCTCTGCATGATGGGAACACTGGGGACTCTTCAATCCCCACCCCCCCGCCTGGAATGAGTTTCATTCAGCAACAAAATTAGGCAGCATGGTGTCTGTGAAATTTTGTGTGGTAACTCAAATCTAAGAAGCTAGTCAAATCATTTTTGGTATAGATTTTAAATTTATTCATTTATTTTTTAACTTTATTTACTTATTTGTCAGAGACAGACCCAGCACAAGCAGAGGGAAGGGGCAGAGGGAGAAGCAGGCTCCCCGCTAAGCAAGGCACCTGATGCAGAACTCAATCCCACGACCCTGGGATCATGGCCCGAGCTAAAGGCAGACACCCAACCAACTGAGCCAGCCAGGCGCCCCTCTGGTATAGATTTAAAATGATGAAAACTTTCTAAGCAATTACACTACTGATCATTTTATAATGTCATTTTTGGGGTGCCTGGGTGGCTTGGTCAGTTAAGCAGCTGCTCAGCAGGGAGCCTGCTTCTCCCTATCCCTCTGCCTGCCACTTCCCCGGCTCATGTGCTCATGCTCGCGCGCACGCGCGCGCTCTTTCTCTCTCTCTCTGTCAAATAAATAAATAAATATAATTTTTTAAATGTCATTTTTGGTCGTGGGTCTTACCACTTAGCCTCATTCCTGGAAAAATGCAGATAAATTCCCACTGGGGTGCCCAGGGAACAGAGGGCACATCCAGAGCCCAGAGTCGCAGGGAAGAGTGGGTATGCACTGGATCATGTCTCGTCTCTCTCTGACTTCGGTTTCCCACCTCCTCTGCTGGTCTCCCAGCTTCCCCCCCCCCCCATTCCCCAGCTCAGGACCCACAGACCCTGCGTTGCCACCACCACCCAGGCCTACCACTGGCAACACAGATCAGCCAGTCCAAATGGGGCTCTTGCTCATCAAGCCAGTTCTGCTGCCCTTGGTGCCCCCGCCGGGACCACAGGACTGCGCCCCTAGCTGGCCCCACGTGGCTCCTCTGCTTAAGGCCCACACAGCAACCTTAAGCAGGTAAGTGCCTGCACCTTAGTACATCAGTTCAACGTTCCCACCACCAAGTGGTATCCGTGGCCGCACCCCACACTGAGTAACCGCCGTTGGGCAGGGCAGGCCCGGCCTATAGAGCCTGTCCCCTCCTGCGCGCTCTGAGGACGGCGGGGCCCCTGACGCCAAGCGGAGGACAGCAGACACAGAGCAAGCGGGTTACCTGTATGCATTTTTAGAAACAGGGCGAGGATCAAACTTAAAGAAGATGATGCACATGGGTCCCTGAGAGCGGCTTTGTTCGTACAGGGTCACCAGTCTGCAGGAAAAGGGAAAAAATGCGTTGAATAAACAGCAGACAACATGACACTGCCTTCCCACACCGGCAATGCTCCCTGGCCCAGAACAGACCCGCCTCTGGGATGCCCTTGACCCCCGCAGGGCACGGCAGCACCCTATGCCGACACCATGATGCTCCCCAGCACTGGCCAACCATCTCCCTAAGTGCTCACTTACGTCAGCACAGGCCAGACTGCTCCCCACTGCCTGTAAGGCTCACTGGCCCTGGACACACCACGTGGAGGGTGGCCACAGGAGCAAGAACAAGAACCACGGGTACAGCTGGGGCAGCAGGTAGGCACCCTCCCCCACCACACCTGGGGGGCCCTGTGGTTTGCTCCTGTGCCCTCACCTACGCTGAACCATCCCACCCCGTAGCAATGGCTCCCATTCCGGCCCTCAGCCCCTCAAGGCAGGAACACATCCCATCTGACCCACCTGGGGATGCCCACCCACACCAGCCACCCATGACAGCGCAGACATAGCCAGGGACCCATATAAGTAGTAGACACAAGGGACAAAACACAGGTGCTGGTGATGTGGACCAGCAGCCAGGTCCTGGGGAATGGGGACAAAGTGCCTACCCTTGTACACACAGGCCCCGGGCCTGGCGGCCTCTAGACCCAGCAGGTCTTTTCCCCCAGCTGAGCTGAGAACAGAGATGCGATCCTGAGGCCACCAATCCTGGTCAAGGTGGCTGTGAGGGGCTCTGGTCCTGCGTGCATGTCTGAGCTGGGGGACAGCTGCCGGACAGAGCCAGTGGCCACCACGGGGAACAGACAACGCGAAGGCTGCAGAGGTATGGAAGGAAGCCGAAAGGATGCCCCCAGAAAAGCCTCATGAGCAAGCAGGGGGAGGGAGTGTGCAGCAGATGTGCATGCACGGAAGGCCTCAAGGTCTATGGGCATGTGCAGGCATACAGCTAAACATGTGGGCGTTCACATGCGTGTGCTCCTGCCTCTGCACACGTGCGTGGGACTGTGTGTATGCGTGGGACCGTGTGTGTGTGCATGTGCCTAGAGGAGGCCGCTGAGCTCTGAGTGCGCCAGTCTGGGGCGCCCTAGGACGGGGGAGGGTCCATGCGGTACCTGCCCCCCTAACCCCAGAAGAATAAGCACACAGTGCCTAGTAGAGCAGGGTTTGGGGTCCGCAACCATAAGGAGGGGCTGGGAATCGGGTCCCAGCTGGGAGAAGGGGGATGGGATGCCCAGACCCAGCCCATCCTCGTTCCAGGTTTCAAAATAAACCACGAACGCTGTGCCACTCCTAACCCTCTGCCCCCAGGCCTTGGAGAAGCCACGGAGCTGAGGCGGGGGGTGGGGGGGCAACCTACCGTGAGGGGCACCCACACGGTGCTCCCTTCAGGCTTGGGAGGAGAGGAGTAGGCTGAGTGGGGCTCCAGCTCACTGCCCCAGGCCAGGGTTCCCACCACCCACACACGAAACCCCAAGAGAGGCGCACCCTGGCCCTGGGGTGGGGCAGGTGAACAGAGGAGATGAGAGCCTCCCCTCTAAGGCCCGCGCAACTGCTCCCAGTTCTTGAGTCCCCGAAGTGAAACATTTTCTGTCTGGGGGCTCGCGGAAGGAGGACGTTCCCACCACACTGACCCTGCCATCTAAGCTATGCCAGCACCCAAGCATGGGCGGGGGGTCTGGCCACAGGGCACGGAAGAGCCAAGGAGGGGCCGAAGCCTGAGGCTGGCACTGTGGACACGACCACAGCTCAGAGCTGCATGAAGGTCTTCCCGTGGCTGGCGCCGTGCTGTCCCTGCCCCTCCACTCATTTCTGCCCACTGGTCTGGCTGCCTGGGAAGTAGAGGGAGGGGGTCGGCGGGAAGGATCCACGCCACTACTGCCACCACTGGCTCCCACACGGGAGGGATCCCCATGACTCAGCCCCATGCTGCCCCCACCAACGGCCCCTAAAGACACGGGCATCGGTGATGCTTCAGGGGACCCATCCCTGTCCCAGGTAAAACCCCTTGGCTGTGCAGGGCAGACATCACCATGGTGACCAGTGCCACTGCAGAAACACAGAGTGCCAGAAGATGGAGCCAAAGACAGTGCCCGATGCAGAAGAGGGCCTGGAGGTAAGAGCAGTGCACTGGGTTCCGGCCCTTGGCTGCAGGGGTAGCGCCCATGAGGGCCAGCATCCTAGGCTTACCTGATGATATAAAGACTGGTGGGTAGGTCGTTGAAACTGACCCTTCTCATAAAAACAACACCAATGTTTGAACGAATACGAGAACGTCTTAAAAGCAGCCAAGAACTAACAAGGTCATGCAGGATTTGGCCAATATCTCAGAGAACATAGAAACCCAGAGAGGAAAGAGGGCAGAGTACGTTGGCTATTCCCACCCTGGGGCACCGGCCCATCTGGGCAAACTGGGCTCTGGTGGCCGTGAAGGTGAGGGAGACTGAAAACAAGGCCCAGGGCTGCCCCAAGATGGGACGGCAGTAGGAAAATATCCCGAGTGGAGCTGGGATCCTGAAAGGCATCACTCCTAGGGGGAAGGTGGGCTCTATCCACAGCCACCCCTAGGTGCCACGGGGACAGCACACAAAGTGGGGAGAGGCCCTGAGAAGCCACAAGAGCATACCCGGAGCCACACTGGGGTTCCAGGGATCCTCATGCCAAGATTCAGATTGAGGGGCTCCCGCACTGGTAGTGCTCCTAGGCACCCAGAGAACCGAAGTTCTCCTCATCATGCTCGACCTCTAAGAAGTCTCACCAGTCATTTCCAGGACAAAGAGGAGGGCACTCAGAAAGAATGCCACGTAACAAATCCCAGCGCCATAAGAGAGGACTGGCAGAAAGCGATGCCCCCTGCACGTCTCACAAACCCAGCAGGCTCTGACTGCAGAAAAAAGCAGCTGGAGAACATCTGCAGGAAAAGGATGCTAGAAAGAGGAAACCAGGAGGTCCGCAAAGCACTGGAAAGGACTTTGAGAATCAGAAGGTCTAGGAACCACGGATTAAACCTCAGCAGTGGATGAAAAACGAGCAGATTCGACACAGCTGATGAGACAGGTCAGACTGTCCAGAACGCTGTGCAAGGAGGTAGGAAGCATGCAGGTGCTCCTGGGGCCCTAAGGGCCTCACCCGCCAGGTGCAGCGGATGGGCACCTGCCGCACGGCCACGGTCCAGCACAGAAGGCACAGGCCTTCTCACACCCAAGGAGCTGGTCCCTCCCACAAAGATACTGTGGAGAGGCCAACTGGCACTGCCTATGGCAACCAGGCCAACAGGAGCCAGTGGGAGGAGCCCTGCTAAGCCATCACTTCTGAATCCCACCCACCCAGAGCCCTACCAGGACAGAGGATGGTTCTGTGGCTTGCTCACCACGGACATGCAGCTCTGGGTCGTCGGAAGAGGCCATCATGTAGGCCTTGGCCTGCCGTGCACCTCTCGGGGGTACATGCCCAGCTGCTGGGCAAGGCCATCCACTGGACAACTCTGGCTACTGGTGCTCACAAGCCAGAAGCAGAGCCCTCCAACTTGGCTGCGGGACCTCGCCATGCTAGCCGGCCATGTGGGTGGCAGCCGGGAGGGCTCTGTGGTTGGAGGGAAGGCCATTGATGGGTCTCCAGGCAGCCTGGCGCCAGAGGTGTGGGCACAAAGCCCAGGGCTGCGGCCTCGATGAAGACGTGGTCATTGGGAGAGAAGGACCAGAGGAAAGCCAGCCCCTGGGGAGGGGACCATCAGGAACTGCCTTTCTCTCCAATCCCTCGCCCCCCACTCAAGCCAGGCCCGCTGCCCACTGCCCCACCCCTTCTCAGCTCCACGTCCCACTACCCCGCAACCTCCTTCACCTAGGCAGGTCCCATGGGTGCAGGGCCCTTCTCCCAGCATGCCCCCACCCAGGCCCTGGCAAAATCCTCCCTGACACCCTACTCATTGGGCCACCCTCTCACTCCTGCTGACTCGCAGGGCTCCCTGAGCGAGCTCTGGATACAGCCACTGCGGTCCCAGACACTGTCCCACAGGCTGGGCAGAGGGCAGGCAGAAGGCTGCAACTGCTGACAAGGCCAATCAGTGACCTGCTCCTGCCGTTGCACACCTGCCTGCCCAGCCACTGCTCTCCACTTCCCACAGTTCCGAGGCTGGCACAGTGGGAAAGAGACAGGGAAGGGCTTCTGAAGGCCCCACCATGCCAGCGGGGGCTAGGGTTCATCCATGCTTAGTGGCTTCTCTGCTCCTCATGGGGAGCTCAGCCTTGAAGGACACTTGAGCTGATAAAATGTGTAAAGGAGGGTGGCATCCCAGGCAATATCTTATCTGGCTTTCTCTGTGACATCCCCACCCCTCTGGTCCCCACCTGCACCAGGCATGCAAGCCCAGGCCCTTGTGGGAGTGTCTGCATGCCCATGGCAGCCCCCAGGCCAGGGTCAGCCATGGCTAGAGGAAGAGACAGGCAGGAAGGTCCTGGGGAGGTCTGATCAGGAGCCTCACCCATGGGCCTTAACAACCTGGGAGGGAACGCCTTGAGGGAGCAAAGCCTGGTAGCATCCAAGCATTGAAGAAAGCTGCACCGCACCCCTGTGTATTACACCCAGGATGCCCTGGGCCCCAGCAGGCCAGGGGGTTACAATGGTGACGAGCGTACCCAAGCCCACCAGGCTTGTGGATGGCAGCTGAATGTCACAGGCCCATCCTTTTCACATGGAAAGGGCTCCCTCTGCTTTCCCTTATTTGGCCTCCCAGCAACCAGGAGGGCAGCTGGGTGACCCAGTGCGTGGAAAAAGAGGACCCCCACCCAAAATGGGCAGGTGCCATAGAATCTGGCTCTCTGGGAGGGTGACCCGCAGACTCAGAGAAGGACAGAGCAGAGGACAGGACAGCTGGGGAAACTTTCCCACGCCAGGCGCTTCACAGGAATGACGCCCCTGTCCCTGAGGGACTCGGCAGCGTGCCTGAGGTCACACCGCAGGACGTCACACTCAGAGCGAAGGAGCAGGCACGCGGGGGCTGCTGGAACCAAGTGGGCCTCCCGACCCTGAATCTGTCCCCAGGCAGCCCCCCAGAAGGCCAGGACACCCCCAGCACTGCACCTCAACTCCGCCCTTGCCCCCACAAAGCACCGCACCCGGCGCCACCATGGAAACACTAAGAAGCCAACATGCCCGCTATAATGGGTCTCTCAGTGGTCAACCCTGGGAAAGCTGGTGATAGGTGACCACAAGTCCCCATGTCCACACGTGGTCCCGCCAGGGGTGCTGTCTCACAAATGCCACAAATTCAAGGGTGCAGCTGGGCCTCGGAGCTGCCCACCTGCCCCCCCAGACAGGGGCCCAGACCAAGGAGGGGAAGCCATGTGAGCAATGGGGCTGGAAAATAAAGCCTATGAGGAGGCCAACTGTCCTGACTAGTGCCCCAAACACCCACATGGCACCGTGGCTGAGGGCGGGGGGTGGGGGGGCACATCATTTCAGGCTGTGTGTACCCAAAAAGACACTTACTATGGCCTGGACTGGTCCACAGGGAAAGCCAGGGGGCCAGGCCCCACTGCTGAGGAGGTGGCCTCGGCGGTCAATGGCTCAGGCTCCCAGCCTCTGGAGCCCCGCGCCATGGCTTCCTAGCGACGCCACGCTCCCAAACTCACACAGACTCTCCCGGCTGCACGCGGCGACCAGGCAATCTTTGTCACGGCCAAGATTCCACCTGAGAAGCTGACCTCTGTGACCCAGTGACGACTCTGTTGTAAAAAACTCCCCAGGCCTTTTCTGGAATTGAATAGGACCCACATGAAGTGATGTGGAGAACAGAAAGGCTGCAGCTCTGAAGTGCATTCTCTCTGATGGCATCCAACAAAGGCCCCCAACCCAGGGACTGTGAATCTGGCCGAGCAGGTGCACGAGGCCACACACACACACACAGATGAGAGCGGGGCCTCACACCACACCTCACACCCGCCCCCTCAGCCTGGAAGAACGCCCACACTGTGGAAGGAAGCACTGTGTCCCCTGGAGTGGCTTCCCCCGCCCGAGTGTGCACCACCCGCCGGGAGCCCAGAGCCTGCACTCCCTGCACACACGTACAGTCCCTGGGCACGTCTGAGCCCTGGCCGAAAGGACGTGTGAGGTGTGAGGCCAAAGCAAAAAAGTTCACTTCAAACCCAAGACACGGGCTTCCTCTTTCTTCTCTCTGAGAAAGCCAGAGGAAGTCTTCCCAGATCCCAACTTGGGCCCTCCCTGCTCTCACCATCTGGTAATGCAAATCCGGAAGAATGGGTGCCAGTTATTTTTAGCAGCTTTCCAGGCACTCCCATCCCATGCATTGATAAGACTTTCGAGAACTCTCTGCATGCTCCATCCTGCCTGCTCCCCCCCCCCAGCCTGTGAAACCTGCCCCCTCCAGCCCGGGCCTCCTTCCTCCACCCCTGCCTTCCAAAGGAACCAACAGAGCTGTCGGTCTGCCAAGCACAGCCAGGCACGCGCCCCCTTGCAGAATAACCAGACTCTAACGCGGAGCCAAGCCCGAGACCTCACTCCACGCGGCGTCTAACAAGAGCACGGCAAGCAGACAGCCTGGCCAAAGATGAGTCAGGGCCCCATGCCAAGAGGCTCAGTGATGACTGTTGTGGCTCAGGTGAGGGAGGGCCCTGTGGGGACAAGGCCTAGCACCTGGATGGATCAATGGTGAGGAGCTGCTTCCCCAGCCGGGGAGGGCAGGGCCGCAACCTCACAGAGGCTCACTGGGAGAGTAGGCAAGTGGGGCCCAAGGGCCACGCGGACCGGACCTCACTGTCACCGCTAGCCCCGACAGGGAAGAACATGGTCAAGAGATGGGGAGACCTCAGCACTGCTGGAGGTGCTCACTGACCACCCCATGTCCCTCTTGTACACTCCAGAGGCCACCCAGCTGCTGGCCCACCGGCCTGGGGGCTAACGGGCATCACAAACCAATTTGCCCACCACCCACCCCACACCACCCAGCACCATCTCTTCCGGCATGCCCGGAAAGCCTGCCCCCTTCCCTTCCTCCCAGCCCATCATCCCCCCCCACCGCTACCCACTCATCCATCCCCAGCGCAAGGCTCCACGCCGCCTGGGGCCACAAGCAGCAGCTCCTGTGGGCCAGCGGAGTCTGTGGCTGTGGTTCCCACAGTCAGGTTACCCAGGGGCACATGCTTATCTGGAAAGTTTCCAAGTATACTCATCCTGCAAAAGCCCTGTGTCTGGCCGGTGGTACGTCTTCACATCTTTCTCAGCAAAGCATGGGTGTGTGCTGTGGGATAATCATACAAACAGGATCCCACTGTCCCGTCTTCCCGCTGACTGGCCGGGCAGATCTGTCCTCACCAAGGGGCAGCTGTCCCCCAGCCTGCTAGCTGCTGCACAGCTCTCTCAGGGCACAGGCCCCTTCACTCTGCCTCTTGGCTCTGCTCGCTGTTTCAGTTCCATCGAGTTTCCACCCCCTGCAGTGTCACAGAGGAGCCCCATGCACAGGCTCTGCAAATGGGCTGCGGGCCTTCCTAGGACAGAGACAGAGGACGCGGAATGGCTGGGCAGAGGAAGACGCTCTTTGGTGGAGAGACCTGCCCCAGCTGCCCCCAGACATCCAGTGCAGGTACGACTGGCTGGGCAGAGGGGCATCCCACCAGCACCAGAACCTGCTGCCACTGCCCTCCCCAGGGGGGCAGGGAACGCTCTCACCACAGTGACACTGGCAACTCCCAGGGTCTGTGCACCCTACAGCCACCTGCCTGCCCGTGCCCACAAATCACTGATTTGGGTATTGAACCCTGCACTGATCTGTAGGGCGGTGCACATGTGAGCAGGCTCACAGCTTGTCTGCTCCACGAGAGGCCGGTATTTCTTCCCCCTCCCGCCCCTATCTTCTAGCCTTGCCCATGGCACTGCCCATCGGAAACAATCTGCTTCTTTACCACAAGTTTTCCCATCACTACCACAGAGCGGCCACCCTCCCTGTCCCAAAGCGAAAGCCTCTCTCCTTTGTATGGTTGGATTTTGGTTTAGTTCTCAAATCAGCCTGTGGCCGACTCCAGTGGGCGGTATGAGGTACGGACCCCCTTGCTTCCCAGGTGCCAGGCGTCAGGTCTGTCCCATCTCAGCCACACCCTTGGACACGCAGTCACAGGGTTCCATGGGGTCCGGCATGCACGGCAGGCCTCTTAGCTTTGGCACAAGTCTCCCTGTCGGCTATTCATAGAATCTTCTAAGGAGTCTAATGGATTGTGCTGGGCCATGCCCCACCCCGGCTCATCGCACCCCACACTGGGCAGGTGATCTTGAGTGAGCCCGGGCTCCCCAGCAGCCCCACAGCGGCAGAGACAGCACACGGCCTTGGCACAATACTGAAGCCAGCCTCATCCCTGAGGACAGAAGTCAGGGCAGGGCCACCTGGTCTGGGAACAATAGGGGACACCTGGGTGCTGGCACACCTTCTTGGTATGGATGCTAGTGGTATGGCTGGGCTCTCTGTACGAGCCATGGATCTGGACGTTCAAAACACGTGCACTCTCAGCGCAGGCGTGTTTTATGTGCACTCTTACGGGCAGGCTGGTGTAGCGAAGAAAGCAAGACTGAGAGACTATCCAGGGGAGACCAGGCCAAGAGTGGATGCAGCCCTAGTGCAAACCCTTCAAAGCAGAACTCGGTGCAGCTGGGCTGTTGTAGAGTTCTGCACAATGACACGAGGCCCTGAGCAAAGAGCAAAACCACATCTGACAACCAGGATGCCAGGGGAGAAGGGGGGCTGCCCCCTCGGAGGGAGCACTTTCTTTTGTCAATCGGAAAGGCCAACGGGCCTCTCGATGGAAGAGAGACGTGCCAGGTCAGAATGCAGCCAAGAATGACACGGACACGCATGAACGAACGGAGAGCTCTTGGGGCCTCCGCAGGCCTAGACACCCAGCTTCACATCACATCCATCTCCCCCGGCTGGCTGCACACGTGAAGGCAGAATCTGCAGCTCCGTTTCACTCGGGATGCAGGTTCAAGGCTGGCCAGCCTGTCTATCTGGTCTCGAGGGGCCATGCAGAGCACAGGGGTCCTTGGGCTTCACATGCCAGGGCTGAGGAGCCAGACACCCCAGCCGCCCCTCGCGCAGACAGGGCTGTGGCTGTGGCAGCCCCCCGGGGCGGAGCTGGAAAGCAAGCACTGCTCTTTTCGCATGATGCGTAATGTCCTCCCGGCGGCTGCCAGCCAAGGACGTAAACACACATGGGAACACAGTGTCGCTGTGCCGTTCAGGGGCCTTGGCTGAGAAAGCCCTGATGTCTGTAAATATTCGGAGCAGCCGGCCCACTGCAACACCCCGCCCTCCCCCCAGCACAGCAACCGAGGATTCCACAATCCGTGTTTTGTCATTTTGACTAAGTGGCATTTCACCGTGACCAATTTACTCCCTTCTGAAATCTCCACTATGCTTGGGGAGCACTAATTCAGCGCCACACCAAGTGTCGCTGTCCCTGCCATTCAGAGGAGCAACACAAAATGAGGGGAAGAATGAGCATTAGAGACAGCCCTGCACACAGGGCTGCCCCTCTACCTTAGGTCCTTCTGGCTTCCGCACAAGCCAGGGACTAGCCTGGCCTCAGAGTGACCCCTGCTGCCCCCATGCTTAATAAAGGACAATGGAGTATTCCCACCAAGAAGTAACCTGAGTGTTATGGAGCCACCAAGAGATGGTGGATGGCCTTTTTTATTTTTAAGCGCACATATATCATTTTTACAAATCTAAAAAAAAAAAAGTTAAGAAAGGGGGAAAAAAACGGATCCCTGTGTGGCTCAGTCATTAAGGATCTGCCTTCAGCTCAAATCATGATCCCAGAATCCCGGGATCAAGCCCTGCAGCGGGCTCCCTGCTCGGCAGGAAGCCTGCTTCTCCCTCTCTCACTCCCCCTGCTTGTGTTCCCTCTCTGGCTGCATTTCTGTCAAATAAATAAATAAAATATTAAAAAAAAAAAAGCTGCAATGATAACCTAGAAAGATGGCTTGGTGACCTGGGGCAACCTTGTTTTCACGGAGCCCATCACCCAACCCCATGGTCTGGGCCAACAAATGCCAGATTCTACGGTGATGCCCTCACACACTGACATGTCGCCAAAGGATGGACCCAGTTCCTGCACATCTGGAGCGTCAAAGACAAGTGTGGCACCACTCCTAAAAGCCCTCCCAGCCTCCCTGCCCTGGGCGTTTTATCTCCAGACATGCCCTGGAGGCCCCTTGTTTCTCCACAGAAGTCCTCGGAAGGAACAGGCACACTTCCTCGGTGAGTAGGCACCAGGTGTGCCTCTAGAGAGTTCCCTCCCCCTCTGATGCAGAAGCCAAGCACACGAATGACACTCCGATACATCACACACAGACCCATGGTGAGAGACGATCAGAGAGCCCACAAAATGAGGTCACAAAAGAAGCACGAGGTAACAACAATTCAGGGGCTGGGCAGCAAGGGCATAACTGACAGCCTGTTTCCTTCACTCAGGGAAGTCTGTTGTCACCACACATCAGAGCAGGCAGTGACAGCAGCCCAGTCTGAGTGGCCTGCAGTCTGTGGACATCCCAGTAACAAGAAGGCACAGGACTGGGGCTGATGGTCAAAGGCCAGATAAGGTGGGCACACCAGGACAGCGGAGCCACCACATGGGAGCACTAGGATCCTGGAGTGGACGGCACAGAGGCTCTGCTCTGTCCTCCTGCCTCCACCTCACCAGACAGGTCACCAAAAGCAGGCAGGCTCCTGAGACAGTGATCCAGGTGGAGGGGAGGCACTGGGACCTCGTCCTGGCTCTGAGTGACCTTGAGAACACCACTTGCCCCTCAGCCTGAGTTGTTTTCACCATGGACAGCACCCGAGCAATGAATATTTGCCCAAAAAGGCTGCCTAGGGGATTAACAAGCAAGTTGAAAAAGCATTTCCAAAGCACTACTAGCTGTAGGCACCCATTAGAACTGCCATCACGTCACATCTGCCTCATGGAAGAAAGCTCTGAGCCCAGACAGCAGCAGTAAAATAGCAAGCCAGGGGAGCAGGTCGCCAGGCCGGGCCTGAGCCCAGCATGTGATATCCCTGCTGGAGGAAAAGGGCTGAGGCTCAGGGACTGGTCCAAGGGCAAAAGGCTCACGCTAGGCCGTGGCCCAGGAGGGGCCCATGAAGCACCTGATGTGCTGGGGTCGGGGAAGGGGGTCTTAAAGCCCAGCATCAGGGCAAGCCCTTGCCCTGGGTGCAGCCCTTACCAGCCTCCACCCCTGATGCCCTGGGGAGAATGGTCTGACTGAACCACCCCAGAAAAGGCGTGTCCAAGCGCAGGCATGACCCAGCACTCCGTGCCTACTCAACCATCAGCTGTCACCCAGCTGCCCCGCAACAGGCCACACGGAGGTGGCACCGTGACTCAGGGCTTCAGAACTGTCTGAGGCCCTAGCCCCCCGCCCCCTGCAGCGACCACGCAGCTCCCAGCCCCGCCAGTCTGTGCTTGCCCGCAGTGAGACAGGCCCAGCCTGCCACTGGACCCTGCTTCCCCTTCTGGCGGGGATCCCTGGAAACGCCTTCCAGTAACGCATGGGGAGCTTTGTCGGGGTCAGTTTGGTCTCTCCGGACCCAGCCATAGAATTTCCATTCCACGCCTCGGGAAAGGGAACCAGGCAGGGCGGGGAGGTGCGGCCCTGCCCTCTCGCCTCCCTACCCGCGCCCCCGATCCCGGGCCGGCCCTTGGGGGAGAGAAGCCCGCCGGCCGGGGATGCCAGCCGCACACTCACCGCCTCCGCCGCCGCCGACTTCCGGGTGCCGCGCCCGCGCGCCACCGCCACCGCCCAGGCCCCGCCCCCACGCCCCCTGAGCGCTCGCCATTTGGCGGCACCGCCAGGGGCGGGGCGGCACGCCGCGACCCCGAGCACCGTTGGCTGAGCGTGCTGTCGCTCGGGGGCTGCAGCCCTCCCGGCGCCCCGCCCCCAGGGCTGCGCCAAGTCTCGGGGCTGCGCGGGCGTCTGGGGGTCGCGTGACCCGCGTGGTTTTCCCAGACTTCCCGGCTCCCCTCCACACAGGACGCGCGTGGGAAGTTGCTGCCGCTTGCGGCCGCCCAAGGGCATGCCTTCATGGGCCCATTAGGGCCGCGATCTGAACTCCAGGGCCCATAGGTCACCAAACCAACCGGCAGCCTTTTTCGAGAGCGACGGGGGGCAGGGGGCGCCCACTTCCGGACCCGCCCCTCGGGCTGGGTCCTGTTCCACACCTACTAATGGCTCTAAACCTGGCCATTCCTCCCTTTTCTTTACGGCTCCTAGTTCGGTTCGGTCTCTGCCACTATGGCCTTTGCGTAGGCCCCCCTACTCCGCCCCCCTCCCCGCCCCCGGCAATCCTGCCATACTCAAGACAAATCCTGGGCCGGGCACTCCAGACCCACCCAGCCACTGTGGCCTTTGAGCTCACTTGGAGGCCGTACTGCAGGCCCAGGCTAGGATGAAGCGTTGGCCTACCCTGAGCTGTAATGGGTGAGCAAGTGAGCAAGAGGAGGGGAAGGGGCACTGACTGGGGCCCTTTCAAAAGGACAGAGGCAGTTACTGGTCTCTCTTCCTTCAGTGATCTCTAGGCTGTGTCTAGGGCGAAAGTACAGGGAAAGTAGAGAGTCAGAGACCCAGGGCCTACTCCAAAGTTGGCACTCAGTAAACTATGACAAGGATGACAGTTACATGAAGGATAATAACAGTGTGGTAAGCACTCCAAATCCAGGGTCCCAGTTCACGGTGTCATTCCTCCATTTGACAGATACAAACATTAAAGCTCAGAGCAGTTACACCATTAAAAAAAAAAAAAAAAAGACGGCAAGCGGCAGCAGCTAGGTTAGATCCACAGTCTTGTGTGGAGACCTACGGCCCTGATCCCGACTCAGAGCACTGATGCCCCAAGGAAAAGGGTTTAGAGAGGGAAAGGCCTGATGGGTGATCAATAAAGGTGAGAGTTGATCCCAGACCTTCCTGACACACCCAAATGCCTATTCCACCCAACTCTATCGCCACCTTTTCTGTGTTCCCCCTAGAACGCAACAGAAGCTGTTTACAGAGGTGGAAACTGAGGACTCCAGATATCCAAGGACTCATGGCCAGCAGGCAGCAGAGTCAGCTCGATGCAGGGTCCTTCCTCCCACCATCCAGCAGCAGAATCCTCCGGGGCTGGTGCCAGTTGATTTCCTCTGGGCAGTCAGACCTTTCAGTCCACCCAAGAGGGGATAGTGCCAAATAAGACTTGGGGCTTAGGCGTGCGTGACCATGCCGTGGGGTACAAGGCAGCAGTTGCAAAGCGGCCTGCCCCAAACCACTGGGCCACATGCCTCAGGGCAACGGGACACAGAATGATGCTTTCCTGTTGCTAACAAAGAGGAATGCAGTCATGCATGGGTTGGACAGAGGTTCGAGTCCTGGTCTGCCACAGAAGCATATGGCCCTGGGCCAGCCCCACTTGTAGCTACACTCTCCCCATCTAGATGGATCCATAGCAGGTACTTCGATATACTGTCTGTCTCCACTGACTCCAGTTGACAACATTCAGTACTAGGAAGCAGATGAGATCAGATAAGATGGGTTGGGGTGGGGAAACTGAACTCTGGGATCTCAGGGCTGCAAAGAGTTCACACATCCTTGGTTGGGGAGCTCACTGCCTGATTTGGTTACCCTTTCAGTCTCTGAACATTTGCCACTGTTGAGAAGTTCTTCCTGACCTTCAGCTGAAACCTTTTTGTCCCTATAGCTTTGCTCAAATGTAGAGCTGTCCAGCAGCTGGGTGGTGAAGTTGGGAGAGAGAAAGGAGACTAGATTACTGGTCCCTGTGCCAGTGATCACACGGTAGAGGCTCTCTACCCTGCTTTTTGACTGTTACCTCTACCTGCAGCCTGGGTCATGGTAGGCCCACTGCCAAAGAGCAGGCTTGAGTCCTCTTGGAACTGACACTGTCCACCCTACTACTCTGTATGTGGCTGGAAATCCAGCTTGGAGGACAGAATCCTGCCTGGAGTGGGGATGTGGAGAGGCAGTCCTCACCTAGGACAATTTCGGAGCACAGTTCTCCCCTTTGCTCTCTCACCAGAGGTCTGTCCATCTCCTCCTGCTGCCATCAGCAAGTGTGTGGGGAAGGCATGATGCTGGACCACAAGCTCACCATGAGAATAGGGCTCCAGGAAGAGCAGGGCCCAATGCCCGTGGAGAAATCTGTAAGGACAGTTGGACTAACAAGATCCACTCCTAATGCAGGGAAGAGAACCCCCCAGCCCACATAGCAGCTGGCTCAGAATGTCACCAATTGTGTGGTTCCACAGGACAAGAGCTAATTTGCTCAGAGGGGCCCCTGCATTCCAGAAAAGGACACTGCATTCCATCTGCCCAGAGCTATAAGCAACATCACTATGCCGGAGTGTCAAATGGCTCTCATCTCAAGTGCCAACTCCAACTGATTGATAGTGGCTGCCTGGCTCTGAAAGGCTAGGGTGGATGTGCTATGTGCGCCAGAGGGGACAGAGGGGACCTAAGGGTGGTACAGTGGGAACTTCTGGCCCTGCAACAACACTTGACTTTCTTCGTTCTGAGCAAGTAACTATAACTATGGTGTGAACACTCTGGACCCCTGATGTGGGTAGACATAAATGTCTGGTCTCCCCATTAGTGCTGTCATGGGCCAGTGACCCCCTGGGTAGACATGGGGAATATGGTGGGCTGAGAATCTGCTCATCTCCAGGTGCAACCAGGGAAGGAAAGACTTAGATCTAAAGCGTGAGCCAGAACTGGCCGAGGGGCCATCATCTCCTGAACCCCCTGAAATAAGCCCCAGTGGACATTACCCGCACTGGTGCCCCCACCACTATGACCACAAAGTTAAGTGGAGCTGGCCAAGGATTATGGTCCCATTTGTGGTCATATATGTGTGCCTTGCGTCACTGCAGGGACCAGGTGGCTGCTCTCTGCCTGGCAGAAAAATGCAACCTGTGTGAAACTCTATTCAGATGGTTGCACCGCACAGGGTTTTCTCTAAGATTCCAGGTAGGGTGGAGGAAATGGGACACCAGGAAGAGGGCGTGGTGATAAACACACAAACTCCTCCCCCCACCCCCTCCCAGGCCCTGAGCTGTGGTGATTTGATGCAGGCGATGAGGGAAGGCAGTCCTGTAGCAGTCCTGTAGGGTGGGCTGAGCCAGGGTGTCCGTAGTTTCAGGCCCGGTGGCGGAGGAAAACCTCTATTTTACCCAAAGGCCCTTCCTGCCCTCAGAAACACGGCTCCCTATCCAGCCTCGCTGAGTCAATGTCGGACTCCTACCTCTCTGTGATAACCGCGGGGTGACGAGGATGAAAGAACCCCTAGGCCCGGGAGGTTTGAGTCCCGGTGATCTAAAGCAAGTGAGAACCTTTCTGAGCTTCAGTTTCCCATCTGTAAAATGGGAAGGCAGCAGAACTCTTCCCTGCGGACTGTGTGAAGAATACGATTAGATATTGACAGGAAGGCGCGGCGCCCAGCGCGGGGCGAAGAGCTGGCGCGGGAGGAGGATCCCAGCGAGCTAGGGGCAGTGATGGAGGCAGCTAGGCTGGAGTCCGGGGAAGGGGCGCGGGACCTGTCAACCCCCGCTCGGGACCGGACGCTCCGGGCACGTCCTCGAACGCGGCCGAGAGGGGGCGGCCCCGAAGTCCCCGCCGCCGCCGCAGCAGTCCCGGCAGGTGCCGGGGCCTCGGCCACTCCACGAAGGGGCCGGTCGTGGACCCGGACGGACACCCCGGGAGCCCAATGGCAAGCCGACGTCTTCCAGCGCCCATCCAATCGGCGCCGGTTGCCGGGCCGCGCTGGGTCTCCCGACCAATGGGAAAATTCGCGTTCGGAAGGGGCGGGACGGAGGGTCGCGTAGCCGGCCAGACCCGCTTTGCGCACGGGCCTCGCGAGGGGCGGGGAGGGCTGGCCCCGGGGCTGTTCGGTGGGCCCGGGAGGGGTCCGCCCCCGCACCGGCCCAAGTTGAGGCCCCGCGGACCGCTAACCCCGCCGCGCTCTGGGGACGCCGCGCCCCGTGAGCCGAGAGACCCGGGGGCGCCCGTCTGGGGGCGGGGGCTACGCTGCGGGGCCGCCCACGCCGCGCTCCAGGTAGGCTCGGGCCGGGGGGCGGGGCCCGGAGGTCGGGGCCGGGATTGGGACGAGGCCGGAGGTCCGGGACGGGACCCAGGTTGCGGTCCAGCAGGCGCGGGGGTCTAGATGTGCTGCTGAGCGGGGAATCGAAGTCTGGCCGGGTATCGCGGCCGGGGAACGAGGCGGGCTCCGCCCCACCTGCTCCTTGCCTGCGCCGCGGTGCGGGAGACCCTGGACCACGGGGGCGGGGTCCCTTTGTGCGCGGCCTCGGGGCCCTGGCCGAGTGGGCCAGGGCGCCCCGCACCGCGCGCCCCAGCCGAGACGCGTCCGGCACCCGCAGCCTGACCGCCTTGCGTGACGCCGAGGGGCTTCCAGCTGGGGTCCGAAAGCCACGGAAACTTTCCAGGGGCCCGAGGGGCGGCGGAGCCGGGGAACTTTCCTGGGGCGGCACGCCACTGGAACCCGCTGGGGCACGGCGGGGCCAAGGGGATGTCCCAGCTCCCGATGCTCCCGCCGCCTAGAGGACGAGGGAAGGGATGCCCGGAGTCCCTGCCTGGTGCCCTGAACGGGGCTCCCTGACCGGGGATCCCCCTGTTCCGCCACCTCTGGGTCCCCTCGGTGGGACACCGGGCCGCTGGGGCAGAGATGGGTCCTCCCCACTCGGGGTGGTAGTCAGCCTGGGTTTGCTAAGGTGTGGCCCCAGGGCAGGCAGCCTGAGATCCCTGGCCTTCCCGTTTTAATCTTTAATTAAGTGTTGGGTACTTGAAATATGTCACTGTTTGTAACCTGTGCGTCAGGTATTGCTGAAAACGGAGCTCAGGGACTCAGGCTGTTTTCCCTCTAGACTCAGGCTTGTTTAGAATCACTAAAGAGAAAAGAATCACTCCAACAGGGTTTCATCCTTTGGGCTAGGCTCTCAGTGTAACCTTAGGTGGTTCCGCCTCTCTCACAGCCTTTCCAGTTGTTACCTACCTGTGCAGGGCACACACCAAGTCAGGATTAATAAACCCAGAGAGTTGGGAGATGAGCGGATTAGTGCCTGTGAGGGCAACCTCTCCCCATGAGGACATGCCCCGGGGTGGACTGAGAACCTCCATCCTCTCTTCTGCCTCCCCTTGAGATGCAGGCCACCACCAGAGGTCTGCTGGTCGTTCCTGTCTTGTGTTCAGTGTATCTCTGGACCTGGGGTGGTACTGGACACAGGAGACAATCAAAGACCTCTACACAGGGGCACCTGGGTGGCTCAATTGGTTAAACAACTGCCTTCAGTTCAGGTCATGATCCCGGAGACCCGGGATCGAGCCCCGCATCGGGCTCCCTGCTCGGCCGGAAGCCTGCTTCTCCCTCTCTCACTCCCCCTGCTTGTGTTCCCTCTCTGGCTATGTTTCTCTCTGTCAAATAAATAAAATCTTAAAAAAAAAAAAAAAAGACCTCTACACAGCATACTGGGCTGGACCCATGGGCAGGTGGTCCAGGCCTTGGTTCTATCCACAGCATATGGGGCTGAGAATCCAGAACACATCCTTTCCCCCAGCCTTGCCCTATTCCACTCACAGTGCAGTGTCTGTCTCCTGCTTCCCCAAGTCTGTGGTTCACTGGCATCCAGCACAGGGCTGGGCCCAGGGCGTTTACTATGCTCAGGATTCTAATCCTGGCTCACATCCAAGCCAGGCCCTGCCCTGTTCGTCTTCACAGTCTTTTCTTTTACTTTTTTTTTTTTTTAAGATTTTATTTATTTATTTGACAGAGAGAAACACAGCTAGAGAGGGAACACAAGCAGAGGGAGTGAGAGAGGGAGAAGCAGGCTTCCTGCCGAGCAGGGAGCCCGATGCGGGGCTCAATCCCGGGACTCCGGAATGATGACCTGAGCCGAAGGCAGTCGCTTAGCCAACTGAGCCACCCAGGCACCCCAACGGTTTTTTCTGCATAGACACAAATACCTGCAGACCACAACCCTCCCAGGTAAACTGGGCCATCTTTCAGTCCTGCTAAGATAGTTTCCCCATGCCACTTTAGGGTTGCACGGTGCCCCCTCAGATCTCTTCCCAGTCCCGGGGTCTTTGCCTCTCAGAGGCTCTGCGAAGGCAGGGCCATATTTCTACCCCTGTGTGTGCTGCATAAAGATTCAGGGTACATTTACCACACCCACCTCACCCTGAGTCAGGCCTGACGCGTATGAACAGTGGGGTCCTGCACCTTCAGGGTAAGCCAGGAGCTACACGCAGCTGGGGGGCAAAGACACTAGGCATGTTAGAGCCCTAGCCAATCCCCAGCGTCTGCTCTGTGACCTCGTTTGGCCTCAGTAGAGGAAAGGAGGGTGGGGCAAGTCGTGTGGACTGCCCAGGGAACCATTGGGGGTTCTGGGGACTTTCCAGTGGCAGCTCGAGTCAGAGGAAGGCATCTGTCTCTTTGCCACCAGCTTCCATCAGGATAATGATGCTCAGCAGGAGACCCAGAATTAGGGAGTAACCAGAGGGAACATGGGGTCAGGAATCCCTTATTGGGCTTTCCTGCAGCTGCACAGTTTGGTTTATTTCACGGGTCAGGAAGATGAACCCAAAGCAGAGGACACCCATTTCATCCACGTCTGTCCCTCACCCCTTCCCACACCTTGTGTCAGGCACAGGCTCTGCCCACTGCCCCAGGGGATCTTGAGGTGCCAACAGCCTCTAGGAAAGCAGCAACTAGCTGATACGGCCACCAGAGGGCACCCGAGCCCACCATGGCAGGCAAGCCTGGCCCCACCCAGCCACCCTCAGGGCTGGGACCCTTCCTGGGGAACCTGGTGGGGAGGCCAGAACTCCGCTTTCTCCAGACTGCCTGTCCTGGGTACAGAGCTGGAGAGGAGCAAGGACCCCTGAGGCGAGGCCTCTTAGTAGCCCCCAGAGCCCCTCACCATCTATAGTTCAGGCAAGGGGAGACCCTGGGACTGAATGGCCAGGTGATGGAGCCCAGGCTCTGGCAAGGACAATGAAAACCAGGCCCTGAGTGAGACCTCCTTCAGGCCTGTGCCCCAGGTGACTCCTTGGCTTCCACAGGCTGACCCTGCCATCGTCCGAGTTTCCCGAGGGGACTCTGAGCCAGCCTGTCAGGGTGAGGCTGGGTCTCTTCCACTTCATCTGTGGGAGAAGGTGCCATAGAAGCCACTGCCTTTTCATGTTGCACCAGAGTGGCCAGCGGCCTGGAGGAGCATGTCAGGATTTGTCATGGAGGAGGAGGATGTGAGGCTTGAGTGCAGAACAGGCGCTTAGACCTGCCTGACCTCCCACCCCCACGCCGCCACCACCACCTGGGATCCTCATTGCCCGCCGTCACCCCGAGTTGCCTGCCCAGCCCACCCAGCTGGGGCTGCATCCCGCCTCTGGACTCAGTTTGTGCTCATGGAGCTGCCTCATCCCAGGGACGCACGACCGGTCCATGGCTTTGCAGGACCGGCTGCTCGGCAATCCTGGTGGCCTGGGCTGCTGCTCCAGTCAGAGATGCAGGAGGCCTTCCCAAGTGTGGGGGCAGACTGGACATTTTTGGGGCACGGATAACCTTAGGCTCATATCGCCAGGTGAGAGTTTCTCCACTTCTCAGGAGAAACTCCTCATTTGGGGGTGGAACCCAGTAAGAGCCAAGTTTGGTGGCTACCTTAGCCCCAAGGCTCCTGGTTCGGGGGTTCTTGGCCAAGTAAGTGATCCCAAAGCCTACAGATCAGTCCTGAGGGGGGTGCTAAGAAGGGATTCCCGAGACAGGTAACTCCTACCCTCTCGTCACAAATCCTGTCGCTCATTCTCTCACTCTGTGCACTCCCTCGGGGTTCATGTCCTGGAACAAGGGTGCCCTGGGGACCCATGCCTCCCAAGGCCACCACCACCCTGCATCCTCCAGAGCCTCCCACTTCCCCTACCCTCCTTGTGCAAGAAGCCTTTGGTGCCCCCCGCCCCCAGCAGCCTTGCAAATACCCTCCCTCACTGATGTCCACTGCTGGCTCTCCTCTGTGCTTATGGAGCTCTTAGTCTGGCTAGAGGCCCACAAGGGGGGAGCATGTTCTTCTTGTGACCGAATGTCCCCAGCTGATGTGGGGGCGCTGAGAATAGGAAGACCTAAGTTCAAATGGTGGGCTCAGTTTAGCCATCTGTAAAATGGGGTGCTGGGCCAATCCGAGGCACCTAGTGAGAGTGGCAGGAGGACACACAGCCAGTGCCTTGTGAGGCTGCCCCCAAGGCCAGCACCGAGGGGGAGGTGGGCAGTTACCCGGACTGATACAGAAGGCATGTGGTTCTCTGTGGGGCGAAACCTATATGAACACGTGAGCCCAAACCAGAAGTGTCCCAGGAACGTCACAGTGCAAGTAAAGCTGCTTGCTGAGCTTCAGACTTTGGGGTAGGAAGAGCAGGTCCTGTGCCGTGGGCGGGGCAGGTACAGTGGGTGGCAGGCTCCATCCAGACTGCGCTCCCAGGCACACAGGAGAGTGAGTGTGCTCGAAGACATACCTTCGCACGCACGCACGCACGCACGCACGCACACCCGCCTGGCTCAGGCAGCCCCATGCAGCCTGACCTTCCCGTGATCCTGCCCTGACTCAGAGTCCCTCCTTGTGATGAAGGAGCTGCCGGGAGGCAGGGACACCTACCATCAGGGCCCCCATCAAGGCCACACCCACAGAGGAAGATTAGATAGAGGAACAATCTGGAAAACACTGTAGAGCCCAGCGTAGAGCCTATCACCCCTGATCCCCCAGAATGGCTTTCCATTTGTTTGACCCAGACCTCCCCTCCTCTTTGTGCCACTGGCTTTGGTTTCTGGCTTTAAATATTTTATTTTTAAGTAACCTCTACACCCAATACAGGACTCGAAGAGTTGTGTGCTCTCTGGGGTGCCTGGGTGGCTCAGTCAATTAAGCATCTGCCTTCAGCTCAGGTCATGATCCCAGGGTCCTGGAGATGGAGCCCCCCATCAGGCTCTCTGCTCAGCCAGGGGTCTGCATTTCTCTTCCCGCTAGCCCTGTTCAATTTCTCTCTCTCTCTCTCTGTCAAATACGTAAACAAATCTTAAAAAAAAACAAACAGAAAAAAGAGTTGCGTGCTCTACCAACTGAGCCAGCTAGGTGCGCACAACCCTGTTTTTCATTTTTATTAATGCACTCTCTGGCCTGGTCTCTAGGCCTAGATGCAGTGACAGGGAATGTGTCCTCTGGGTCATTGCCTGAGACAGGAACCCACGTCTGCAGCTCCTGCATGTGAGGCATGCCTAGCCATAACTGTGGCCACTTGGTCCCAGGGTCTGGGAGCTGGGCTGCCTGCCTCATAGCGATGTGGCTCTGGGCCGGCCCCAGGGAGCATCACGAGAGGCAGATGGCCTGTTGCACACGGCAGGAGTGGGGTCCTGGAGGGGGGAGCAGAGCTAGGCAGGTGTTGGGAGGGGGGCCAGTGGGACCCTGGTGCAGAAGTTTTCCTTGCTGTACCGTTTATCACGACAAAGCACGCCCAGCCTTTGGAACGGGAAAGAAGTTATCAGTCTTCGGCTGAACAGTCGCAGTTTTGAAGGTCCTCAGCGGTCGAAACTTTTACAAGGAGTGGTGGTAGAGTCCGACATAAACGGTAGACCCCACGGTCCCGATCGAGCAGGAGAGAACGTGCACGAATGCGTGGGTACACATGAGGAGTGCTGCAAGATGACCTCAGGGTCTGGGATAGCGCTGGCCTCATCTACAAGGGACCTAGCACAACGGGTTGATCTCAGAGGGTACCCTGTGGTTTCCCTGCAGGAGCCGGGGCTGGCAGGATGGGCGTTGGGCCATGCTGATCTCCCCTCCAGACAGGTAAGTGACCTGGGCTTGGCCTGGGGAGGTCCCCCTCTTCGCATAGGACAGAAGAGTGTTCTGGCGGGCCTGGCAGGCGTGACTAACAGAGGGGCAGCCCGGGTGCTGGTTGCTTCCGGTCAGCCTTGCTCCGGGGACTGACACCAGGACGTTGGCTGGATCTGCTCTTCACCTGTCTTGGCTTGGGTCCCTGTCATGCAGTGTCTTCTATGGGCATAGCCTACCCAGCTTGGCTCTTAGCTCAGGCGCTCCTTGCTGCCCAGGGGAGACCAGAGCTCCCAGCTGGGGACAGACTGTCACGTGCTGGCCTGTAGCCCTGGGTGTTACTGGTGTTTGTAGGTTCACCTGGTAGTTGCTCCCCCAGCGAGGCCAAGGCCTGGTGCCTGGGAGGTATGGCAGGGCCGGGCAGCCGTGTGGTTCCTGTGTCCCCCAGGCCCCTCTGAATGGTGGCAAAGTTGGCGCTGCCAGCACCCTGGCCCGGCAGAGCTCGCTCTGCTGGTTATATTTACAGAATGCTGATGGCAATGAGAGCGCCTCTGCGTGTGGGTGTCCCGTCCCGAGCCAACTGCTCCTGCCCCCCTGGGTGCTGTCTCCACGGGAGGCTTGGCCGACCCAGGCCAACCCTGCGGCTTCACTGTGAAGTGAAGTATCCGGCGTGGACAGCCGGCCACTGCCATGCTGTATGGTGAGAAGACAGTGGCCACAGACGTGGGAGCCCCCAGGCCTCCAGACTCCTCGGTGTTCTGTGCCAAGGGCTTTAGACAGGGAGGGACGGGGCCTGACTCCTTCTTCCCTCCCCAGATGACTGTGGGCATGGGGAGCTGCCAGCTGGCTGTGGTAGGTGTGTGTCTGCTGCCACCTGGTGGTGTCCCACCTGGGGCGATCAAGGTCAGGCCAGCCGCTCCGTGGCAGGCTGTTGGGCCTCAGAGGGCCCCCCACCACCACCCCTCCGAGTGAGATGAAGAGGCTCAGGCTGCACTCATGGCTCAGACCACGGCGTTGCTTGTGGCGCGGATGATGCGGTTTCTGAGGACAAGGCTGGCAGGGTGCTGGCCCCGACCCCCCCTTAACCCCTTGTAGGCCACCACACCTCAGGTTGCCCAACCAGCCAGACACCGAATGGTAGCTCTGGTCACAGGGTCTCCCTTTTCCTGCCGGCATCCCAGCATGGCTCACTCGTTCCCTTGTTTCCTAGCCCTGTTTATCTGTTTCTGCCTCCTGCTCCTGCTCTTCTCCCAGTCTTCCTCTGGTCTTCTCTGTGTCTCTCGCTGCCTTTTTGTCTCTTTTGTGTCTCTCCTGTCCGGTCCTTCTTGAGTGTGGTCATTGATCACTCTTGTCTGCCACACTGATTGACTCTTCGTGTCTGCCAGGGCCCTGGAATAACCGCTGTGGCATTCATGCCACCTCCGGGTTCAGACCGTTTCACAAACTGGGAAGCCGAACTGGGCCCTGGCTGGGGGCCCCCGCTCTGTGGTCCCTGGGGCGTGGCCCTGACCACATCAAGAGGGAGACGGGGAAGGGGAGACCAGGCGACTGTGCTGGGCTAGGGGCTGATGGCAAGCACTCGCGTGTGTCCCGTAATCAACTTCAGCCATTCAGTTCCCAGTTGCTGAGCTCCGTGTCAGACACTGAGTGTCGCGACCCCGTCAGGCACGGACCTGCCCTAGGGGAGCCCCTGACCTGGCCAAGAAGGCAGCAACAGAGGAAGTGGCCAATTGTAGAACTGCGAGCTGGTGATGGGAATCGTGGGGCTCCCTGACAAGGGGCAGCTGGAGGCAGTGAGGGAGTGATGCTGATGCCCGGGGGCTGTGGGTGCCCTGCATTGCAGCCATGCCAGCACTGGTAGCACCTCCGGGGGACCCCCCACCTCGAGCCTGGCCTTGCCCTGTGGCGGCCTTGCCATCAGCCCCCACACAGCTGCACTGAGCGTGGCCACGCTTCTGTGACCGCCGGACCACGCCAGGTTCTGTGTGTGTGTGTGTGTGTGTGTATGTTCCGATGTGTTTCTCAGTCATTGATCAGAATCTTTATTTTAAAGTATGAATTCTTCCCTCATGTGTGTGCCTCCAGCAAGTTCTTTCTCAGTCTTTCAGTTTTTATTTATGACGGTTTTTCATGTTCAAAAATTGTTCATATTTGGTGGTGAAATGCAATGAATGTTTTCCTTTTTTACTTATTCCGTTGTCCTTCTCAAGCCCCCAGTCAGGTAAAGGCACCCCTATCATTTCCTGCGGTATTTTTAGTTTAGTGTTTTGCGTTCAAGACTTCATCTGTCTAGAATTTATTTTGACATAAATGTAAGTTGAGGACTTAGCTTTGTTTTTCGCTTATACCTGAACCATTTCTTTTTTTTTTTTTAAAGTTTTTATTCAGTCATTTGAGAGAGAGAGTGCATGAGAGGAGAGGGGCAGAGGGAGAGGGAGAAACAGGCTCCCCACTGGGGAGGGAGCCCGACGTGAGGCTCCATCCCGGGATCCTGGGATCCTGGCCTGAGCCGAAGGGAGACGCTTAACTGACTGAGCCACCCGGCCCTGAACCATTTCTTGACTAACATTTTCCATCCCCAGAAGCTGGAAGCATCATGTAACGTGTCCTCAGGTTTGCGGGGCCCGTGGCAAGCGTTTCGCCCTTAGCCAGCGCCCGCTGCCTGATGGAAGAGATCAGGTTGGAGCATCCCCTTGAGCTGTCTTCGTTCTCAAAAGTCATGGTTATTCTGCTCGTTTACCCTCCACGTGCTTGTTGGAACCAGTCCGTTGGGTCCCTGTCCCTGCGACTTCTGTGTGCTTCAGCCAATCAGCCCTCCCTGTGTGGGTCCATGGCGTGCCCCCCACTGGTCTCGTCACGTCCCAGGGCTCTCACAAGAGAGCCTTTCCCCCCTCTGAGCACCCTTGTTTGCTGAAAAGAGGTCGCTGCACGGTAGAGCCCCTCGGAAGCAGGGCCCCTGCTGGGGAGGCTGGGGAGGCTGCTGCAGGGTTCTGTCCTCTGTCCTGCGCAGCTCTCAACCAGGCATCCGGGGACCTTTGTGACAGGCTCTTGGGTCATTTCCAGGTCATTTCCTCCTTCCAGAGGAGCTGAAGCCCTTTGCCACCTCCACAGCCCATGCTTCTCAGGCGAGGCAGGAGGAAGGACATTTTGCACAGAGGACTTGGGCTCAGAGCCTGGCTCTGTTCACACCGGGGGCCTCATGAAGGGTCACTGCTCTGCTGCAGTGACGGCCACCAGCTTCCGGCTGTGCTGTCCTTGTTCCCGGTGATTTGTGGCTGCTGGTGTGGCTGGTGCAGCAGGGCCAACCGAGGGAGGCCTACGCCGCGCAGCCCCCCAGGCGAGCCGGTGCTGGGCTGGCCTACGCAGGCTGCCCTGGGTGGTCTCTGCAAGTTTACCCCAGCCCTGCATTTCCCTGGCCCCCCCACGCCCCAGCTCATCTCGCCTGCAGGAAGGCTGCCCACTATCAGGTGGGGAGATGGAAGTACCCCACCCCCTGGCACATCTTGCCAGGTTGACTTTGCAGCAGAAGAGTCTGGTATTTCGAATATGCCTTTAGTTAAACTTTTTCTTTTCAAAATATTTTCACTCTCTGTGAAATCCTAATTAGGCCATTCATGCTTCTGAATGTACTTGCTGCTCTCTGCATTTTGCAAGATAATGAGGCTGCTGAGATGCTGCCATCCGCAAGCTCTCGGTCCTTCACTTTCTGCCCTGGAGGGAGATGCTGGCATCCCCATGGTCCAGGCCTGCCTGTGGGATCTGGGCCACAATGCTGGGGTGGGAGGCACCAAATGCACAGATGGGGAAAATGAGCCCTGGGCCCCCGAGGAGTCTGGGATGGTGGAGATGAAGGGGTCTCAGCCCCAGCACAGTCCACTTTTCACAAAGCAACATCTCCCTTCACCTGCTGTCACCCCAGGCTCAAGATCAAGGCCAAGGGAGGTGCCCTCTAGGTCCTACTGGCCTAGGCTCCCCTGGATGTGCCTGAGGGGCTGAGAGCAAGGGAGAGACAAGACTGCCCCATAGATGCCAAATGACCATGGCACCAAAGTCTTCTGTTTTCCTTTTTAAAGATTGTATTTATTGATTTATTTGAGGGAGGTGGGGGGAGAGAGCGAGCATTCGCAAGTGGCGTGGGGGGGGGCGGGTTATGGAGCAGGGGAAGATGGAAAGAGAATCTCAAGCACACTCTGGGATACCAGAGCCCTATGTGGGTGGGCTTGATTTCATGACCCTGAGATCATGACCCAAACTGAAATCAAGACGCACTTAATTGACTGAGCCACCAGGCACACTCCCCCACCTCCATTTTGCTTTTTTTTTTTTTTTTTTTTAAGATTTTATTTATTTGACAGAGAGAGTGAGTGAGAAAGCACAGAAGCAGGGGGAGCAGCAGAGAGAGAGGGAGAAGCAGGCTCCCCGCTGAGCTGAAGGCTGAAGCAGGACTCAGATCCCAGGCCCCTGGGGTCATGACCCCAGGCAAGGGCAGACGCTTAACAGACTGAGCCACTCAAGTCCCCCGCTATTCTGCTTTTTAAAAGAAATTTTAATGCATGCTTGTTTATAAAAAATGCAGAAGATACAGAAAATAGTGAAAATAAAATCACACCTGTCGTACCCAGCACCTTCTGTCCTTCACGGGTTCCAGGGAGGTGATTCCCACATGTGCGTGTTTAAGGGGGCTGGAGGTTGTGATCCCCACCCCCCACCTTACCAGTATCTCCCAAATTGGTGTTGGGATTCTTGGCCAACACAGAGGGGTGGGCTCCCTGTTTCCAAGTAGTACCTGTGGTTGGCTGTGCCGGTCCTGCCTCCGGGGCTCACACAGTCACGTCAGTCCCTCTCTGTCTCCGGGGCCTGTGCTCCCCTCAGCTGAGAGCTCAGAAGCACATCACGGACTCAGGCTGTTTGCAGTTCTGTACCATCAGGGCTGCTGCAGTAAATAACTTTTGACCAGAGCTGTTTTTCTACATTTAAACAACTTGGGCTTGACCTTGAGGTTCAGGCACTGCTGGTGTGCGTGTGTGTGCGCGCATGCATACACACACACACTCATGGTGGGGGGACAGAGCCTTGGTGGGAGCCATCAGATGCCAGTGAGGCCTGAGAGAGTGGCCCTAAGGGCGGGCCCCATGACAGCCCTTCTCCCAAGAGATAGCTAGGCCCACTGTCTTCAGACAGCCCACCCGGGGACCTGCATAGGGGACGGACCCCCAGGAAAGGCAGACAGTTCAGTGAAGAACACCTCCAACGAGGACCCCACCTCACCTCCTATCCCCTCAAATGTGTAATGGGAGCCCGGGTGCCCCAGCAAGCATTTATGAGGTGACACCCCCCCTCCTGGCGTCATGCTGAGGAATGCCAGCAATCAGGAGGCTAGGCTGGTCCCTGGTTCTTTGAGCATTGCACACAGTGAGTGCTAGGGCCTCCCCTTGCCCCTTGGCCTCTGCTCCCACCAGGAGCAGCCGTCTCACTCATACTTTCCCACCCTCAGGCTGATGCCCAGGGGGTTTGGAGGCCTGGCAGTGCCAGCACTCCCACTCGGACCCTCGGGGAGGGCGCACTGATGGCTCTGCAGTGAGAGAGCTTCACTGGGGAGTCTTCTCTGCACACAGCTGGAGGCCCCGGACTCAAGGCACCTCAGTGTCCCCACCCTTGTCCAGAAGACCGTGATGGGGGAAGGGCACTAGGGCTCTGAGAGCGTCAGCTCTGCCCCTCAGAGCGTGCCATGGGCTACTCAGTTCACCCACCGTGGGTCAGTGTGGGGTTTCCGAAGACAGGACAGGGCTGAGAGGGAAACAAGGGTGAGAAGGGGAGAGGTGCAGGAGAGAGGAAGGGCAAGGATGTAGGGGTAGGGATGCAAGAGGAAATGAGAGTGCAAGGGGCACAGGTATAGAGGAAAGTGGGGCTTTAGGGAAGGGGGTTTTCAGGGGAAAGGAGAGACAAGGCTATAGGGAGAGGGTAGGTACCAAAGAGACGCGAGTACAGAGGAACAAGCATGCGGGGGAGGCAGGGATGCTGAGGTCAGGAGGGAGGCCAGCAGGTAGTTAAAGGGCCCCAGGTTCAGGCCCTGTTTTAGTATTTTTATTTTTATTTTTTTTGATTTTATTTATTTATTTAGCAGAGACACAGCAAGAGAGGGAACACAAGCAGGGGGAATGGGAGAGGGAGAAGCAGGCTTCCCGCCGAGGAGAGAGCCCGATGTGGGGCTTAATCCTAGGACCCTAGGATCATGACCTGAGCCCAAGGCAGATGCCTAATGACTGAGCCACCCAGGTGCCCCGTGGTATGTTCTAAGTCCCCTGGCCGCACACTGAGCCTTCTGAGAACTGGAGCCTCAGAAAGGGGCTTTCCTGAACACACCATGAGAGGGCAAGTGCGGGCTGTGGGATTCCTAACCCTCCTGGCCCCCTCATCAGTTGGCACAGACTACCGGCCTCACCTATCACCTCCTGCCCGGGATGAGTGGCAGGCTTATTGCCACCTGGGGGCAGTTCTCTGGCATTTGCCTGTCTATAGGGAGCTATTGGTTATGATGAGACTATTTCAGTATTTATATTCGAAGAAATAATTCCAGATGTTTCTTTGCCAAACCTTTGAAACAGGCATTGGTTAAACTTTTTTTTAAGATTTTATTTATTTATTTGACAAAGAGAGAGATCACAAATAGGCAGAGAGGCAGGCAGAAAGAGAGGAGGAAGCAGGCTCCCTGCCGAGCAGAGAGCCCGATGCAGGCCTCGATCCTATGACCCGATCATGACCTGAGCCTAAGGCAGAGGCTTTAACCCACTGAGCCACCCAGGCGCCCATTGGTTAATTTTTAATTAAGCCTGTATGCTTGGGAACTTTTGTCTTTAGAAAAGGTCCAGGACATCCAGAGGTGGTGTGTTACTGGGGGTGTTGGTGGGGCAGTGCAAGGAAGGAGGCCATCGCTGGGACACCTCTGCTCAGAGCATCTCATTACACCACAATGAGATTAGTTAATACATCCTTCATCTCACATAAATTAGCATTGTTTTGTTGTTATGGTCAGAACATTAAACACAGCAACTCCTAAGTATGTAATACAATACTGTCAGTTATAGTCACCATGCTGCACATAAGATCCCTGGAACTTATCGTATAAATGAAAGATATCTTCCGTATCCCCTTTGACCTGCATCTCCCCACTTCCCCTCTCCTTGGCCCTGACAAGCACCATTCCACAACCCATACATTTTTATAAGTGATGTTTGAGTGTATGTTTCACTGTTGCTAAATAGTCAGCTCTGTATGCTTAAGTTCTTTTTTTTTTTTTTAAAGATTTTATTTATTTGACAGAGAGAAACACAGTCAGAGAGGGAACACAAGCAGGGGGAGTGAGAGAGGGAGAAGCAGGCTTCCTGCCGAACAGGGAGCCCGATGTGGGACTCGATTCCGGGTCTCCAGGATCATGACCTGAGCCGAAGGCAGTCACTTAACCAACTGAGCCACCCAGGCGCCCCTTAAGTTCTTTTTTTAATATTTTATTTATTCATGAGAGACAGAGAGAGGGAAGCAGAGGCAGAAGGAGAAGTGGGCTCCCCAAGGAGCAGGGAGCCTGATGTGGAACTTGATCCCAGGACCCCAAGATTGTGACCTGAGGCAAAGGTAGATGCTTAATCACTGAGCTACCGAGGCACCCTGTGTGCTTAAATTTTTATCTTTTTCTATTTATTTTTTTTAAAGATTTTATTTGTTTATTTGACAGAAATACAGCTAGAGAGAGAACACAAGCAGGGGGAGTGAGAGAGGGAGAAGCAGGCTTCCCGCCGGGGCTCAATCCCAGGACTCCAGGATCGTGATCTGAGCCAAAGGCAGATGCTTAAACGACTGAGCCCCCCAGACACCCCTTTTTCTATTTATTTAAAAGAATGTTTTGCATGTTCTAAATGGCACAAGATAGCTCTTTCTAAATTTTTATTTTTGTTTAGTAAAATACACAAACTTGACCATTGTAACCGTTCTTCGGAGTCTGGTTCTGTACCATCAGGTGTATCACATTGTTGGGCAGCCAATCTCCAGAACTTTTTCATCTTGCAAAATTGACACTCTGTATCCATTAATGAAGTTAATGAACCCATTAACTCCTCTTCCCAGCCCCTGGAACCACCATTCTACGTTGTCTTTCTATGAATGTGACTAACTTAGGTGACTCATAAAAGTAGCATAATATAGTATTTGTCTTTTTATGATTGGATTATTTCACTGAGCATGATTTCTCAAGATTCATCATGTTGTATCATGTGTCAAAATTTCCTTCCCCTTAAAGATGGAGTAATCTTCCACTGATAACAACATTCCGTGGCCCATAAGTGTGTATCACATTTTGTTTATTCATTCATCTATTGGTAGGCACTTGAGCTGCTTCACTTTCTGGGTATTACGAATAATGCTCTTATGAGCACAAGTGTAAAATAGTTCTTCAACACTGTGCTTTCAGTTCTTTTGGATATATACCCAGAGGTGGAATTACTTGGCCATACGGTAATTCTATTTTTAATTTTTTGAGGAACCACCATATTGATTTTCATGGCGGCTATGCTGTTTTACATCCCACTAACTGTGCCCAAGAGTACCAGTCACTCCACATCCTTACCCAAACCTGTTATTTTGTGTTTTTGAGAGCAGACATCTGATGGGTGTAAGGTGACATTTCCCTGTGCTTTTGATTTGCATTTCCCTAACATTAGTAATATTGGGCATCTTTTCATATACTTTTTAGCCATTTGTATATCTTCATTAAAGAAATGTCTGTGCAAATCTTCTCCCCATTTTTTAACTGGGTTGTTTGTATTCTGTTGTTGAGTTGTAGGAGTTCTTTAATCTGGATGCTAATCCCTTATCAGATATATGATTTAAAAATCTTTCTGCCAATCTCTCCATTGTCATTTGAACAGAAGTTTTTAATTTTGATATAGTTTAATTTACCTATTTTTACTTTTCTTGCCTGTGCCTTTGGCATCACATCCAAGAAATCATTGCCAAATCCAACATCATAAAGCCTTCCCCCTATGTTTTCTTCTAAGAGTTTTGGAGATTTATTTATTTATTTATTTATTTATTTATTAAAAGATTTTATTTATTTCACAGAGAGAGAGATCACAAGTAGGCAGAGAGGCAGGCAGAGAGAAAGGAGGAAGCAGGCTCCATGCTGAGCAGAGAGCCTGACGCGGGCCTCGATCCCAGGACCCTGAGATCATGACCTGAGCTGAAGGCAGAGGCTTTAACCCACTGAACCACCTAGGCGCCTGAGTTTGGGAGTTTTAGATCTTATGTTTAGCTCTTTGATGCATTTTTAGTTAATTTTTGCATATGTTATAAACTGTTACAACTTTATTCTTTGCCGTGTGGATACCCAGTTTTCCTAGCACCATTTGTTGAAAAGACGATTCTTTCCCCTACCAAGTGGTCTTGACAACCTTGTAAAAAACAGTTGATCCTATGTATGTGAGGATTTATTTCTAGTCTATTCCATTGGTCTATATGTCAGCCTTTATCCCATGACCACACTGTTTTCATTACTAAAGCTTTGTAATAAATTTTAAAATCAGGAATTGTGAGACCTCTAACTTTGTTTTTTAGAATTGTTTTAGCTGCTCAGGATCCTTTGAGATTCCACATGGACTTTAGGATGGAGTTTTCTCTTTCTGCAAAAAAGTACCATTGGAATTTTTGACAGAGACTGAATCAAACTGGTAGATCACTTGGGTAATATTGACGTCTTAACAATATGAAGTCTTCCATTCCATATTCATGAAACGTTTTTCCTTGTGTAATTGGGTCATTTTAATTTCTTTCAGCAAGGTTTGTAGCTTTCAGTGTGTAAGTCTTTCTTCACCTTAGTTAATTTTTTTTAAAATATTTTATTTATTTATTTGACAGAGAGAAACACAGCTAGAGAGGGAACACAAGCAGAGGGACTGAGAGAGGGAGAAGCAGGCTTCCTGCCGAGAAGGGAGCCCGATGTGGGGCTCGATCCTGGGTCTCCAGGATCATGACCTGAGCCGAAGGCAGTCGCTTAACCAACTGAGCCACCCAGGCGCCCTCACCTTAGTTAATTTTATCTCTACGTTTTTTGTTCTTCTTGATGCTATTGTAACTGAAATCACTTTCTTAATTTCCATTGCAAATTATTAATTGTGAATGATTTCTGGTCACTGATTTTTGTACCCTGCAACTTTACTGGTTTATTAGTTCTGAGGGGGTGTGTGTGTATGTGCATATGTGTAATCTTTACAATTTTCCACATTTGAGATCGTATTATCTGCAAACAGAATTTCACATCTTCCTTTCCCATTTGGATATCTTTTATTTCTCTTTCTTGCCTTATTGATTTAACTACGATTTTTAACAGGAGAGGACTTGAACAGAAGTGGCAAAAGCGGCATCCCTGCCTTATTCTTGATCTTAGGAGAAAAGCTTTAACTCTTTCATCATTGAGTCTGATGTAAGCTGTGGTGTATGTACAGTAGGACATGTAGCATGATTATCTTTGTAGTATGTACTACATGATATCTATGTAGTATGATATCTTTCTTACGTATGGCCTTTATCACATCAAGGTGTTTCTTCTATTCCTAGATTGTTTTGTGGTTATATCATAAGAGAGGGTTGCATTTTGTCAAACATATTTTATGCATCAGTTGAAATTATCATTGATCCCTATTATTTTGTTGATATGCAGAGTCTTATATTGATCAGTTTTCTTATGTTGAGCCATCCTTGCATTTGGGAATAAACCCCACTTGGCTATGGTGTATAATCCTTTGAATATACTGTTGAATTCAGTATGCTGGTGTTGTTTTTTTTTTTAAGATTTTATTTATTTGACACAGAGAGAGAGGGAACACAAGCAGGGGGAGTGGCAGAGGGAGAAGCAGGTTTCCTGCCACACAGGGAGCTCGATATGGGGATCAATCCCAGGACCTTGGAATCGTGACCTGAGCCGAAAGCAGATGCTTAACCACGGAGCCACCCAGGAGCCCCTTTGTTGGAGATTTTTGCATCAGTTTTCACAAGGGCTATTGATTCATAGTTTTCTTTTATGGTATGAGGGTAATTCCAGCCTTGTAGAATAAGTTAGTAAATGCTCCTTTCTTGTCAGTTTTTAGGGACAATTTGAAGATTTATGTTAACTCCTCTTTGAGTGTTTGTTAGAATTCACCAGTGAGGCCATGTGGTCATGGGTCTTACTGGGGGGTGTGGGGGGTTGATTACTGATTTAATCTTCATGCTAGTTATAGGACTGCTCAGGTTTTGTTTCTTCATGGGTCACTTTTGGTAGATTGTGTGTTTTTAGGATTTGTTTATTTCTTCTAGGTTATGCATTTGTTGGTGTATGATTGTTCACAGTATTCTCATAATCTTTTTATTTAAAAATATTATACCGAGAAGAGAGACATACTGAACACAAGAGAGTGGGGTTTTTTTTTTTTTTTTTACACTTTTCAAGTTTACTTTTAAGCAACTGAATGGGTAAAATTAAGGTAGCTAAAAATATTCCTTTGTTTTTCTTCTTTTTTTTTCAGTTTCACTGAATATGATTGACAAATCTATAAGCTACTTGATGTATGTGTTGCGATGATAGGATATACAAATACATTGTGAAAGGATTCCTACCATTTAGTTAACGAACGCATCCGTGATGTCATAACTTTCGTGAGTTTATATGTGTACTTGAGTCTGTATGCGTCATGCTTGGGTTTGTTCTTATTTTTCATACCTTATCTCTTACGTTCATCAGTCCACAGATCCACATATATCCTGAGACAGTAAAAATACTCCCACGGGCAGCTTGCAAAGGACGGCTAGGGACAGCTGAAGTCCTCTTAAGGCACGCAGCGTATCAGGGCCTTGATGGAAAATCCATTTCAACCTCTCAGCAGGCCTTGTTCCCCGAAGCATGTGGTCTGGAACTTCTGCCTGTGGTGGGTGACACCCCGTTGAAATACCTGTTTAGCCTGGACTTCTCTGAGCAGTCCAGGGCTCCCAGCGAGCACTTTGCTCCCTTCCAGGGAAAGATCCACCGTGTGAATGGCAGATCAGGACTCTGAAAGTCTGGGAATTTCGCCCTGAAGTTTCCTTAAGGAATTGTAGAGCAACATTCACTTTTTTTTAATTTTTTTAAGATTTTATTCATTTATTTGATGGAGAGAAACACAGCGAGAGAGGGAACACAAGCAGGGGAATGGGAGAGGGAGAAGCAGGCTTCCCACTGAGCTGGGAGCCTGATACGGGACTCAATCCTGGGACTCCGGGATCATGACCTGAGAGGAAGGCAGACGCTTAATGACTGAGCCCCCCAGGCGCCCTTGAGGTTCACTTTTTTAGCAATTTCCAGTTAAGAAGGCCAGGCATCTTGTCAAACAAAGCTGTCAGCTCTTCCTGGCCATAAGAGTGTCTACGGTACAAGAGATGGCGAGCAGGCCACAGGACGCGTGGCTGACATCTGTGGATGGACAGCGCACGGCCCCTCCAGGATGTGGACAGCCTAGCAGAGAACCAGGGCACCGGGGAACGTTCGTGCTGCCAGGAGGTCCGGCCAGGCATGCCTCCCTCCCGCGCTGCGGAGCCGACCTTGAGCATTTAGGGAACAGTTGGTGGGGGGGCACCTCAGCCTACGAGAGTGAATGGTACCATGCCAGGAAGAGACACATCTGCACTTCTCTGGGCTGGTTTCTGGACGCAGAGCTTCGATTCCCACCTGTATGCCTACAAGCCCGCTAGAGGCCTTCTCCCTCAAGGGCGGTTTCCAGCTGTTTGGTGGGGGCCACTCTGCTCTTTCTCCCTCAAGGAATTTTTGTGGTGTGGTGGTTTCGTCCTGGGAGCTCGTTTCCACATCTCTTGTCTTCCCTGTTTCATCAGCTTCTTGTCATTTTTTGCTGCTTTGGAAGGACTGGCCTGAGTTTGCTTTCCACTGCCTCCCGGTGTGCGGATTTGCCGCCCTGTCCTGTCTGCTGTTCACCGCCTCTGCCCAGGCTTTCTTTAAATCTCCGTGGGGGCCTCGTCGTTTGTGATCACGCCTTTCCACTGTGGTCTGTTCCCAGTTCATCAGTTCAACACCGTCTCCCACCTTTGTAGGACACATGTCGCCTGTTCCCCAGCACTTGTGCTCCCAAGTGTGCTAAATTTAAGTTAGCGAAGAGCAACTCCCTCAGGTCTTCCAAAGGCAGTAGGATTTGTCCTGGGCGCTGGGTGCGGTGGGCAGTTCTGTGCTGGCCGGGTGCTTCTGTCCAGGGTCCATGGCCCAGCCACCCTCCCCTGTCACAGAGAGGCTGTGGTGTGGACCAGAGGCCAGAGCCACGTGCAGGCTGTGGCGTCACACCCAAGCCTGGCTTCAGAGGTCTTGATGGGCGACGGCCTTGCAGGCGTTCAGGACAGGAATGAGGTCTGCGTAGGATGCTGACCCTTACTAGGAGCCACAGTGGCTAAGGAGCGCTCATCCTCCCTTCCCCTCCCACTACAAGGACCTGTCAGGGCCTTCAGGCCACCCACCACCCATTTTCCAGTGAGGCAGGTGAGGCCCCCACAGGGCAGCGTGGCTGGGTGTGGGTGTGCCTATGGGGGCACCGTGCCACCCTGTGGGTGTGTGCGCATGCTTGTGGGGGTATCGGCCACACGTGCCTGCAGATGAGTTTTAGGAGGTCCCCAACCAGGGCGCATGCCTCCTGCAGTGTTCCCACCTCCTTTGGGCAGAGACGGGACACACAGACAAGTCCAGCTCCCAGGAGGCCGTCATGGTATGTGTGGGTGGTGGGGGTGGGGAGCCGGAGGGGACACTGCAGGGCCTAAAGTCTGTGCTGGGTGGGGGTGGGGTGGAGCCCCCTGCCCTTTCCCACTGCGCATTTGCATATAAAAGGGAGGAGTTTGTTCCTGGCTGGAGGTTGGTGGTGACTGGACTTGTTGCCATGGGCACCCACTGGTCTCAGGAGCAGCTGAGCTGGCCCCCAGCCTGGAGAGGGGGTTAGGAGCGGCAAGACTGGTGTCCAGCTAAGCTTCTGGAAGGGATGTTCCTGGGGGCCTGGGGGAAACCTGAGCTGGCCATGGTCACCTGCTTGTTGACCGTGGGCAAGAGCAGACTAAGGGGGACCTGGCCCTTGGGTGCTGCGGGCCAGGAGCAAGGCTGGAAGGGCCTGGAGGCCCCCTCCCCAGGGCATACCCTGCTGTCTTGCCCACACTCCCCTGCGACCCCTCCAGAACCGGATGGCCACAGCCACTCCACCTCTGCCCACGGCAGCTGCAGGGCCTTCCTGCCACCTGTGCTGCTTGTTGGCCCCGCCCCAGGCGCCGGGCTGTGGGCGCTGTGCTGGCAAAGCCTGGCAGAGTCTTGGTGCTTGAGTCCCCAGTGTTGCTCCTGAGGAGGGAGGGAAGGAGTGGCCATTTTCCGCACACATCTCACTCTTCCCAGGGAACCGCTTTCTGGAGGCTGAAGACGATCCTCCTGAACCCCTGGCCCCATCCCCCTTCGCGAGCACCCCCCCAGGGCATGGAGAGAATTGAGCTGGTATTGCTGATCTCAGTGCCCAGCAGGCCCATTGGTGAGCACATTGAGCCAGGGGAAGTGATGGGAAAAGCAGGCAGGGGGGTGGGGGTGGGGGTGAGGTGAGGGTGTTAGGGGTGCCTGTTAACTCACAGGGGCACTGCCATGTCAGGGTTGGCCCCTTGGCAGCCTCCCCGGGACCTGCATAGATCTTCCCACAAAGGCGACTGTTCTGTCCTGGGGCCAGCTCTGCCTTGTGCTGCTGCCCCAGGGGCCATGACCCGCCCACCCCAGTGGCTTAGTTAGCAAAGCTGCAGTGGGTCAGGCCGAGGTTGCTTGGGGAGGGCTGCCCGGCAGGGCGCCCAGCATGCAGGGGCACTGCCAAGTGCCTGGTCAGCAGCCGTCAGGGTGGCAGGGACCCACAGGCGGGGATGGGGAGCCTGGTAGGGTGAGCTAGGACCCTGATGGGGCAGCCTTGCTGGGGCAGGCGGAGGGATGCTGTGTGCTGGGTTCCATCACCAGGTCTGCATCGCCCTCAGACTCCCCTCTCCCCAGAACCCTGCAGCCCATTCCTCTTGTGCAAGTCTGCCCCAGGCCACACAGCTGGGCATTCACCACCAGGCGGACAGGCAAAGACAGGGACCCCCTACAGCAGGGGAAGCCAGGCAAAAGAAGCAAGGGACGGTGAGCTGGGGCAGCCCTGGTGCCAGACGTGCTGTCATCTGACCTGTCTTCCCCCCAAGGACTGCCTGTACCCAGTTCCCATTGGGTCCTGAGCCTGGTGGCTCAAGTCCCATCAGGCAGGACTTTTCCCCACTGCCAGTGCCTTTTCCTCTTCTCTAGGCAGAGCATGTTTCTTGTCAAAATGATGGGAAAGATATGGAAAAATCCTCCAGACTCTAGCAGACAGCTCTGGGGTTCTTCCCAGGGACCCTTCTGTGGGCAGCTGGGGCAGGTGGCAGTGGCTGAGGGGGGAGGGGTCGGTCCCAGCTGCTAATCACCAGGCTCTGCCATCCTAGCTTCTTTGCCTCTGCAACCCAAGATGGGGGTGGCTGGGCTGAGGGGCTCTGCCTCACCCCCCAGAGGCTTATTGTCCACAGGCTCCTAGGGGCTGCACCTCCACTGCCCCTCAAAGGGGCTTTGTGCCACCACAAAGAGGCTCTGTCCCTCACAGAGAAGCCTGGGTGTTGCCATGGTGACAGAGGGGGCCAGGAAGACGAGGGTCCACCATCTTGGGGGGGAAAGGGCGTTCCGAGCATACACAGGCCAGTCGCTGGTGTGGGTGACTGCCGTCCTGGCCTTGCCACTGCCCTTGGCCTGGCTAGCCTGCCGCCCCAGCTGTGCTTCAGTGGGGCTCTCAGGGAACCTCATGGACGCCTTGATCCCTTCACAAGGGCTGAGCTCCCGGGCTCTGGTACCAGTCAGATCTGTCTGCTTGTGCTCCCAGCCTGGCTTTGAGCCTCAGCCCCCTCCTCGGGAATGCCTTGGTTCCTATGCTCACCCCAGAGTATGGTAGGGTGGGGCTCTGAGCCTGGGCTCTCATAACTGCCCCACCACCACAATGCTCTGCTGTCCTTGAGATGGAATGGGGGGATGGGGGAGTATGAGCCTCTGCTGGCAGGGGTGAGAGGACCCCTCAGGTATCTTGGTGGCATTGACATTGAAAGCAGCCAGCCAGCCCCCACAGTAGGATACCCTGGGGCTTGACCCCTCCCTTGCCCCCCAGTTTTCCCTCTCACGGCTGAGGTAGAGTGGGTGGGCTGCTGGTGCAAGCGGAGAGGGCACTGTGACTACCAGCCCCCACTCTCCCCACCTGGAGCCCCATGGCTCCCCAGCCCGGGGCCCTTGGGCCTTGGGGTGTCCCTGGGCTGGCTGCTTCGGGGACTGCCGAGGAGGTGAATCCTCGCTGCCCATACCCCACCCTTGGAGCCTGCGAGGTATCGCTCTGGGGCTGTGGCTCCAGCTGGAATCTGGGTCAGGTACCGGAGGGATAGCGAGGGGGCTGCCTGAATCCCAGCCTGGGGCCAGGGGGAGAGCTGTCTGTCCTCATCCCATGAGTTCTGATAGAGGCAGTTCCCAGGGAACCGAGGAGACTTGGGGAGTGCCACAGTTGGCACAGGGAGCAAGTTTCTGTGACCTGTCCCAGTGGGAATCTCGGGTCACCCCTTTAGGTGCCTCTGGGGGCGGCTCTCTGTGGCTCGGGCCTCCCACTGAGAAGGGGCAGCAGCTGGGATATTCACTTGTCTCTGCCTGCACTCCTGCCAGAGCGAGGCCTGTCTCTGCCATGTCAGGCCTGCGCTCCCAGCTCCAGGCTCTCAGCTCCCAGACCTCAGGTGCCCTGAGCCCCCACAAGTGTCCCTGCATTGACTTGACCCTAGGCCTCCTACATCAGTACCGCCACAGCCCCTGGTCCTTCTGGGCCATCTGCCCAGCAGCTCCCCTGTCCTAGGGCGGGGCAGTGCAGCCGTAGACCTGGCCTGCACTTGGCTTAGGGCACCCCTGCGGCACATGGGAAGAGCCCCCCACCATACTGTTCTCTCTGCACATGTGAGTCGTCCTCCATATGATCATCAGATTTATGCTGCTAGGCGTCCATGTGGACAGCCTGGGGGCAGGTCACTAAGAGGCATCTATCCCACCCTCACCCCCACCACGGCATCTGGTCCCTTGCGACAGAGGTGCCTCCTCTGCTGGGAAATCTAATTTCCAGGCTGAATCCAGTTACCACACTGCCAGCTCCCTGGAAGTCCCTCTGCTTCCCTCGGGCCCGCAGGTGGCAGTGCCTCGGCCCCTGGGGAGCTGAATTCCCAGGCCTCCTCTGTCCTTCACTTGCCCACCTGCTAGGGCAGGTAGCTGCTTTTCTGTCTCTTCCTTTTTTTTTTTTTTTTAATAAAGATTTTATTTAGTTCTTTGATGGAGAGAAACACAGCTAGAGAGGGAACACAAGCAGGGGGAGTGAGAGAGGGAGAAGCAGGCTTCCTGCCGAGCAGGGAACCCAATGCAGGGCTTGATCCTGGGACTCGATCCCAGGACTCCAGGATCATGACCTGAGCCGAAGGCAGACGCTAAATGACTGAACCACCCAGGCGCCCCTTCTGTCTCTTCCTTACCTTCACTTCACTTGTAGCAGTAACTCGGCCCCTCCCTGAGCACTAGCAACACTGGTCCGTGCAGAACTCTGTCCCTCAGAGTGTCTCAGCGACCTGAGACATGTCTCCCTATAGTCTTTCCTTAGGGCTTGGACACATTTGCTGATTTCCACGTTCATTGCCTCTGCATCTTGTGTCTCTGGCCACGTCCCTCATTTATAGCCTTGACTCAGTTGGAGTTGGAATTCTGGTTTTTCTGTATTGATTTGTAAGTGTGCTTTATAGATGGAGGGTGTCTCTTTGCTGCTGGGTGTCACAAAGACCCAATCTTCATGTGCCGACTGTCTTTTGGTGGTCTTTATGTCTTTTTCTCCCACTTTCTATTATGGAAAACTGCAAACGCACAACCGTAGAGGGGCTGGTGTGATGCCTCCCCGTGCACCCCTCACCAGCTTCTGCTGTGATGATGTCAAGGTCTAGAAGTAGAAGCATTGCCTGGCTTTCATCTGAAATGCTCTGTGTATATGTTACTGTAAATGTTGTCCCTTTAAAAATCAAAACACCATAACCACAGTCCGTGACGCTGTTTCACGGGGATACACAGAAATGCTTCGTTCTCACAAAGTTGAGCTGGCCTGTCTTTCTTGGCAGTTTGTCCCACTGCTTTGAGCATAAGAACAGCCTCCTCGCACCCAGACACCCCAGGCCCTACAGTGACTAACGAGCAACACTGTGGTCCTGGCGGGGATGGACAGATGTAGACTCTGCCCTGTATGACCCCTGTGCCAGGCCTCCTGAGCCTCAGCTCAGTGCCCATCCTTGTGGGCTGGCCAGAAGCTATCCCCGCAGCTGTGGGCACTGTCTGACCACAGTAGGGGTGACAGGGTAAAGATGGGCCCCCACGAGGCCTGGCCAGCAGTGTTGGGAGCAGGTCTCCAGGCTGGCAGTGTGGAGGGTAGGGGACACAATGCCCTCCCAGGCAAAGTGGGCTTTAGAACTACCAGGCCAGGGCTCTGCTGCTTATACCATTTCCCTATCTAGATGGGCGGGGGTCGGTGGGATGGGAGGCACAGAATGAGGTTCCACCAGTGGCCAGTCCTCTCTCCCCCTTCTTGGGGGACAGCTGGCAGTGGGTCAACAGATGGCCGGCGAGGAGTCAGGACTAGAGCCCAGGCCTCCTGCCTGCCTCCCCCCGCCGGCCTGACCCTTAGGAAATTCCTCTAATTCCTCAACCCAGATTGGACTCAGGCCCCATAATTTGATTTTTCTGGAGCAGGGTTTGGCTGGACTCCTTGTGAGGAAGAATGTCTGGGTCAGCAGGAAGACGTCAGATGTGGGTTTAGGTTTCAGGGAAAGGATCGGTGTCCCCCCCCCCCCCAGCTCCTCTGGTGGTGCTTTTCCTTATGCACCAAGTGTTGGCCAGAGTTGTGCCCCAGAGTGCTCAGGGTCCACGCTCCCCCTGCCCAGCAGCATTTCAGAGCCTTGTTCCCATCTGCCCGCCCACCCATTCATCCACCCACCTGATTCTCCACCCATCCACTACCCTCCTACTCATTCATCTGCCCATCTGACTCTCCAGCCACCTCTCCATCCACCACGGCCCCCTTGCACAATCCCCTGCACACCCTCCTATCCATTTCCCATCTATCCTTCCTCCCAACCTTCTATCTCTTCATCCACTCAGCGGTCTTTCCACCCAGGGTCACTCTTGGCATGCCCAGGCAAAGATAGGTGTACCCCAGGTTCACTACCTTCATTCCTACCAGGGGCCAGTAAGGCTGGCTCTGTACTGCATACTGGTTCCTCCTGGGCGGTTGGGCCTGGTGAGAAGCAGCCCCCACCAGGGACTGCAAAGCCAGCAGCTGGGGTCTGGCTGAGGGTCATGAGAGCCCTGCCTGATGGGCAGTGGGGGGCCCTTGCCAGGTGAATGGAAGCTGCGATGCCCTTGGCCAGAGAACAAGGGTCAGCCGAGAGCCCCTCAAGCATGGCGCTTCCCTGCTCGCCTCAGGCCCTCCCCAGGATTAGGCCTCTCCCTGGAGCCCTCCTGGGGATGATGTCTTTAAAGTCTCATGGTCGATCTTAAAAATTCACCTACGGGGCACCTGGGGAGCTCAGTCCATTAAGCGTCTGCCTTTGGCTCAGATTGTGATCCCAGGGTCCTGGGATCAAGCCCTGCATCCGCCTATCAGGCTCCCTGCTCAGCAGGGAGTCTGCTTCTCCCTCTCCTTCTGCCCCTCCCCCTGCTTGTGCACCCACACTTGCGCTCTCTCTCTCTTTCAAATAAATCTTAAAAAAAAATTCATGTTCAGGGGCGCCTGGGTGACTCAGTTGGGTGACTGCCTTCGGCTCAGGTCATGTTCCTGGAGTCCCGGGATCGGGCCCCACATCTGGCTTCTGCTCAGTGGGAAGCCTGCTTTTCTGTCTCTCCTCCTGCTTGTGTTCCCTCTCTAGCTGTGTTTCTCTCTGTCAATTAAATAAATAAATTTTTTTTAAAAAAATTAATGTGCAATTTGCTCTCCATATCATCACATATTTATTGTTTTAATATACAAATAGCCTTTTAAGTTACCATGAGAAAAGCCGCCCTCTGGAGTGCTGGCCGGGCTCCCCAGCGCTCCTCCGCCCAGCTGTGCGCGGTGGACCCGGGAAGGCCGCCATGTCAGCGGAGTAGGCTTACGTCTTCCCTGCTTCCTAGATGCCCCCAGCCTGCTTCTTGTGTACCCCGGGCTTGTCCTCGAGGCCGCCAAGGTGAGGAGGCCGTGGACTACAGGCCCAGCACTCCACCCACAGGCAGATAGAGGGGTGCACCCTCGGGCTAGGGCAGAGAACATGGGCCCCACAGTGGATGGCCATAGGTTATTCTTCCAAGCCGGCTGGCGTTTAGGGGGGTCTCCTGGGAGACACACAGTCATTTAGCTCCAGCCGAGAGAACTGGGCAATGGGAAGGTCATTGTGGAGTTTAGCTATCTTCTCCCCATAGCCTTAGAGTGCTGGGTTCCTGGCTGGCCCCCAGCCAGAGCGAGTGGGCCCTCTCTACGGGGAGTTCCTTGGACCCCAGAGCTGGAACACACTGGAGGGCCCGGGACAGGGAAGTTGGAGGCTAGGGCTGCCCCCTCCCCTGCAGTCCCAGCTTGGTCTGAAGGGAAGCCCGAGGTCAGTCAGGCACGAGGAAGGAGGAATGTCACCTCCTAGGTGTGAGGCCCACAGATGTCCTGATCCCCACCTCGTGGGGCCTTGAGACCCATGCTGCAACCAAGGGCTCACGTGACCTGGCTCCACCCCCTGTCCCACCTTGGGCTGCCCTCCAGGGAGGAAGACCCCACCATGCCTGCCTGGGGCCACCAGGCTCATCCATCCAGGCGCAAGGCCTACTCTGCTGTCTGGGCAGCACCAGGTGTGGGGCCCCGTACCCAGGTAGCAGCGGGTGTGCCCAGGGGGCTGTGTGCCCACTCTTTGTCCCTTACTCCCTGCTGGCCACAGAACATAGTCTGTGCCTCACTGTCCTCATCCCCCGCCACGTTCCTCCCCTCCCCGCGCAATGGTCACCACGTCTCCCAGCCCAACATGCTGATTTTGCTGCTAGCCCACACTGACAGTCTTCTCTGTGTGACAGGCGTTGGGGAAATGAAGCTCAGCTTCTGGGACCTGTGCTGGCCTCTTGCTTCCCTGGTCCTTGGTTTCCCCAGTTTCAAAGTGGGCCAGGCTCCAGTCTCTTCAACTCCATGTGCACGCATGTCTGCCGACCCTGTCCCTGGCTCAGTGGGTACCAGTGGCCAGGCCCAGCGCCGACCCCTCCTTTCTAAGGTTCTGTTCTTGCAGCTGGCCCTCCAAGGGTGCTGGCCACTGCCCTGAGTCTCTAAGCCCAGGCCCTGTGTTGTGCAGGGGCCCCGGGGCCAGCTGAGTCAGGCTCAGCTGGCTGGTGGGGGCTGGGCCCGGAGGAGGCCCTGGGCAGTGTTGGGCATCACACCGCACCCCGAGTGCCTAGCAGTGTGGCCACGTGGTCTGCCCCCCGCTTGCTGGCCTGCTGCTGTGCACGGGTCTGTGCTCCACATCCTTCCCCTGCTTCCTGTTGCTCGGGAAGAGCAAGTATGCTAGGCAGCCAGGCAGCAAGCAGCGAGGAGAGTGCTGGCACGGGGTTGCAGCTGCTGCGTCCCTGCCTCCCTACCCGCCCCCCAGGGGCCCTCCACATAGACTGAGGCCTCGGATGCCTGGGACCCTGCCCTCCACCTTCCCTCCAGATCTGGCGTGAGGCACACGGGCCGCATGTGAGGGCAGAATCTCAACCAGACTGCCCTCGATATTTACTCTGCCATTGTAGGTAGATAGCAGCCCTGTCCCCAGCCAGTGTGGCTGTGAGTGGAGGCCGGCCTGCTGATCTGCAGGCCAGTGTCATCCCCTCACCTGCCGAGCTGTTCCGCCCACCTGGCGGCTGTGGAGTGCCTTCTCTCTCCCTGCCCCCCGGGGCACCAGCTCTGCCACACCCCGTATTTGCCTGTGGCTGGGTTCCCCACCTTCTCTGGGCTGGAGCACTGCCTCCGTGAGTTGGGCCTGGGGTTGGGATGAACTGGCATGCGCTGTGGGCAGCAGAGGGCCTGGGAGGTCTGAGAGGTGGTCACACCAGCTCTTCTTGCCCTTCCCTTCCGGAGGGCTCCGGGATGCCCAGGTCAGTGGTTGTGCTGAGCCTGGCAGGAAGCAGGGCCTCCCAGCTCAGAGCCCCACACCCTGCAGGGAGGGAGCTGGCTGCTGCCGGCCAGTCTCGAATTAATAGCTTTTAATTTAGAATTTAATCAATGTGGCTTCTCTCTGGAGAGCGGGATGCTCTGGTCTGGGAGTGAGTCGTGTGATCTCTGAGTGGGGTGGGCAGGGGCCTATGATGGCCTCTCCAGGCCTCTGTCCTGGCCCCACCCTGACCTTGCTCTGCTTTGCCTGCAGCCTGCTGGCATCCTGGTCATGGAGGACTGCGACGTGCACTCGGCGGCCAGCATCCTGGCCTCGGTGAAAGAGCAGGAGGCCCGCTTTGAGCGGCTCACGCGAGCTCTGGAGCAGGAGCGGCGCCACGTTGCCCTGCAGCTGGAGCGTGCCCAGCAGCCCGGCATGGGCAGTGGTGGCATGGGCAGCGGGCAGCCCCTGCCAATGGCCTGGCAGCAGCTGGTCCTGCAGGTAACACCCCAGCGACTCTGAAAGGGTGGAAATGCCAAGTAGGGAAGCAGTCAAGGGGCCTTGGTGGACCACAAGCCAGTAGTGGATGGCTTATGGCAAGAGACCTGGGGGCATCTGCAGAGGAGAGGAAAGTGGGATCCCAGGGGGACTGGAAGTCTCACTTGGGTGTGTAGGTCACCACGTAATGAATGGGCAGGACACAGCCCAACCCTCAGAATGGCACCCTCCACTCAAGTGAGTCCTCAGAGCCCAGGGAGCTGGGCGAGGTCTATTCTGGGCAGCTCAGCAGTCACCCTGGTGACACTGAGGGTTTTGCCAGCCCTGGAGCCTGCTTGCCATGGTACCCTCCTTTGTTGCATGCATCAGTGAGTCAGTCCGAGGGGAGGGCTTGAGCAAGGCCCAGGCTTTGTCTACGGCCCAGAGGGTGACCTGGAACCTCAGTTTCTCCACGGGCCAACGCCCTTAAACTGGGCTCAGGCCCCTGCTCAGCCCCGAGAGGCGTGAAGCCCTGTCTGTTCTGTGGCCAGGCCCGGAGCACTCTAGAGTCAGGAGTAAATGACCTTGACCCCTCCCTCCAGCCACTGTACCCCAGTGCCTGACCTACGGATGGGGCACGAGAGTACCTGGTTCATGGGGTGGGAGGGGAAGAACAAGAAAACCTGGGAGGCCTGGAGTTTAGTGTGATTTTTCAGTTCATAGCACTGACTGAGGCACAAGGCAGGGGATAGGCAGGGCAGAGCTGTCCCAGGAGCCAGGAGGAAGAGGGCCCTGGGTGGGAGTCCACTCTACAGACCTCTCACTATTGTCTCTCACTACCAGACCCAGAGGCTGGCGGGGAGGTGGGGGTGGGCAGGGTGCAGCCCACTGAGTCCCAGAATTCTTCACAGAGTGACCCTAGAGGGCCCTCCCAGTGGTGTTCTGTTTCTCTGGCTCAGTGCCCTGAGCAAGAGTAGCACCATTGCCCTCCTAAACCTGGCAGCCAGACCTCGTCTCAGTATGTCCCCCAGCACATTCTCTCATCACCGGGCCCCCACGCCAGGGAACCGGACAGGCTGCTGGCAGCTTGGGGCAGCCTGCACCTCTCTGGCTGGAGAGAGAGGGAGCTAGGTATTGGTCTCCGTTGAGACTGACACAGCTGAGCTAGCTTTGCCTAGCCAGGGCACATGGGGCTCAGAAGCAGCAGCCCGAGTCAGGTCAGGGGACTTGGCGAGTGAGGAGCCTTGATGGTCTCATCTGCCAGCGGGCAGTCCACATGCACAGCCCGGGGTGCTATACCTTCGAAGCCAGAGACGTGTCTCCAGAGGGCCCAGACCCACCAGCAGCCCCCACCATTGGGAAGCTATCTTTCCAAGCCTCTGGTGCTGAGGTGGGCCAAGGAGCCTGTCCTCAGGAGTCCGGGGCTGAGGCAGGGTGGGTCTAGGTGCAAGAGCCCCCCCTCCTGGAACTCAGGTACCCCAGAGGGTGAGGTCTGCACCCCCAGATGTGGTGGGGAGTGGAACAGCCCACATGGGGACAGTGGCAGTGAGTGACCTCCAGGCCATCCTTCAGGTGCCAGGCCCTCTTTTTAGCCCTCCCAGGCTGGAAAGGGCTTTAGCCTCCAGCCCAGAGGGCACTGCTGAGGGTCAGTGCCTGCACAGAAAGATGTTCCCATGGCCTGGAGCTGCCCTGGCCTCCTGGGGGCTGTGGACTAGAGACCTTGGGCTATGACCTCTCCCCGCCCACTGTCCTCCTGGCCTGCCCTTGGTTTTCTGTCTCTGGGGAGGAGATGGTTTTCTCAGGGTGAGACCGGAGAGAGTGTGTTCCCAGGACTGTGGCTGGACTGGCAGGGCTGATGGGACCTCGGGGGAGGTGCGGCCACATCCGCTGGCCGGGCCTGGCAGTCCTGATGCCAGAACTCTTCCCAGATTAGCCTCAACAGGAGATGCCTAGTGACCTACCTGCTGAGCCCTAGGGCTGCCTGGAGCTGGTCCTCAGGGTCTGAGCTGGGGTCTGTGAAGCTCAGCCCCAGTGGCAAGGCAGGTCGCTGGGGCTGAGGGGTTGAGAGGCCAGGGGCTACTGCTGTGTTCCCCAGGCTGCACCGCAGTGCTGGCCACCTGCCTTTAATCCTCCAGCAGGAAGAGCTCCCTGCTCTAGACTCCCAGCTGGAGCAGGGCCAGCCCTCAAGCAGTGTGTGTGTGTGTTTGTGTTGCCTGCGGGGGTGGGGGAGACGTCTTTAGGGACCCGGCCAGCCCGGGTTAGGCCGAGGTGGGGATGTGGCTGGGCACTAGCAGCTGGTGAATCTGGGAGAAGGCAGAAGCAGCCGAGGTCCGATTCTCTTGCTGCTGCTCCTGTCCCAGGTGGCTCCCTGTGGGGCTGCCATGGATGGAAGATGACAAGGGGACAGGGGTCAGGACAACTCAGCCCTGTGCAGGTGGGGATACGGACGCTCAGAGGGACATGTAGTGGACACCCAGAGTGCTTGAACACGTTGGCTGAGTGGCCGATGTCCTGGCATGTCCAGGAAGAAGGGTAACCCCTGGGGGTGGCTGGATTTTCTGAGGTTCCATGGGTCTAGGCAAAGCAGGACGGGGGGCAGGAAGCCCAGGCCCTGGCCTCCTCTCTTGCCAGACCCATGGAACCTCCTTGCACTGGCCCTTGCCCTTACTCATCTCAGAGCCTGGTTTCTTTATTCGTGATATGAGAGCTGTTGGCTTGCCTTTGTGGGGATGACCCAAGAGGGCTCCAGCCCAGCCCAGCCCTTCTGGGTGTGCGTTTTGGTCCGGCGCAGCCAGACTCTCCAGTTTGTGGCTGTACCTTCATTCTGCACCTGGTTTGGAGAAGTCCTGATTAACCAGCCACTGTGATATCACTGCCCTGCACCCCAGCTGCTTCCCAGTGGATCAAAAGCATGGAGGAGAGAGGGTCTGAGGCCCTCCTGGCCTCAGGAGTTTTCCCCCAGGGTCATCCAACTGCTGAGCGCCCCCCCCCCCACACACACACCAATTTGATCTGCTCTGATACCCCTAAGAGGGTGGGGGAAACCCTGGTCCTGTTGTCTTGATGGGGAGAACCCAAGACAAAGTGGGGGAATGCCAGGTCCATCCAGCAGGCCCCAACTGAGCTCTGTGGAGGCACGCACTTGTGGGGCCGGGCTGGGGTAAGGGCCTGGGGCCAGATCTGGGACACCTGAGAGCCCTTGTCATGCCAACATCGCTCTAACTACAGTCTGATCAGCCCTCATTTCACAGCAGTAAGAAACTTCTCGCAGTCAGGGTGAGCAGCCTGTGCCAAAGAGGATGGCCGCAGTGGCCCCCGCTCACCAGAACTCAGTTTCCCCAACTCTACAGGGGAAGGGGCCTGTGACCTTTTTTACTGGAGGCAAAATGAAGCCTGGGAAGCAGGACTCGGCCAAAATCACTCGGCGGGAAAATGTCACCCTCGCAGGGGAAGTGAGGGGACTAGGGCAGGCCGGCTGCCAGGGAGTTAGGGGCGACCGGGGCCCCGCCCTGGCAGCGAAGCTGCGCACCGCGCGGGTTGGGGGGCGGGACCTCGCCCCGCCCCACCGGCCCCCGCCCCGCTGTCCCCGCCCCGCCCCGCCTGGGCGCGGCCCCGCTCCATTGGCTGCTTGCCGTGACCGCCGCCAGATCCGCCCCCGCGGGGAGCGAGTCCGCCGAGCCCGAGCCCGAGCGGCCGAGGCACCAGAGCCGAGCCCGGTTCTGTTGCCACCGGCGCCGTCGTCCTTACCGGCCCGCGCCCCCCCTCCCCCACCAAGCCCGGCCCGATGCCGGCGGAACTCAGACAGGTTGGAGGGAACTTGGTCCCAGGCGTGGGGGCACCATCCCGGGGGCCCGGCGGCGGAGGGCGGGGCGCCGGCCTTCCCGGGAGGACCCGCTTTTGTTCCGCGGAGCCGCCGGCCGGAGGAGGCTATTGTCTGCGCTTCGGGCCGGCGCGTTCGACCCCGGGGCGGGCGGGGAGGCGGAGTGAGTGCACCGCCCAGGGGGTGTGCAAGGCGCGGGGCGGGGCCGCGGGGTCTTGGGGACCGGGGGCGGGGGCTCGGGGCGGTGCAACTCGGCGCCGGGAAGCGAGGACGGGGTCGGCGTGGTTGCACTCCGGGCAGCTCCCAGGACAGGTGCCTGCGTCGGGGGTGGTGGGTGAGGGCCTTCTTAAGCAGCCCCTCTGTGCAGGAGGGATGCCGAGGTCGGAGAGGACAGCCGGACTAGGCCTCCAGCTCCCTGGGGGGCTTGGTGGGCCTCCCCTCGGCTCTACACTCTTAGCGCGGGCTCTGGGGACCTGCGAAGGAGCTTCCGGAGCTTTAATGGGAAGGCCCGTCTGCCAGGGCAGCGCACGTGAGGGGAGGGGTGGAGGAGGGCCCTGCCCACGTGCGGAGGCGGGAGGGGGGTTCTCCCAGGAAAACCCGGGTCAGTTAGCCTCCCAGGGAGGGAGTGGGACCGGGGCGTGTGGGCAGCCAGCACCTCATGCACAGAGCGTTTGGGGTCCAGTAACAGGCAGGGAAACTGAGGCTGATGGAGGAGCAACTGTCCCAGGCCCCTTGTGACCGGGGCCCAGGTCACACCTGCCTCTCCCTGGCAGCTGGGTTTCTGCCTGCTGTGCATCTTTGGTGTGGCCCCTAGGGTCAAGCCGCTGACTGTTCCAGAGATAGAAGGGTCAGCTGGGGGGAGTCCAGGCCACCGCGAAGCTGATGGATGCAGGCTGGGCTTTGGAGAAACTGGAGTGGGTGACAGCCAGCCCTGCTATCCCCTGCAACCTGACTTCCCCAGTCTGCTGGGCACCCACTGTCCCTTGGTCTCTTGGCCACTCAGTGTGGACTGCAAGCCCTGGTGGGCTGCCTCCTGCCCTTGGAGGGGTGAGCCCCCCCATCTGCCTGGGCTGGGCAGAGGCTCTGGGCATCAAGAGAGGGCATCTGTGGTGGCCAAGGGCTTGCTGTCTGGTGGGCGATGCCAGCCTGGGTCGTCTTGGACTCTATCAGGGATGGCTGTGCTGGGGTAGAGGGCATAGGGGGACATGTTCATCCCTTCATATCTCCATTCATTCATTCATTCCTTCAGTGCCAGCAGTCTTGTGCCCTCTGTGGGTCAGGACTAGGGATTGTGGGAGCCAGGGGTGGGACCCTACCTTAGCCCATTGCCTGCGTGTGTGGTGGGACCACAGACAGGGTGGGGCACCTGTCTCGAGGTTTGCTCTTCGTGATACACACCACAGGTGCTCATCTGTGAAGTGGGGTTGGTGACATAGATCCATGCCTCTGGGACCCGGGTCTAGCCCCCCCCCCAACTTGGCTTGTTTCCCCATCCCTTCCCTCTGCCATTCCCACATGTACCTCAGAGGTGGCTGTGGGCTTTTGCCCAGGTGGCGGCTCCTCTCTATGTTGGCCTGTATCTTGTATTCTGCTCCCCACGTCCCTTAGATGTAGCCACAAAGATGGGACTGGCACTACCCTCCTCGTCCTTTGGCCATGATATGGGTGCTTTCTGTTTCCATATGAGGAAGCTGAGCCCCAGGTGTGTGACGGGGCCTGAGGCCCTCTCTCTGTGCCTCTGGGGACCGTCTCGAGAGCAGTGGTGCCTCGCTGGGTTTACCTTTCTGAGTACTGGTCACTCTGGCCCTGGGATTGGAGTCTCGGATCAGGCCCTTTCCACAAGTTCAAGGTAGCTCCTGGGAAACCCCATGTCTGGGTAGCAGCCCACTCTGGGCCAGACCTGTAGAGCTTGGACCAGGTAGACCATTGACGAGAGTGCCAGGGGATAGTTTGGGCCCTGGAGGTGGGTGATGGGAGGCAGGCCAGTGGTCCCAGGAAGAGGGGCAAGAATGAAGCTAGGGCTGGAAAGGGTGATAAGAGACAGTTGACAGGATTTGACCTGCGCTGGGAATGGCGGGGTTGTGGATCCAGGCTGGTGTCTGTGTCCGAGATGCAGGGGCACCTGAGCTGCAGGGCCAGGGGTCTCTTGGGTGTGCCACCCTGGGTGGGTGGACATGGGGCCCTAGAGCAAGGTCTTGAGGTCAGATGAAGATGCAGGCACCCGGGTCAGCTGCCTCTGTTGAGTGCCATCTGTGTGCCTGTCATCAGTCCACAGCCTCATGCCACCACCCCAGAGATGCTGCAGATGCCCAAACCGTGGTTGACCTTGGGCCTTTCCCTGCCGCAGGCTTTGGTTCCCCACTCTGCTGCCAGCTCTGAGACCGCCCCCCGCCCCCGAGAGTGGGTGGTTGAATGGGTGTCCAGGGAGCCTGGACACAGGGGCAGGAGACAGGAGAAGGTGACGGGGATGTGTCGGCATGTGCAAGTCCTTCTGGGGACAGTGGGCACCATGTACCAGGGGCTGTTAGGACAGTGTACAGATTGACATGCTTGGGCCTCTGGGCCCAGCTGGGTGCTTACACACACCTGTGTCTGTGCACGTGTTGGAAGCACCAGGTACATGCGAGTGTGTCCAGGTCCTTATTTGCATGTGTGCCCAGGCGTGTGTAACGGGGGCCGGCCTTCCTGTGAACACCGGCTGACTCACGCTCCCGCCTGCCCGCCTGCCTGGGTGAAGTCATCGCCTGTTTTTAGCTCCCTGAGGTCATTTGCCAGTGGGGGCTCTTGGGGCCTCAGAATCCCACTACCAGGCTGCCTGGGCTGGGCATTAGTGGGCAATGCTGGCCTCGGTGGTGGTCCTGGCTCTTCTGGACCCCCCGCCCCTTCATCCCCTCCAGTGCACTGTGTCAGACCCTCGTCCCAGGCTAGAGCGAGAATAAACTGAGTCAGGTAGCCTCGAGGTCTGAGGTGTGCTTCCTACTTCTCCTCCCCCCTCATACCCACCCCCTAGCCAGGGAGTCAGAAGCCCTTCTCTGAGAGTGTTAATGTATGCAGATCTACTCAGGGGCCATGTCTGCCCAGCAGTTGTCTGGTCCCCTCTTGTCTGTCTTGCTCCTCACCCCTCCACTGCACTTGCAGCCACGAGAGCGTGGCCGTGGTCCCCCAGGGCCCAGCAGAGAGAGCTCAGCTCATTTGACACTCATTTGCTCCCACACTTGCCAAATACAGGTAGGTCAGCCAAGGGGCCAGGAGTGACATCTGTCCCTGAATCTTCTGCTCTGGAGCTGTCCCGGCTCCCGTGCCCTCAGCGGAGAGTCCAGGCCACCTTGCCTGGCGGCCCAGCAGCCTGTCCCTATTCGGGGTCTCAGTTTACTTCTCTTTCTCAGGAACATCGCCCCACCTTCCTGGCCGGGTCCCCATCACGCTTTCCATCTACAACCCCAAACTCAGTGGCAGCCAAGGCTGTGGCCCACAAGGGGTGAGGTGTAGCTAAAAGGCCTCCCCCGGCTGCCTTCCCTGTGAATGCCCGAGACCCCGTGTCGGTGGTTTGTGAAATCCCGGGTAAGCCTCCCGCTTCCGTCGGGCCTCAGTTTCCCTTTTTATGAAATCACGTACTGTTGTCCTCTGAGGTCCTGCTTCTGGGGGCAGAGGCTGCATTCTGTGACTTCCTTCCCATGTCTCCACAGCCCAGGACACACGCCTGTCCTATCATGGTGCAGGCCTCTCTCTGGACCCCTGAAGAGTTCGCAGGGGCCCAGAATCTCAGCGCTGTGTGCAGTTGGAGGCTTAAGCATTTTGTCAGGACAGGACCCCAACCTGAGGAGACTTCATACCCTGAGGACCTCGGGAGGCAGGCCCTAGGGCAGCTCTAGGCGCCTGGGCCTGCACACCTCCCAGGCCCAGGGCCAGGAACAAACAGTGGAGGGCTCTGGTGGCCGGCAGATAGGGGTGTGTGGCCTTCCTTGGGCCTCACTCTGTTTCTGTGTAGGGACTCAGAGGCCTGGGGCCCACACAGGGGACCCATTCCTCAAGGCACAGCATCTGGGGCACAGAGCAGGGCCTGTCCTCCTGCTGACCTGGCCCCCGCTGCCCAGGAATGCGCTCCTGCTCGCCTGCCCACCGCGGCTTGGGTTTCAGCCCCTACCCATGCTGACCAGATGCTAATCCTGGGACATTGGCGTGGTGCGGGGACCTGTGTGGTCAGAGGCCCAGCGGTAGTTGAACTTTGGCTCTCAGTCCCCTTTGCCAGTCAGCACAGTCGTTTCGGCTCGGCTGCCCATTGGCCTGTCCTCTTCGAGCCCCCGTCTCCCTACTGGCAAGTTCTGGCCATAGGCTTAGGGGCCTTAAAAGGGCCTCTATCCAGAGCTCTCTTGCCTGGAATTCTGCCATGGTCATCCCCTGCAGGGAGGAAGGCAAGGGGAGCTGCAGCTGGGGAGACCTAGGGGGAGGCCTATGGGGAGGGGACACCTGCGTTCCCATCAAGGACTAACTGGGCACACCGGGCCTGAATTTCCCATGTCTGGGCCCTGAGAAAACACCCAGCATCTCAACGGGGAGCACCAAACACAGGCCCAAATGAGGTAGGGCCGGGCTGTGCCCACTCAACACCCCAGGAGCGTCCCGGCCGGAAAGAGCAGGGGTATTTTGGGCATCCTGAGAACCGGGTATTTCTGTCCTGCGAGGGCGTCTGGCTGGCCTTCGGGCCTGGGTGTGGCCCTGGGGAGTCAGTGAGCGGTGCTGAAACTGCTCCCCCAAGGCCTCTGCACTCAAGGCTTCTTGGGTGGGGCAGGGAGGGCCCAGGCCCTGTCAAGACTGGACCTCAGGTCCCACCAGCCTCCTTGGGCCACCAGGAACATGTAGCAGCCAGGGCCGCCCAGGGAGGCGCCAGGATTGGCAGAGATCAACCCCCAAAGCCCCCCATGGGATAGGGCAGCAGGGCCACTCAGCGCCGTGGTGTTGAGAGGCAGGAACAGGCTGGGGCTGAGACAGCCCTGGGGTCCCTGAGTTCCCAGAAGGCACTCTGGCCTCTACACTCCAGGGCCAGGTGAGCTACCTAAGCTGTGGGTCCTCCCACTGACACCCCGCCCCCCCCACCTTGCCCAGGAGCAGAGCCCGGGCAGCCAGGCCTCACTGGCCACAATGCCAGAGGCGCCCGAGGTGCTGGAGGAGACGGTGACAGTCGAGGAGGACCCTGGCACACCTACCTCCCACGTGTCCATTGTCACATCAGAAGACGGCACGACCCGGCGCACTGAGACCAAGGTATGACCAGGTCCAGGCAGTGGGCAAGGAGGCCGTGTAGCCATGGTTGTTCCACGTAGGGAGTGACCGCCTGGGGCACTTGGTCAGGTAGAAGACCCTGTCGGGCCAGTGTCCAGGCGTCTCAGGCTGCCCAGCCCGCCCACCAGTCACCCATTTCCCCACCAGGTCACCAAAACGGTCAAGACGGTGACCACGAGAACAGTGCGCCAAGTGCCCGTAGGCCCAGATGGCCTCCCCCTGCTGGACGGCGGCCCCCCGCTGGGTCCCTTCGCAGATGGCCCCCTGGACCGGCACTTTCTGTTGCGCGGGGGTGGTCCAGCAGCCACGCTTTCCCGCGCCTACCTCAGCAGCGGGGGCAGCTTTACCGACGGCCCTGAGCCCCGTGATGTCCCCAGCTACGGCAGTCTCTCCCGTGGGCTGGGTGTGCGGCCCGCACGTGGCCCACTTGGCCCAGGCCCTGTCGATGGCTGCTTCACACTGCCTGGCCGACGGGAGGCCTTCCCTGCAGGCCCCGAGCCTGTGCCGCCAGCCGGTCGCTCCCAGCCCGAGCGCTTCCAGGCAGAGCCATATGGCTTAGAGGATGACAGCCGCAGCCTGGCTGCTGACGACGAGGGTGGCCCGGAGCTGGAGCCTGACTATGGCACCGCCACGAGGAGGAGGCCTGAGTGTGGGCGTGGCCTTCGTACCAGGTGAGCACCCTGAGTCTGGCACCCGCCTCCAGGAAGTCTGCCTTCCACTCCCCCAGAAGAGTCCTCCATAGGAAGTCTAGCTGCTGGAGCTAGTGACACATGTTAGTTTGAACCGGCCTCAATTCAAGGGCAGACAGCACCAGCGGAAGCTTCTGGGAGAGTGGAAGTTCTGCTGGGCACCCTCCCTGGAAGTCTGGGGCATTAGGGAAGTTGGCGACCATGCCCAACACCTGCTACCCCTGCTCCAGCCAGATGGCTGTGAAGGTAGAGGCACAGAGGCTCAGAGCATTTCTGCTCAGTCTGAGGCTCCAACCTTTTCCTGGGCCTCAGTTGCCCCTATGTACGAAAGCAACCAGAAGCTAGGCTGTCCAGCTCTTCCCAGTGTGGACTCTGGTTCTGTCACCTCTGCCCTCAGTTTTTCCATCTATAGAATGAGAACATGATCACAGCCTTGGTGTGACCACAGGCAAGACACCTCCCCCCTCCTAGCCTCAATCGCTGTCCTAGGAAGTAGGCTTGATGGTGGCATCCCACAAGGACATCTTGTCCTACAGTGGACCGTTGGCCTGAATGCCCCTTCTGTGGGCCCACCAGGATGGCATGTGCAGGGAGGACCACCTCCTGCCCCCACATCCTGGCAGATCGCATGTTGCAGAGATGGGCCTCATGGGAAAGCAGGACCCCAGTCACAGACAGGCGTTTCATAGAAATATGTTTAGCTCAGAAGTGGGGAATGCTGCATGGTGACAGGAGTGCGTGAGCCCGTGTCTCGGGGAGATCCAAGCCCAGATACCCATTGGCTGGTGTTTGGCCGTGTCGCTGGCTGAGTCAGTTCTGGCTGGCCTAGGCTGTGACTGGCAGCACCCACTCGGTACTTTGGGGTCCAGTACGAATGCTTTCGACCTATCCCCACCTTTCATGGGTCCGTGGTCCCCTAGAGAAGATAATGGCAGGGTAGCCATGCAGCAGGCACCTTCAGGCAGTGTTGAGATGTTCCTGCGCCCTGCCCGCCTGCACAGGCCCTACGAGGATGTGGCAGATGATGGCGGTGAGCTGGTGGAGGAACGGCCCCCATTTCCAGCTGCGACGGCACCCCTGGCGCAGCCAGAACGGGGCAGCCTGGGCAGCCTGGACCGAGTGGTACGGCGGTCGCCCTCAGTCGACAGCGCCCGTAAGGAGCCGCGTTGGCGGGACCCCGAGCTGCCAGAGGTCCTGGCCATGCTGCGACACCCCGTGGACCCTGTGAAAGCCAATGCGGCTGCCTACCTGCAGCACCTGTGCTTCGAGAACGAGGGCGTCAAGCGACGCGTGCGGCAGCTGCGGGGCCTGCCCCTGCTTGTGGCTCTGCTGGACCACCCGAGGGCAGAGGTGCGGCGGCGGGCCTGTGGGGCACTGCGCAACCTCTCCTACGGCCGAGACACGGACAACAAGGCTGCCATCCGGGACTGTGGCGGTGTGCCCGCCCTGGTGCGCCTGCTGCGGGCAGCCCGGGACAATGAGGTCCGAGAGCTCGTCACAGGTGAGTGACGCCTGGCCTCCCCTCATTCCTCATGGAGAGGAGAGTGAGGCTCGGCCAGGGAAAGACCCTCCCCACCGCCACCCGCCCATTTAGTCGGGAGCTCCAGCTGCTGGAGGTAGGCATTAGGCTTAGGCTGAGGTCCCCAGTCTCACTGCCTCTCGGGCAGGTTCCCTCTCCACCTACCCCCCTGCCCCCCAATACGCCAGGTCCAGTCTCTGGTCCCATCCTCCAGCGGGGCTGGTGCTGGGGGATTGTGCCTTGTGGGACCCAATTGGTCAGGTAGGGTCATATGACTACCCTTAGGTGGGGCCAGTGAAACAGTAGTGCCACCCCCCTCCCCCCCCCCCCACCCCCCGCCCACGTAGCTAAGAAGCAATCTGGGAAGAGAATGCACCTGCTTGTGCAGCCTGTCCTCTGTGTCCCAGCGCCTCTGTGTTTCCTCTCAGCACATAGCTACTGTTAGGCCAGGGTGGGCACCCAGGACGCTTCACGGCTTTTGTTACTTCCTGTCTTCCGGGGCATGTCCTGAGCGAGGTCCCATGGGGAGGTTGGAAGGTCACTGCCTGCATGGTGAGCATGGGCTGGTTGATGGCGCCCTGCAGGCACACTCTGGAACCTGTCATCCTACGAGCCCCTGAAGATGGTCATCATTGACCATGGCCTGCAGACGCTGACCCATGAGGTCATCGTGCCCCACTCGGGCTGGGAGCGCGAGCCCAACGAAGATTCCAAGCCAAGGGATGCGGAGTGGACAACAGTCTTCAAGAACACATCAGGCTGCTTGAGGTGTGGGTGGGGGCTGGGCTCGGGCACTCTGCAGCCACCCAGGACTGTTCCGGACAGGGAGGCAGGAGCTAGGCACCAGGGCCCATGCACACACCTGGGAGTGGCCTCATGTCCTGCAGAACCTGGACGGCAGAGAGCCACCCAAGTCTTAGGGGCCTCCCAGCCATGTCACAGTCCCTGCTCGAGTCTGAAGAATGGGGCCTGGTGGGGCTGTACTCAGCCCCTACGGCAGCCTCCGGACGAGGTGTGCCACGCTGTCACGTAGGACCCCATGTCCCTAGCCTGCTCAGCTTCGAGCCACATTCCCATCACCGTGAGAGCCAGGGTAGGGGCGAACCTGGACCCTCAGCTCCCATCACCTCAGAAGCCCCGTTGCACATCCTGCTGACCTCTGCCCTAATCCTCCAACTCTGGGCCTCACGACAGAGTCCCCACAGGTGGTCCTGGGTCCCCGTGGTCCTGCCTGTCCACCAGGATATAGCCCCGTGGCCTTCTGGGGTCCTCACCTCAGGGGGAGCCCAGAATTACCTGTGCACAGACTCAGGACTCTGGACCCACTTCTGTCCCCTTCCAGTTCTGCTGGGCATCAGAGGAGACCCCCTGCCCCCTGCTGGGCCGGGGCTCCTTCCTAGGGTCTCGGTGGTTGGGACACTGTCAGTAGCCCTAACAGAGTGGTGTCAGAGCTGGTCTTACAGATGAAGACCTGACCCCAAGGCCCTGCGAGGATTGAGGTGGGGGGTGCTGGGAAATACCCGTGGGAGCCGGGGGTCACTGGGCCCACTCTTGGCCCCCCAGGAACGTGAGTTCAGATGGTGCAGAGGCCCGGCGGCGGCTCCGGGAATGTGAGGGGCTGGTGGACGCCCTGCTGCATGCCCTGCAGTCCGCTGTGGGCAGGAAGGACACGGATAACAAGGTGGGTGGGGCTCGGGGTGGGGTGGAGGTCCCTAGCAGGTCCCAGCGGCGTGAGTCTCCTCCTACAAAGGGTTGGGGAGACGGAGCCGGAACTGGGCCCAGGGGGGCCGGCACTGTTGGGGCAGCATGGGAGAAGTAGGCTTGCCGTCTGGGGCAACGCCCTGGGCATGGGCCACACGGAAGTGGACATGCCCTGAAGTCCCACACGAGGTCTTACATGGAGGGTGTTTTCCACCTTTTTCTTTCCTTAGCCCCTCCCTGGGAGTTCCCACTCCCGACCTAGGCCTACCTGAGGCCTCCCCGTCTTTGCACCCCCAGTTCCTTCTGTGCACGCTGGCTGCGGCCAGGCTTCCCCGGGAAGGGTGGCAGTCTCTGTGCCCACCCGGCCCTGCTGCACCATCTCTCCTCTCCCCACAGTCGGTGGAGAACTGTGTGTGTATCATGCGGAACCTGTCCTACCACGTGCACAAGGAGGTGCCTGGGGCCGACAGGTACCAGGAGGCTGAGCCGGGGCCCCCGGGCGGTGCTGCGGGCTCCCAGCGGCGGAGGAGGGATGACGCTGGCTGTTTCGGTGGCAAGAAGGCCAAAGGTGTGTGGGAGGGACTGGGGTACTACACTCTAGGATGCCCCTTGCTCCCCCAGGCTGAAGGGCCTCCATAGCCACGGCCACCTGGTCAGCTGGTGATGGGCAGGGAGCCCTGGAGGCCATAGGTCAACCAGCTGGCAGGCCAGCCTCCCTCATCTGCATTCTGGCACCCCCCCCCCCCCCGGGGAAGGCAGGAGTGAACCTACATGGCGTCCCTTCTGCTGCCTGGGCTCAGTCCCTCGGCTCCAGGAAGGGTTCTTTGGGTCTGTGTTTGGAAAGTGCTGAAGCCGGTGCTGCCTCCTGGCATTCAGAGCACCTGAAGACCTTGAGATGGCCCAGAGGCAGCACCCACCCTGCCTCCACGCCACCCACATTCTCAAGCACCTGCCAGATGGTGTCTGTGCCCCGCCTTCACCTACCCCCTCCCTGCACCCCCCCCAGGTGGACCTGTTCTGAACCCAGGCTTCCCCTCTCTCGTCCCACTTCGGGGCACTCAGCCCCCCACCGTGATTGGGTGGGGTTCCACGGCCCGTCTGTTCAACCCAGGGCATGCAGTGGGAAGTTGAGGCCTCCTAGGAGGGCGTGGGGGGGTGCTGCCCTCTCAGGCTCGTCTCCTCTCTCCCGTGCTTCCTCCGGCCGCCCAGAGGAGTGGTTCCACCAAGGTGAGTCCCTGTTTGTCCTGCTGTCCAGGCCTGGTGGGTGCAGTGGGCACCAGGGAGGTGCCGCCCACCCTGTCGTCCCGGCAGTCATCTCCATGACGACTGCAGGGCGGTCCAGCCTCGCGGTCCTGCCCCATCCCCAGTCCCTTTCCCGGGCAGCCATCTCCATGACAACTGTGTGGACATGACAACGGCAGGAATGTCAGCCCTAGACTCACTGGGAGGCCAACGGGCTGTTCTCCCGTAACCTCAGACCCAGTTACCCAGGCAGGGCTGGGCCTCCAGCTGGAGCAGGGAGAGTCGAGGGGTGGGGAGGGGGGGCAGGGTCTGGGGGTATTTGTCCCCACAGGCACCAGGGAGCAAAGAGCCCCTGGGAGTGAGGCAACATGTGGCTTAAAGGGACCACACAAAGGACCCGCGGGGCTGGACACAACAGGGAGCCTAAATCATCTGAACTCAGCTGTACTGTCTTTCAGAGGAGAAGACGCTCCCTCACCTGAGATGAGGGTGACTTCGAGCTAGTGAGCTCACCTCTGCCTCTTCTCTGTTCCAGGGAAGAAGGACGGTGACATGGACCGGAACTTCGACACGCTGGATCTGCCCAAGCGAACCGAGGCTGCCAAGGGTGAGTGGGTGGCGGCAGAGTTCAGCTCAGGCCCCTCCGGGTAGGGAAGCTTTGTGCCACCAAGCAGGCTTGACGGGCCTTGGGGCTCTAATGGGAAAGAGCCCACAGGTGTGTCCCCCTCCAGTAGACCGTCCAGTCGCTGGGCACTTGCTGCGGGTTCAGAATCAGGATCAGTTCCGTGGGTCACTTCAGGCAGGGACGGAGAGGCCAGGCATTTGCAAGGTCACACAGCATGTGGAAGACTGGAGGGGATAGAGGGAGGCCTTCAGTGACGGGCAGAGACCTCCAGAACCTGAGGCGCTCACATTCACTGCGGGGGGTTTGGGAGCTGAGGTGTGCAGTCAGATCTCGTACGGACACTGATCCTGTAGGGGCAGAACGGTTTGCCCTTCTCGTCCCCTGTGTCTTTGGGAGCCCCGCAGGGTGCTGGAGCTGTTCTGCACACTGGGAATCTAGCCCGGCTAAGACAGCTCTGCCCTGGGGAGCCCCAGGCCACGGCTCAGCCTGCAAGCCCAGGCACCCCCAAGCAGGGCGGAAGACCCCACATGGGAGGTCTAGGGGAAACCATCATGCACGGAGGGACCAGTGCCGGCGACCACCGTCAGGGGTGATACCTGAGTGGGGGACATGCTTGGAGCATCTGGGGAATAGGAAGCCCTGCAGAGCTGGAGTGCAGGGATCATGAGGCATGAGGAATGTGGAGGGGGTGAGAAAATGCGGGGTGGGAGGACAGGGGAGAAGGATAATGTCTGGGTACCGGCCAACTAAAAGGCTGTTCAACACTTCCTCTCTGGAGTACCTTGGGGCAACCCTGCTGCACTGTGGGGCCAGGGCCTCAACTGACGGGGGACCAGAAGTGGCTGAGCAGGGTGCAGGCCGGGAAGGTGGGCCCTATTACTAGGGAGGATGGGTCTTGCTACGAGGGCTTCTCCCCTAGTTAGTTGCACAGCCTGTCTACCCAGGAGGGCTGGCCCTGTTGTTAGGGAGTTTGAGTCCTGTTGCTAGGGGAGCAGCCCTTGTTGCCACCTCCCTCCCTACCCCAGGCCTCCTGGATGCTCTGGCTGTGAGGTAGGTCCAATACCATCTCTTTGGCAGCCGGGTCAAGGGAACAATGACATCACTTAGACCCAGTGCCTCCTCAGTGATCCTCTGTTCTTCCATGAAATGGGACTGCTTTCTCGAAACCCTGGGTGGCTCATAAGGGGTGTTGTTACTAAATTTTCCCTGACTGTACCATACCCATCCCTGGCCCCAGCAGACTCTTGCCCTGGGGGCATTAATGGGAGGAGGGGGAAGAAGGGGTAATGGGGGGGCCTGGGTGACTGTGGGCGGTGGGTGCTCTGTGCCCAGGCTTTGAGCTGCTGTATCAGCCCGAGGTAGTACGTCTCTACCTCTCCCTCCTCACGGAGAGCCGGAACTTCAACACCCTGGAGGCTGCTGCCGGCGCCCTGCAGAACCTCAGCGCCGGCAACTGGATGGTGAGAGGCCAAATCTGGCAGGGAGGGGACAGAGAAAATCCTAGGGGCCCTATTGGTGCCGGCCTCTGCCTTTGCCCGGGCTTGCGGGGGTGGGGACCAGGACACGGTGCCTTCCCAAGGTCCGGGAGGCTCGCAGCACCAAGGATGCAAGCTGGAGGTGGAGTTGAGATGCTTGCGTAGGGTCCGGCCAGAGGGGACAGTCTGGGCTCAGGTCAGAGAGTGTGTAGGCGTGTGGGTGGACCCAGTGTGCTGAGCACCCTCCCTGCCCCACTGCCACAGTGGGCCACCTACATCCGAGCCACGGTGCGCAAGGAGCGTGGCCTCCCCGTGCTCGTGGAGCTGCTGCAGTCCGAGACTGACAAGGTGGTGCGGGCTGTCGCCATCGCTCTGCGCAACCTCTCCCTGGACCGGCGCAACAAGGACCTCATCGGTGAGGACACTGGTGGGGCAGAACTGGGAGCCAGAACCCGAGGGCTACTCCGGGGTCCCACCGACAGGGTGGGGAGGAGGTCAGGGGCCCAGCCCTGCCCCTGGCATTTCATCCCAGGCGCTAGAGCTCACGTCTCTCCAGACAGCCTCAAGGCCTAGCCCTTGTACACAGTGGGTGACTTTGCAGCTTGCTGGGGCTCTCCTGGTGGATCCTGCTCCTTCCCGCCGGGGTGGGCAGAGGCGTGTCCTGACAATGGCCCCTGCCCTTCAGGGAGCTATGCCATGGCGGAGCTGGTGCGGAATGTGCGCAATGCGCAGGCTCCGACGCGACCCGGAGCCCACCTGGAGGAGGACACAGTGGTGGCCGTGCTCAACACCATCCACGAGATCGTGTCCGACAGCCTGGACAATGCACGCTCCCTGCTACAGGCCCGAGGCGTGCCAGCGCTGGTGGCACTTGGCGCCTCCAGGTGGGTGAGGGTGCAGCCGGGGGAGGGCGGGCCCAGGGGCGGGGCCGAGTACTGACCCCGCCCTGGGCCTGGCCGCAGCCAATCTGTACGCGAAGCGAAGGCCGCCTCCCACGTACTGCAGACTGTGTGGAGCTACAAGGAGCTGAGGGGTGCCCTCCAGAAGGATGGCTGGACCAAGGCGCGCTTCCAGGTGCGGCCTGCCTGGCCCTTCTTTTCCTCCTTCACTTCTCCAGGTCAGGTCCCCCGCAGGAGTGTCCCTGACCCCACGCCCTGTTTTGTGCCCCCCCCACCCCCAGTCGGCTGCCGCTACTGCTAAGGGACCCAAAGGAGCACCGAGTCCCGGAGGCTTTGACGACAGCACCCTGCCGCTGGTGGACAAGAGCATTGGTGAATACGGGGTCGGGGTGTGGAAACCTGTTTCTTGACATACGAGAGGTGTTCCTCCACCTAGGTGCATTGACGGTGACAAGGCAGGTGCGGGGGAGGCGGCCCCTTTCCTGGCTCGTAGCCCTCCTACAACCTCTGCACCCATGGTGGCCACGTTGGTGTTAAGTGGGGGTTGGCGTGCCCGGGGCAGAAGGCCGGCAGAGTGACACTAAGATGTTAGCGACAAAGGGTACCAAGGGTCGTAGAGGTCAGTCTTGCTATGGGTTTGTCTACAAACCTGCTGGTTCTTGCAACCAGCCAGCCACCCAGCTTGTGCTCTGCAGATGGTGAGAAGCCAGGCAGCCGGGACGTGATCCCCATGGAGGCACTTGGCCCAGGTGGGTGCAGATAAGGGGCTGCTTGTTTGGGGGGGGGGCAGGGGTGGCACTGAAGTGGAGCAGGTCCTTTGGCCTTGTGTGTTTGGTGCTGGGAAAGCCTACCAAGAAGGTGCTGGTTGAAAGAGAGATTTGGTTTAGGGGTGCTGCTCGGGGTGGGGGGCAGCCAGGGAGGGGTCAGTGCCCAGCCAAGGTCTCTGGCCTCCCAGCTGAAGGGGGCTGGAGGGTTCTGAGCCGCTGTGCTGGAAGGGGCCATGAGAAGGGCTGGCCTAGGTCTCCAGCACAGTGCTGGGGCAGGTGAGGGTTCTTTCCCAGTGCACTCTGTCCCAAGGGCCCCCGGTGCCTGGGCTGAGAAGGAGATCTGCTCCTGTGAGGCCTGCCCCTCAGAGTTCCCCTCCTGTTCCCACCCCAAGACGGATACTCCACTGTGGACCGGAGGGAGCGGAGGGCTCGAGGCAGTGACCCTGCAGGGGAGGCCTCTGAGAAGGAACCATTGAAAGTAAGTGACTCGGGGTAGGTGCCTAGGGCATGCCTGAGAGGGGCCCTGGCAAGGTGCTGAGTTTAGGCCACCCAGTGCACCTGGGATGAGGTGAGCCTACAGGGCAGTTGGGCTGGGAGACCGAGCCTGGGGGGCTGCCCCCGCCCCATCTCGGGAACTTTATTGTCGGAATCAGTCTGTGGGTGCAGATGGTTTGAGTTCACACCCACTGGGAGAGGGGGCATGGGACAGAGAACACTGCCCAGAACAACGCACAAGGGCCAGGGGAGTCTGAGCAAGCGTGTCTTCACCCTTCTCTGCCTGTGGGGGGCGAGGAGGGGGGAGTTCCCACTGTTGTCCTGCCTATAGGGCGGCACCTGCCAACCTGCTCTGTGACGGCCCCCTGGCTTTGGGCACAGGCCTGTGTTTGTGCACGTGTCCGTGTGTTATGTGTGTGAGCCACACTAGCTCAGCTCCCCGTGTGCTCCCCGGCTCTGACCTCACCCACTGAGCAGCCCAGCCCCTAGCCGTCAGCGCCGACTAACCTGCTCTGTTCTGCCTCTAACGCCTTCCTGCCCACTGCCCGTCCGCTGCAGCCCGACCCCGGCAGGAAGGTTCCTCCCGGGCCCAGCAGGCCCGCGGTCAGGCTGGTGGACGCCGTGGGGGACACTAAGCCTCAGCCCGTTGACTCCTGGGTCTAGCTTGCATGCCTGGTACGTTTTCTCGTCTGATTTTTCATTCAGCTCTTTCCTGTGCTCTGGGAAGGGGCTTCTCGTTAACCTCTGCTGGCTGCATGTTCTTTCCCTTGGTGCTCCCTGGTGGGATTCTGGCTTCAACCTCAGCAGGCTCAAATGCCCATCTGGGTCTGAGATGGACATGCTCCCCCCCCCCCGCCCCCCAGGCCTGCAGTCCGGTTCGGGCACTGTGTCATATGGAGCCAGAGCAGGGACGAGGCCCCCCACATTTAAATGCCCCAAGCACAGTGCCCCCCAACAACCAGCAAGTCACATTGGCCCTGATGCTGAGGTTCTCGGGGTCAGCCTCTGTCACCTCCAGCAGCTTTTTTTGTCCACACTTCCATCGGCCTAGCCTGTGGAGGGGTCCGCCGAGCCCCTCGGCCGCCCTCCTTAACCTTCCCCTCTCCGTCCTTAGGTCTCAGGCCCAGCCATTTGTTCTTAGGGATCTGATCATGGGAAGAAGGGAACTCCAGGGCCGGCCCTCACAGACCCTGCTGTGGAGCTTGGAGCCCTCTGGCGGCAGGAGTTGGCAGCGCCTCTCGCCCGGGAGCCGGGGCTGGACCTTCTGGACACACCTGCCTTCCCTGCCCTTCGCTTCCTCCCTCCTAACTCCCTAGGCTGAGTTAGCTGTTTACTGATGTGGTGCTGTGTGCGAGTGAGAGAGAGAGAGAGAGAGGGGCTGCCAGGGTGGGGCCCAGGGAAGCGGCAGAACAGGGCACCTGGCTTTGCTTTGGGGCTGGTGGTGTAGAAGAGTGTGCTTCTGCGTGTGCAGGGGGGCCCCAGAGGAGCCTGGCAGGCAGGCCCTGAGGGCAGGCAGCAGGGAAGGGAGGAGGAGGGCTCAGAGAAGGAGTTTGACTTTGGAAGACAGAGGGGATCACTGGGCTCTGAGTCCCACCCTGCATGGCAGCAGACCACACGGGTGGGGGCTGGCCAGTGCTGAGAGGCCTTGGAGGCAGCAAGATGGGGGTCGGGCTGTGCTTGCCCCCACCCTGCCCTTGGCTATGTGGAACCCCGGTGCAGCAGGAGCCTTCCGTGAGCGACTCTGGCCTGGCCGCGGCCACAGACCCTGTCTGCTGGAGCCCCCCCGAGGCGCCTCTGGGACGACCCTCAGCAGTGGCGGGGGCTGCTGCCTAGTGCCTGCTGGTCGTGACTTAAAAACAGAAGAAAAACACTGACAGAAAGCATTAAACACAAAACCAAAATAAGACTGTATTGGTTAAACACCTAAATTTTTGTAAGAAAACTTAAAAATTAAAAAAAGCAACAAAGGAACTTCCTGTCTTCTGCGGCTCAGATCTCTTGCCACTGGCCTCTTGCTCTTCCCTGCTTGCCAGGGGGGCATGGGTGGAGGCGGCCCCCGGGCATCCACGCGCTCTGTCCAGGGGGGCATGGGTGGAGGCGGCCCCCGGGCGCCCACGCGCTCCGTCCAGGGGGGCTCAGCTCCCTGGTCCCAGGGGGTTTCTGCAGCCCCCGAATGTCCACCTGCTCCGTCCAGGGGGGCTCAGCTCCCCGGCCCCAGGGGGTTTCTGCATGTCCTCCTAGGCCCACTGCATTCCCCTTTTTGTACATACAAAAGGGCTTGCTTCTGGGTGGTTGGCTGGGCCCTCAGTCCCATGGCAGTGTCCTGGCTAGAGGTTGGTCTGCACACAGGTGGGCTCAGCCAGGATGGGAGGGGTGGACAGGATCCCTGGGGAGCCTCTGAGGTGGCTGGGGGGCTTGGGGCCAGAAGGCCAGGATTGGGACTAGGGATCTGGGCAGCTGTGGATTTAGGGAGATGCAAAGCAATTCTACCTCCCTTGCTAGCTGGGCATTTGTAGAAGTGCCAGAGCTGACCCGAGCCCTGTCTTCCATAAATAAGGCTGCGTCAGACTGGGGGAGTTTCTACTCAGTGCCACACAGGGACCCCATGTCCACCGTTCCCTAGCGTCTGGCAGAGATGGACCGGCAGCTGGCCAACTGCCGTGCTCCAGTTTCCCAGGACAGCCACCAGATGGGGGCTCATGTCAGCCTGCCGACATCCCCATGGGGGCGTGGCAGATAACCTCAGCCTGGCCACATGAGCCCCCCCCCCACCAGCTGGAGCACCTGGCACTCAGCCAGAGCTGAGGGCACCACAGGAAAGAAGCAGCGGATGAGCAATTAAAAAGAAACACCAAGTTGGTCTATTTAAATATTTAAATTTTTAATTCCTCTTCTAGCATCTTTGAGACCAGGATACAGGATTATTAATAAGGAGCTGACTTTAGTAAAGAAGTTGCATTTCATTCTTAAAAAGGAAGAGAAAGAACCCGGGAATCACAAGTGGGCGTGAGTTGGGCACGGTGCTGCCACCTGGTGACAGCAAACCTCGCGGACAGACTGCAAGTGCACAGCCCAGCGGTTTCCAGATGTTCCCACTTCCAGGATCGGCCGCGTACGAGGATGCCTGAAGACCCATCCATGTAAGGAACCTATTGATTGGAATGCTGGTGGGAGTGAAAGACAGTGTCACGGGCACCACGCGTCCTGATTTGATATTTACAAACATACTTTGCAGATTTATTGCAGTGATCGTGTACAGCGAGCTGGCTGCACTTGGGGTAGACCAGGGGTGACAGCTCAGAGTCACCCTCTGAAGGGGCTGGGGCCAGCAGGCTGTGGCTCGGAGGCCTCAAGTGTGCCGCCCTTGACCCCCGAACTGCAAAAGCAGGCTGGCAGGGGCACATCCCCTTGGGCCCTTCATACCAGGCTCGGCAAGGGATGCGGCAGCAGGGTGGGTGTCACGGCTGTGTTGGGCTGCCCGGGCCCACGTAGACAGCCTTCTCCAGGCCATCCACTGCCTTCGAGTACTCCAGGTACGAGGGGAAGTGTGTGCACTCAAAGTGGCTGTTCCCACGCACGTATGCCAGGAATTCCGGTGTTCCTGGGCAGATGACATTGTCGGCCAGCAACACTGTCCCCTTCCGTAGCAGGCCACACTCCTGTGGGGGACAGATGGTGGGGAGGGGTGAGGGTGACGGGGGCCCAGCAAGCCAGTCCCAAACTGGGAGGGCAGGTGCTCTGGGCTAGATGGTGGCCCCACAAAGCGGGCTGCGCCTGGCCTGGAGTCAGCCCCGCTCCAGCTTGTGGAGTCACGGGGGTCTCCCCACTGCCTTCCATCTCCTCCCCGGCAGCCAAGCACAAGTCCTGCCTGCCTCCAGGACGCGGCTCTGGGAGGGAAACTCTCTTGCCCCCAATTAGGTCCTGCGTCTCTGGCCCCAGAGCAGCGTCCGGCAGGCAAACGGTAGTTGTTCAGGGACGCTAGCCGGATGAGTAAGTGGGAAGAAACCACAGAGCGACTCCAGGCCACCCGGTGCTGGGAACTCGTGGCTCTTCCAGGTGAGATGCCTGGTACCCAGTGCACGGGCTGCCGTGCGCTGTCGCTGGAGGTCCTCACCAGCCCGACCAGGGTGACCCTGCGGGGATGGTGCCAGAGGCAGGGCAGGCCTTGCCACCCATGGGGTTTGCTCTGGACATCCCCAAACTCTGGCAGGTGAGACACCCCTTCTCTCCCAGCGCCTGGGCCTGAGCTCTGCAGAGGAGGAGGATTGCTGGGCACAAGGCTGCCCAGCTTATAGGAAACAGCAGAAAGAAAGCTTGTGTCCTTACAACACGGCAGCAGGCTTTCCCTCCAGCCAGGGACGGGGGACGGAAACAGAAGGGGCAACAAGGGAGCCACGGTCTCGGAAGGCAGACACCGCCGCTTCTGCCTCTTTCACTTTGTTAGAAGGGAGTCACTGAGCCCAGCACACACACCCAGCGGAAAAGGGACTGTGGACCCAGTTTAAAACCATGTC
>PITA01001597.1:0-134567 GCA_004023965.1 Spilogale gracilis
AAAGCTGACCTATCAGAAATGGAAGCCAAGAGTTTGATTCAATTTATCAAAAGTCTGAAATGCCTATTAGATATAGGCATTATTAGAAAAGAAACAATATGATAACAAATTGAATATGTAAGACTCGGAATTAGGGTAGAGATTAAATAAATTATACATTTGTAAACCATTACAAATGTGTGCTGTGACACACACTTCATATATAAATATATGCATACCTATAGTCTTTAACTATAGTATTCATTCAATCCTCTCAAGACCCCAGTTAGTTCATTATTTTAATACCTGCTCCTTTAAAAGAAATCTGTGTCAATTGAGGTTTAGAGATTTTAACATCTAATAAAAGGCCTAACTTGTAGCAAGGCTTATATGTTTATTCTTTATGTTTTACTGCCTTGTGTTTTACAAGGTGATTTGATTTCCCCAAACAACTTAGGAGGATGTAGGGGGATTTGAGTTCAAGGGATTTCAGGGCTGATCAAGGGCAAAAATAGGACCACAAGAGCCAGAAGCAAAAACAAAAACAAAACAAACAAACCTTTTTTGAGCAAGGTTGCATGAGAGGAGAAATCACTAATACCATGAGACTAACCAGAGGCTAGAGAAGGAAGAGGGAACCAGAAGGGGAAAAGTACAAGAGAATTCTGGGGGAGAAGGATTGCCAGAGAGAGGGCTTAAATGTCTAGGTGATGTGTTCAGCAGCACATGAGTTAGTGTTAGGGCCAAAGTGCTTCCAAAAGTAGTTGAAAGTGAGGATCTCAGAACGACAAGACTAGCTCACCAATAACCAGCAGATACTGGGGGAGACTTCATGGAATATACAAAGCAGGCAGGATCTACATGGTTAAAAATCAACATGTTGGAACTGTTTGGAAAGTACTTGCATACATAAAAATGATAGTTTGGTGCCAGGAGGTTTTTAAGCAAATATGCCCTAGCCTGCAATAAAGAAATAAACAATCAGTATTGGACGTGACCAATAACAAAGGCCATCTTTGGTTCTTTTATATAACAGAAGATAATACCACTTTTTAAATAATTATAAAAATCGAATAATATAAATATTTTAAGTATAACTCAGCTGATCAAGAGGAAAGTAAAGTAGGGAACTGGGTGCTGAGAATAATATAGGAAATCGATGTCTTAGGAAAGCCCAAGTTATGTTTTTGGAATACTTCTGTAAAATTATTTCCTATATTATTTATTAGTATTATTTATAAAGTTATCATCTCTCCTAGTACTTCAACTCAAATCTAAGCTCATTATCCACCATCTAGGTAATGAATAGTGCTCAGAATACTACTTATATCATGAGCACACATTAATGAACAAACTAGAATTATAACAGGGTCTGTTTTTTTTTTTCTTTTGCTTTCATTTGTATTAAAAAATGAGCACTATAAAACTGGGTGATATCTTTAGAACCACAATGGCTGAATAAATCTATTCTAATACGGTAAGAGTCACACATGGTATATAATTGGGACAAAAAAGGAGTTACATAGTTTCCCTGGCATATTTTACTATGCACATCGTGGCCTAATAGATTATTGAGTTATCACAAACTGTAATTTTTCAAGAGTTATAAGAACCAATACAGGTTTGCAGTCTATTTCTTTGACAAGTATGAAATGCAAAATACCAACACATCAACAATACACAAAGCATTTCAATATTATAAAGCAGCAAAAGCGTAAGAGCAGATAAAGACCACTATTTTCAAATTAAATCATTTTAGCTTCATGGAAAACTTGTGATTTTGTCCTCATTTTTCTCCTTTCATGATAGACAGGTAAAAGTTTATTCATGGTCTACCACCATAACACATCAGGCGGTCAGCAACCATGAGCAGAAACTATTAGACCACTGAATTGCTATCAAATAGATTTAGTGACACACATGGAAAGCTGTGATCCCAACAAAAAAAAGCTATATTTAAGCCCTTTGGACAACAGCGAAAACTGCTGAAATGCTACTATTCTTTGAGAACAAAATGTACATTTCAAGAGTTAACATCACTCATTCAGCTCAAAATGTTATCAATATTGAGGAAAAAAATATCTGCTTCAGTTGCCTTCTATTATTCAATAAACATATTTTCTTTTCCTGTTTCCTTCCTTCCTTCCTTCCTTCCTTCCTTCCTTCCTTCCTTCCTTCCTTCCTTCCTTCCTTGCTTTTTTCTTCCTTTCTGTATTTTTGTCTGAATTTCTTGCAGGTACAGGCTATGAAAGGTAGATATTATATAGCAAATTAAAAATGTATAATTAAAATGTTATTATAATTACTCAAAAGTCCTTAATCTTTTTTCTGGAAAGTTCATTAATAAAGATATGATTTTCCATGTATCACAATCAGCACATATGGACCACTGATGGAAATGAAATGAATTATAATTCTCCATATTGCAAAGAAACAGTTTTAATGTGAAAAAAGAAGTTAGCTTTTGCTGAATATTGTAGCAGTTGCTTATAGTATTGAAGCTAAAATTGTGAAAGTAAAAAAAAAAAGAATTTTGTGCTATAGATTTCCTAAAGTAAGCTTTATTAATTTGTTAATAGAAAGCACATGGGATATACCCAGAGCATCCATGAGATCCAAAAATAATTCTCTGCTCTTTCTATTTCCGTTCATTTATTCACCATGTATCATGTCCTGGTTCAGGGCAATACAACATCCTCATCATATGTCTGTCATCTCTTTCACACATTCTTGAGGTGGAGAGGGTTATTAATGAATACTGTGAAATTCAGACATTCCGATCACCGAGTAAAGTAATATTGGAACAAGGGCAGAAATGATCGAGCATGGCCCATAAACTTGACAAATTGAAGACCTGGCAAACACAGCAGTCCAGAAATCATGGCAAAGCTGAGTCTTTTTATTGTAAAAAAAAAAGTCAAAATCTATTCAGTCTTTTCACTCTCTTGAACTATTAAAAAGCAAAGACAATTATTTTATAAAATTGAGTTCTTTTTCCTTTTTTCTAAAGAGACATTCAGTTAAGTAGCTTTAATGGTCAGATAATAAAGTAATCTTTTCAATTGTAATGACTGATATAGTGTATCATGCATATATACTATGAATAGGTACAGTGTACCTACTGTGTGCCTGATTCTTTAAGTCTAGACATGCAGCAGTGAACAAAACATTTATGCGCATATATGTAAGTGTAACAGCTGAAAAGAAAGAATAGAAAGATATATACCTGGATATTATTATTCATGGTAAATCACACATTCACACTTAAACATATTCACACATAAATGCAAGAAAAATTCATTACCATATAAAGATCAATAGATATCAAACTTACAGAAAGAATATAAAAAGACCATATATGTGTGTGTGTGTAGATATACTATTTTCCAAATTGTTCTCAAAACATGAAAGTGTTAAGTCTTATTTGATGATAGTTAACAAAGCATTACCTTATTAAGAATTACCTTTTGCCAAAAGGCATCAGTATAATACACAATTTATAAATTTGCAGCACTCCAACAGTGATGGTTGCTGCTAGAAAAAAACCAATATTAACAAATAAGATTATTGACTTAAAATGTTACAATATGGGCACCTGGGTGGCTCAGTGGGTTAAGCCTCTTCCTTTGGCTCAGGTCATGATCTCAGGCTCCTAGGATTGGGGCCCACATCAGGCTCTCTGCTCAGCTTCCTCCTCTCTCTCTGCCTGACTCTCTGCCTACTTTTGATCACTCTCTCTGTCAAATAAATAAATAAAATATTTTTTTAAATGTCATAATATTAGTAATATAAAATTGGTTTAAAGAAATGACTCATGGGGGCGCCTGGGTGGCTAAATTGGTTAAGCGACTGCCTTCGGCTCAGGTCATGATCCCGGAGACCCGGGATTGAGCCCCACATTGGGAGGCCTGCTTCTCCCTCTCTCACTCCCCTTGCTTGTGTTTCCTCTCTCACTGTATTTCTCTCTGTGAAATAAATAAATAAAATCTTAAAAAAAAAAAAAAAAGAAATGACTCATGTAATCTTTGTAACAAACTATACTATAATTGAAATAGCAATATTAAACATTGTTACTGCTTTCATACAAGAAAAGCATATTTAAAAATTGTAACGTTTATTTTTCTCTGGAATCTATGACTTTTTTTTTTTTTCTTTAAGAGAGAGAGGACAGGGGAGGGAGGGAGCAAGAGAGAGAATCTCAAGCACACTCCATGCCCAGAGAGAGTACAACACTGGCTCAGTTTCACAACACTGAGGTCATGACCTGAGATCAAGCCAAAATCAAGAGTCAGATGCTTCACTGACTGAGCCATCCAAGCACCCCAGAAGTTATGATTATAATCATGATAAAAGTTAATTAAGTTGGATAATCATTCAATATTGTGTTTGCCATGTATTCATAGATTTTGTAAGTTCTGTAGTCTGTGGTACAGTCATATTAATAATCAGGAAGAAAACTATGAATTAATAAAAAACAAGAATTCTTACATATGAAATCTAAAATATAGATTTTCAAATAATTTATACTATTTGAGTACCTCAAGAAAAGTTTAATGTATTTTCATATTTTGTTCTAATTTTGTTCTTAAATTTCAAAAAAGAATGGAAAATTGGGCATATATATTATAAAGCCAGAAAAGCATGTGAAATGTTACATGTTCCTTCAGGGCAAACAAGAACGCATTGCCTTGTAAGATACAAAATGCTAGCTTTTCCACAGTCATAGTCGCAGAAATAATATAAAATACTTGAATAAATGGACTGGTATCTTTTATTAAGTAATGGTTCTTTATAAATATTACTTCTTTTAAATGACAATTAAAATCATTTGTATCTCTACATTAAAAGGCCAAATTATGACAACTTGGAGAAATTTTTTATGGTGGCCTTTTTTAAACATCTTTTAAAATCTAATGTAAGGTATTACTGTTCATTGGGCAAAATTATCAGCTAGTGATCATATCTATGCAGGATAGGTTGGATGTAAGGTAAATAACTGAAATCAGAAAACTTGTTCCTCATTTTCTTATATTTTTAATATATTAAAATAGCTTTGTTTATGCATGATTAATACTACTCAGGAACAAAAATGGAAAAGGACAATGAGAACAATATTGACTTGCCCTGAAATATTATTAAATAAAATATACTATGTGTGCTCACTTGTCAGCTATATTTAGACATTGTACTGGACTCATATTTTGGGCTCCTCCATCATTACCTGATGTCTTCCATTTATCGCTTGTTTATCAATCTGTGACTGGGACTGGCATTCTGTCCTTACATCTTCTGATCTAAGATGAAATGGACCTCATTTCATGCCATGAGGTTGGCTTCCTGAGCAGCCTCCATGGGGGCCACTAATGGAACCCCGAAATGTAAGGGAGCTGGTCCCCTTTGTAGAGAACCCTGATAGATGAAAACATGAGAAAAAATTGTATCAGTTTCAAAGGGTTTCTGTAACAGAGTACCACAAACTGGGAGGCTTACACAGAAATTTGTTTTCTCTCATTTCTGGAGACTACAAAATCCTGAAACAAAATACCCACAGTGTTGGTTTCTTCTGAAGCCTGTGAGGGAGAATATGTTCCATGACGCTCTCCGAGCTTCTGGTAGGTTGCCTGAAGTCACCAGTTTGTGACAATTTGCGCCCATATTCTTGCATGACGGTTTGTTCCCCATGCTTCTGTCTCTGCATCCAAATTTCTCTTTTTTATAAAGACATCAGTCATATGGATTAGTCTTCACTCCAAAGACATCACCTTAATCTGGTAATCTACATATACTTATTTCCAAATAAAGTCACATTCAAAGGTACTGAGTGTTAGGACTTCAGCATCCAATGGGGTCCACAATTCAACCTGTAACATAAATTGGGAAGACAACAACCCTAAGACTTCTGCAAGGAGCAATTTCTTCTTTCAAACTTTAGAAAGAAATATTATATTGTATTAACCATGATTTTTATATTTTATAAAGTTTTGACACCTTGGGAAAATCTAACTTGTTGGCAAAGGATTGTCCTGCCCAGAGAGCTAATTCCTAACTCACCTCAACTTGGTGAGCCCACTTTTTATATACAAACCAGCTAATTCTGAATTCATCTTCCTAAAGACTTATTTTACCTATATTTATACACTGAGCTGTGTTTCTTCTGCCCTGAATCAACTGAGAACCAGTGTTAGACAACTACGACCAACCCCATAACACCATAATTATTCAAATAATTGGTCTTAAAATGTTTACCGCGACCCGCAAAGTCTTTCCCACCAAAACCCCAGTAAAGCCTGTGACATATGCAATTGAGACACAAGTGTTGAGTAAACAGGCCCACCAAAAGATCTGCTGGGCTCGTCCAGGCTTCTTGCAAAATGCTTTGCACTGCCTTGCTTCACACCTTTTCATGCCTCAGTTTCCTTTCTTCCATCTCCATCACCAACCTAGTAGGGTTGTACCTCCAAAATCAAATATTATCACTTTTGCCTTATCTCAAGATTTGATATCTGGATGGCCAGGCTAATACATATTTGGAGCCAAAAATGTACAAAAAGAAAGAAATAATGCTGAATTAAGGCTTAAAGCCTAGATATTAAAACCTATTAAGAGGCTGTAATTTTTAAAATATTAAGATACTGAGCCATGGATGAAAAGACAAGTCAATATGAAATCTAAGGTTCAGATTAGCAAATGACTAAAGCACTGTTTCAAAGCAGTAGAATAAGTTGCTCAATTGATATATTGAGAACAATTAATTAACCATTTGGAAAAATATACCCGGTGACAAAAACAAAACTGTGCAATAAATTATGGGACATTGTTGAATCTAGTTAGTAATGGATAAACCAAAGAACGAACCAAATAAGGTAGCACTTCTCATTTATTCAACTGAAAACATTAAATGATATTCTCTGGGGGTACCTGGGTGCCACAGTCTGTTAACTATTCTGTTTCAGGCTGTGATTTTGGGATCTTGGAATTGAGCACCATGTATAGCTCGGTGTTCATTGGGAGTCTGACTGGGATTCTCTCTCCCACCCCATTCTCTCTCTCAAGTAAATAAATCTTTAAAAAAAATATTCTCCAAATTGGAGAATGTATAACAAATATGATAGTCTATTCTGGATGTATATGGTAATACCAAGAACTTTAAGAGATGTCAAACTTTTTAAATGAGTGATATATTTTCAAACAGAAACTCTTTTAAGGTAGACTCAGGCATTTACACAAAGAAGTATGTTCAAAGATATGTAGAGAATTTACAAGATAAGAGTTTAGAAATTATGACCCTTCATGTATTAAATACTCATCAAAATGATGTAATAAAATAATAGATAGATAATCATGATATATCATTAAATAATAAAAGTAAATTATAAACCTTATGTTAGTAAATTTCTCATTAGAGGTAGCACTAACATACAGATAAATTATATTTAAATATAAAAAACCAAAAGATACATTCTTCTTTAATATGCAAATTCTAATAGGAATTATTTTTGATGCTATGATTACTAGTCATTTCTCTTCTTCATGTCAATATTAATTTTCTAAATTTGTGCAGTGAACATGAATACATATCCGATGAAAAAATTAAAATTACTTAAATATGATTTAGTGAGTACAGTGTCTGTAAATTCAAATAAAATGAAAACAGTTTAACTTTCTTAACACCAGAATTTCAGAAGTCTGTAAAACATTGTTCTAGGGATGAAGAGGACTGTAGAAAGTTGACATAAAAGAGAAGAGATAGATCTGATGGGAAATATTTATGAGGAGTGTAATATTAGTTTTATTTTGTTTTTTAAATGTTGTCTTATTTATTTATATACTTAGGAGAGAGAGAGAGAGATCACAACTTTGGGGAGGGAAAGGGACAAGCAGATTCTGTGCTAAGCATGAAGCTCAAGGTGGAACTTGATTTCATAATCCTGAGATCATGACCTGAGCTGCAATCAAGAGTTGGACACTTAGCTTACTGGGCCCCTAGGCACCCCTAAATGCTGTCTTGACCCAGTTTGGAGGGCTTGCCTTAGGTGCTGGTCTTCCTTGAGCAGCTATTAAGTCACCCCCCCCAGGCACTTCTCTTATCCAGCTCTCACACTTTGAGCCACCAAGCACCTACCGTACTCTCCCCAGGGCCAGGTACGAAACAACTGGCATAGCCCCTTTGCCCTAAAACCTACACATTTATTCAAACTAGCCAATCCACTGGGGGGAGCCTCAGAAACCTAGCTAAGCCCACCATACTTGCCATACATAACCTCCCTCTACAGCTTGGGCTTGCTTTTATCCTATGCCCAGGCACAACTTTCTGGGAGGCCCTGCCTGGCAGTTTTTTTCTTCTTCCAAACAGTAAGTAATACAGAGTTCTGCCTTCATCTATACAGAGTTAGTGCGTTTTGTCCCACCACCAAAACAATCTTCAAATTATATAAAACAAAGTGTATGTGTCTGTACAAAATGTACGCACATACATATATATCTTTTTCCTCAAAACTTCTGCCCTAGTTCAAGTCTTCATTATCCTCATGCTGGACTGTTACGGTTTCCTTCTAAGTCAAACTGTTCATCTTTCAATTCAAGATCCATAATAATCTTTCTAAAACAAATGGCATTATTATGCCTTTCCTTAGAAACTCTTTGTTCAGGGTATAAACAAATCTGAGTCTGACTCCAGATGAGTTTTCTCATTCCTCTGATATACACATAACCAGATCACAAGGATCTGCTCATCTGTACAGCTTTCTGACGGGACTGTTTCTACTGCCTGCATTACTCTTGGCATATCCCCCTGGAAACCCCTCATCATTATTCAAAAACTAAGACTTATATCATCCTCACAGCCTAGAACAAATTTACAGCTTCTTCTTTCATTACTATAATATTTTCCAAATACCACCATAAAGTGACCTATGTGTCCCAGCTATAAATGGCCTTTCTAAGACTAACAAGTATAGCGAATTTTCCCTACATTCTTTAATTATCACCACCTGACTGATAGTCCACACTTGATAATGTGTTTTGCTGAGCTGAATTGAATTGAAGTATATGCATGTACTTTAGTCAGAAAATACTTATGAAGTTGGGGAGGAGATGACCTTTTTTGAAAGTCTTTCTGAAACTGGAGGTTTGGGGAAAATTACAAAAGAAATGAGTGGCATCTTTTTTCACCCCCACATAACACTGCTAAAATATCTTCAGTCTCTGTCCTAATGTGTTTTTCTTTTTCTTGTCCTAATGTTTTTATGTGGCTCAGAAACAGTTAAATACTGAAATACCAGAAACATCACAACAGAATTTAAGCCTAGAAACCATAAATTTAAGGTCTTCTTTCAGGCAGCATCTAACTTACAGTTATTTTTTTCCCATTTAAAATCAGGGAGATTTATACACTATATCCATCAGGAAAAAAAAAAAGCTAAAGAAAATGTCATTTTGGCAGTCTTTAGAAGGATGGATTCATATTTGAAGAAAAGCATATCTTCAAAATTCTGCATTTTTATGTTTATTTAGTATCATAGAGACAAAAATTGCTAGATCAAGATAAATAGACATGAATCCTTTGTACTTTGTAGAATGAACATTCTAGAAAATGTAGGTGGTGTGAAAACTGCACAATTTAAGAAACCTATGAGATAAAGATTTGGTCATCTTACTAATAATATACTAGATTAGCACAATCCTTGGGCGGGCAAGGGTGGGAATGCAAATGAGAATAATGGGTAAAAGATGGCAATGAGAGAGAGGAGAACTGTATTCTGGCCAATGACTTCCCCAAATGTGTTAGCAAAAAAGAACCATAGTCTGGTCCCAAATTATGCTGTAGTGACAAATGTATATGCATATCATGTAGTTATGTGCATATTATATATTTCAACTAATTAGTTTTATGTAATTTTTTGCCAAGTATGACTAATTTTACTGATTTATTAAATCCAAAGCTTTCATCCACCCCCTTCTTGAATTCTTGATAGAGGCCTATGAACCAAATAGACCCAAGTGACACTTGTAGATGGGAAATTGAGACCTGCAGACAGGTGATCAAGTAAATGACAGCCTTGATTAGCATTCCTTCTTCATATCAAAACCAGGTTATACAAATAATACACTTTACTTTGTGTCCAAATTTTGCCTTCTACATTTCTGAGTCTATTTCTATTTATTAAAATTTTCACTTAAAAATATAATCTTTTTTGGGGCGCCTGGGTGGCTCAGTTGGTTGGGCGACTGCCTTCGGCTCAGGTCATGATCCTGGAGACCCGGGATCGAGTCCCACATCAGGCTCCCTGCTCAGCGGGAAGCCTGCTTCTCCCTCTCTCACTCCCCCTGCTTGTGTTCCCTCTCTGGCTGTGTTTCTCTCTGTCAAATAAATAAAATATTTAAAAAAATAATAATAATCTTTTTTATGCTGCCTCATATTTTTCTAAATCCAAAATGAGAAATAATACTAAATAAATAAAGGAGTACTACTCTAAATACTACTTATAAATAAAAATAACTGTGACATGTATCCTGCTTTTACTCCTCAATATTCCTCATAATAACTAAAAATCTGTTTTTGAGGGCAAAAGTGACTCTGCACACATGAATAAGTAATGAACACATTAAAAACATGAAATCACATCTGCAAATAATGTTGCCACTCCATTGCAATAGCTCCCCACACACCAAAACGATGTATGACCAGAGGCAGCATTTAACCCAACTCTCTGAAGGAGGCTTTTATTTGAAGTGAGGAGAGGGAAAATGAAGCCCATTTGTCAGTGACTGAGATGAGACTCTAACATGTTTGAATTGCCGTTTCTGGGCTCTTTCCACCATTTATTTTATAAAACACAAGCATCCAGTTCATAGAATCTTATGCTGGAATTCTTTAGTTGTGAGTGAGAGATGACAGCTGTTGGGGTGGCCAAGACATGGAGTTACAGTAGCCTAACATTCTGTATTTATTCATTTTTGGAACCAATAAATATTTGAAACTTTCAGTTACAAATTTACAAATAGAAATAATAAAGTATATTAATCAACAGCTTTTATTTTCAAATTTATTCTATGAGTCATGAGATTGGGTATATCAGAAAATATTGATATACACATAGATATTCATGTATATTTATTAATTTGATATAATATTTTTACAGGAAATAGTTGTTAACTTATTATTTGTAAAGCTAAATGGAAGATTACCAAAATATGTATTAAATATATATTTAGGAAGAAGGGTGCCTGGTTGGCTCCATCAGTGAAGCATCTGATTTGAGGTTGTGAGATAGAGCCCCCCTTTAGACTCCATGCTGTGCTTGGATCCTACTTAATATTCTCTCTTTCCCTCTCTTTGTCCCTTTTCCTCCCCCCCCTGCTCTCTCTCTTTCTTTCTCTCCTTCTCTTAATGAATCAATTTAAAAATATATTTTAAAAGAAGAGAAAATATTCCAAAAATCTATTATTAATACATAGAAGAAAATAAAAATGAAAAAAATAAAGATTTCTTTCCAAAAAGTACAGAGGTACCATCTCAATCATTGATTTGGCTGGTTTTCATACTTCAAAAAGTAATTGTGCATTTGGAACCAGTAAATTAGTCTGCAGTCTGCCTATTGATAGCAAGGAGAAAAAGTCTTATCTCACATTGTGTCAAACATAATTATATGAACATTTGTACCCAGCTAATTTTGTTTGTATTCACTTAGAAATACCTGCTGAGTAGGGATTATCATTGCAGTTGGGATATGCCTGATTTGCTAAAAGGCCACAAATGTTACCCAGCACACAAAATTCTCTCAGTAACTGAAGTGCATTTAGAAAGAATGAAAATGAGGCATCTTGATCATTTCAAGGAAAATATTAGCTGATTTTCAAGTGCTTTAAATGCATGAATTAATGCAACAAATTTCAATATAGAAGACATTGTTTTGGGCTCACCTGATATTTGAGGAGGAGCACCTACATGATTCTCTTGACAAGGGATACAAAAAAATGCTTAAGCCCATCTTCCATTTGCCTGTTTCGCAAATCTAGCAATTTACAACACAATCATCACAATTCCCTTGTTAGAGACTTCTAAGAAAACTACCTAATTAAGATCTCCATAAAAATTTAGTTGGAGAAAATAATATTTTAGGATAATGATCTAAAGACTGGGTATACCATATATGCACATCTTGAGACAGTTTCCTTCTAAAAATCTCTAGACTCTTGCCTTGACCAAATACTGTAGTGTTATGAAATCAGGCAGCATGAGAGGTTGCACTTGGGAAAGGAAATGGGTTTTACATAGGACAGATAGTGAGGACATTAGTTCCTGGATCATTGCCATCTCACTGAAGTCACATTTGGAAATGGTTTGTTTGTTGGCCTTGGTAAAATTCCTCCCTGGGGTAAACAGAATGGCCCCTGAGTGAAGTCCACTCCTTAATCCCCAAAACCATGAATGCATTATATTACTTGGGAAATAGGACTTGGCCATCATAATTAAGGTTGGAGATCTTAAAACAGGATTAACCTGCAATAAATACTTGAACCCAAATTAATCACAGGGATTCTTTTTTTAATAATTTATTTTATTTTATTTTTTCAGTGTTCCAAGATTCATTGTTTACACCCCACACCCAGTGCTCTGCGCAATACATGTTCTCAATCCCCACCACCAGGCTCACCCATCCCCCTAACCCCCTTCCAAAATCCTCAGTTTGTTTCTGAGTCCAAAGTCTCTCATGCTTCATCTCCCTCTCTGATTTACCCCAACTCACATTTCCTTTCCTTCTTTTAATGTCCTCCATGTTACTCCTTATGCTCCACAACTAAGAGAAACGATATGATAATTAATTGACTTTCTCTGCTTGGCTTTTTTCACTCAGCACAATCACAGGGATTCTCAAAAGCAGAGAACTATTTCCAGTTGTAGTAAAAGAAATTCGGCCAAAGAGAAGTTAGAGGCACTCAAGGCAGAAAACCTTAACATCGCACTGCTGGTTTGGATACAGAGGGGGTGAAGTGGTCAGTAATCCAGGTAATCAGAAGGAGTCCCCTGGATCATAGTCAGCAAGGACCTCAGCCAGAAAAACTGCAAGAATTCTGCAAACAACTTGAATGATCTTGGAACTGGGTTTCCCCTCAGAGCCTGGAGGTAAGAGCCCCCCACCAGCAAACATCATGAGTAACCTTAAGAAACTTAACTACAACTTAGCTCCCTAGGGCTTTTTACCCACAGAGCTGTGAGTTAATATATTTGGGTCACTTTAAACTATGTTTGTAGTAATTTGCTACTGCAGCAATAGAAAACTAATACACTCACCCACAGGAAATATGGTACTCCTATTTTGCATAAGAAGTGCAACATGGCCCATGATAGTCTCTTTTGCTGGTTGTAAAGATGCTCACAGCTAATATTAAATCTTGCCATAGAAACTATGCCGACCTTTACCTCTAGCATGGTTGTCTTTTTCTTTCATGTATCCTATTTTCTTTTTTTTTTTTAAGGATAAAAAGCTATCCTAATTTTCACAATGTAATCATGATTATATTTTATCAATCTTTCAAAAATTTGTATTAAGCTATGCGTTCTTTAGAAATAAGTAAAATATAAGTACAAAAAATAAAATCAATTTTGTTTATTTTTACTTAGTTTCCTTCACTGTGAAATATTTAAATGCAGTTTACAGGAATGTGAAAAACAAAAGGTAAACTAAATTAGGATTGCTTGTTATAGACACTGATTGTATTTCATAACTAATATCCATTTTCTTTTCTTTGATAACAGCAGCCTGACTTTTTCCTGGGACTTGACCCCCTGCACTATGTTAAATCTCGGTAGCATATTTCTTATTACTTTAGTGAGAGGAATATCCTCTGAGCTCTCTGGGGCATAGCTGGGAGATTCTCTCAATTCTGATATAATTGATCCATTTTAGTATGTCCAACTTGGTGAGCCTTTTGAACACATCCTCAATACTCTGGACTGTTCTGGAATCTCCACCTAATTTACTGTTAGCTATTAATTTTCCTAAGCTTTGTTAAAATAAAATTGCATTGGGAAAAGCTGAGCAGGTAAGGAAGACTTTACTCAATGGTATTGCAATAGAGGATAAGACTAACAGAAACAAAGGGAGGGAAAGATTGTCAGAGCTGGGAAGTGGGGTGGAAGATCTTTGGCCACTTGTGTTGCTGATTGGCTGTACTCAGAGGGTCCCCTGTATCTTAATAAGGGGGGTGTAGTTTTACATTTGTTGGAGCAAGGTGCTCACTAAAGCAAATTAGGTTTCTACCCTCTCCTAGGGACTGGGAGAAAGGAACATTATATCAAAAGGATCAAACTTCCAGTTATAAAATAAATAAGTCATGGGATATAAAGTACAGCATGACAACTATAGTTAATAATACCGCATTTCCTATCTGAAAATTGCTGAGAATAAATCTAAAAGAAGAAAAAAAGAAAAGAAAAGGAAAAAAAAATGGGGGTGTGAGAAGGGAGCATTATCTTCTTGATGATTACATTTCAAAGGGGTACCTCCAGGTCCTTAAAAAAGGCTGTTCTGGATTGTAGAACTGGCAAGAAGCTTTCAAAAAGATTTACATCTCAAAGGGGCAAAGAAAGAATTTTCAACTTTTTAAAAGTAAATGCTCTAAAAAAAAGCTAGGTCAGGAGCCTACAGTCTGGAAGAAACTTACCTAAGGTTAAATCAAGATGAGGGTTTAAGTTTATTCCTGAGCATTTTATTCTTTTGATGCCATTTTAAATGGGGTTGTTTTCTTAATTTCCTTTTTGAATTGTTCGCTGTTGGTGACTAAAAATGTCACAGATTTTTATGTCGATTTTGTACTCTGCAAATTTAATGAATTTATTAGTTCTAAACGCTTTTGTTTGCTTATTTTGATTTCTGTGCAATCTTTAGGATTTTCTACACACAAGATTGTGTTTTCTGTAAAGAGAGATATTTTACTTCTTTTCCAATTTGGATGCCTTTAATGTTTTTTTTCTTAACTGATTCCTCTGGCTAGGACTTCCATACAATATTAAATAGAAGTGGTGAGAATTGGCATCCTTACTTTGTTCCAGATCTTACAGGAAAAGGTTTCAGTTTCTTATCATTGAGCATGATGATAGTTGTGAACTTTTTACATATGGCTTTTATTGTAGTGAAATAAGTTCCTCCTGCGCCTAATCTGTTAAGAGTTGCTCTTTTTTTAATCATGAAAGGGTGTAGAATTTTATAAAATACTCTTTCTGCATCTAAGTGTTCTTACCACAAACACAAATTGCAATAATAATAATAAATGAGGTGAGAAGAAGCTTTTAGAGGTGATGAATATGTTTATTATGGGGGGACCTGATTGAGTAAAGGCTGGCTTAGGTGGTGAAAGAATTCACCAAGGCAGAACAAAGGAGATAGCAGTTTATTGAATATACTGCAAGGGAGCAGAGGGCTGAACAGCAAAGGAGACTGCCAGTAGCCAGTGGTGGTGGTGGTGGTGGGGGGCTATTGTTAAGGGAGGTAAGTGACAAGGTATGGGAATATATGGAATTTTCCTTTTCCGGGGTCTGTGCCAGTTGTAAGTAACCCATTGGTCAGCTAGGGCTTTGGATCCTTTGAGGTGCATCACTTAAGGAACTTGTTTAAATTCAGCCTGGTGGTACTATGGACCCTTCTATCTTATTCTGGTTTCCATTGCTCAAGCTTGTCACCTAAAAGAGGGCTCTATATTTATGGCATAGATTGGGATGATATTTTCACAGAAATACACTTAACTCCAAACTTTTCAACTTGCATACATTAAGCACATACAGCTTTTGATATGTCAATCATACTTCAATAAAGTGGTTTATGAGAAAAAAAAGTGAGAGAAAAATATGAAGGGAATGTTAAGATTATTTTGGGTAGCTTTAGCAGCATAGTAGAATCAGCCCATTGAACGGCTCCTCCCCTTCACTGGCCCAGGATCCTCATGATCCATTGGCAGACATGTTGTCTGGATGCCTGCAGATACTTATGAAGGTCCTACAACTCTTTGGATGAATAATCCTTTTCTTACTACATGAAGGACAGTATCAATGGAGCCATGCTAGACTTGACCCAGGTTATAGGTATAGGATGGTATAACTTACAGTGTATCTTTGAATCTGTAGCATCATCAACTGTTAGTTAATAAAAATGCACATTTATAATATACCTTGGCTTGGTAAAGCACAATTTCTGGGGGATGTGAACTGAGATTCTTAATTTGAGGCATGTGTGCAGGGCGATTTATGTGCACATTACAGTTGGAGACAAACAGAGAGGAGGAAAAACACCATCTAGTGCAGACTCTTCCTGTGAGATCATTGCATTGCATCTTTTCCAGATAAAGGGAAGTCTCTATTCTCTAGCAAGGTGGAGATGCTCATTCGTTGCCTGGAGATGTCAAATTGTGGGGTCAGGTTTCAGAAATCGTCCATCCAGTTTTCTGTGCCTTATGGCTCATGGTCTCACCTCATTCTATCACAATGAACAATTTCAAGTAAAATATTCCCCTAGGCTAAAAATTGATCCACTTTTAGAAGTGGCTAATTTGTAAGAGGGAGTTATCTTAAAATAGGACATTAGGATTCTCTGACTTGATAATTGGCCTACTTGAGCATGCCATTTCTTTTTTTCCTTTAAGGCTTTTTTTTTTTTTTTTTAAGATTTTATTTATTTGACAGAGAAAAACACAGCTAGAGAGGGAACATAAGCAGGGGGAGTGAGAGAGGGAGAAGCAGGCTTCCTGCCGAGCAGGGAGCCCGATGTGGGACTCCATCCCGGGACTCCAGGATCATGACCTGAGCTGAAGGCACATGCTGAACAACTGAGCCACCCAGATGCCCCTTCTTTTAAGGTTTTGATTTTAGCTAGGCTCATCCCATTATATCATCACTCTTTATAATTACTTATAATAATCATTTCCCAATATTTCTCAACTCCTAAGGTGATTATATAGCCAAGTAAGAACACTTCTACCTATAGCCCATCCAAATACCCAGTATTTGAGAGTCTTAGCATCACAGACGCTTATAGGACTAAGTTCTTTCTTCCTAATTTATTCCCATCAAGACCAAAGAATGACCTTCTATAGGAATCAGAGAAGAAGAATCTGTTGGCTAGAGATCCACCTCTAGTACCCACAATTTCACTATTCTTGTTTAAGTTTTCCCACATCAACCCTGAGACAGCAATCAACCCTGACTCAGTATAAGTAATTTGTTTCGAGATAATTTAAGAAGTCATAATAGTTGGGGTACCAGATGGCTCTGTTGGTTCAGTGTCAGACTCTTGGTTTCTGCTCAGGTCATGAATTCAGAGTCCTGGCATTGGCCTGTGTCAGGCTCCATGCCCAGTGCAGATCCTGCTTGTCCCTCTCCTTCTGCTTCTCCCCACACTTTGTCTCCCATTCTCTCTCAATCTCATAAATCAATTTAAAAATGTTCCAAAAAAAAAATCAGAATAGGGGTTCCTGTGTGGATTAGTTGTTAGGCATCTTGCTTTTGGCTCAGGTCATGATCCTGGAGTCCCACGATTGAGCCCTGCATTGGGCTCCCTGCTCAGCAGGAAGCCTGTTTCTCCCTCTCTTACTCCTCCTGCTTGTGTTCCCTCTCTGCTTGTGTTTCTCTCTGTCAAATAAATAAATAATAATAATAATAAAATCAGAATAGTTGTGTGGGAAAATTAGACTGCCAACACATTCAAATACCTACATCACACCAATTGAATTTTGATTATCTATTTATTATTTATTTATTTAAGATTTTATTTATTTATTTGACAGAGAGAGAGACAGTGAGAAAATACAAGCAGGGGGCATGAGAGAGGGAAAAGCAGACTCCTTGCTGACCAGGGAGCCCAATGCGGGGCTCGATCCTAGGATCCAGGGTCACATCCTGATTGTCAAATGCTTAATAACTAAGCCATCCAGGCACCCAGATTATCTGTTTAATTAGTTGTTTTACTCTAAATCAGAAAACATTTTCAATAAAGGGCCAGGGAACAGTTTAGGCTCTGCAGGCCAAATTGTCTCTGTCACTACCTCTCGACTTGTCATGATAGAACAAAAGGATCTATAGACAATGTGTTCCAAAATTATTTACAAAAACAGATGATGGCATGGAGTTGACCCAGAGGCCATACTTTACCATTTCTACTCTATGTTGTGACCTACTTGAGGACAAAGAAAAAGACTTTTTATTAATATAACCTAAGTATCTGGCCAATGTTGTATACATAGATATTTATAGAGTAAAATGAATAAGGTCTAATGTATTTCTAGATATGGATGACTACCTTGAGTTGATCTTTCCCCTTGCCCAGTTCAACGAACTGGAAAATCAGGTTGCTTTTTAAAATTTAAGCTTGAAACTAAAACCCAAGTTTGAATCATGCATAGTTTTCTTTAGAGCAGAGTAGCAATACATCATCGAAACATGCTGGGCAGTAACCTAATTTCATCTATTGGTGCTTTTTTTTCTTTCTTTCTTTCATTCTTCCTTTCTTTCCCTTTTTTTCTTTTTATGGCTTATTTTATGACTTGTACTCTGTTGACTTTGATTAAAAAAAAACTTTCTTTAGTAGATCAATTGTAAATATATAAAAAAATAGATGAAGCAAAGAGAGAGAGAGAGAGAGAGAGAGAGAGAGAGAGAGAGAGATTTGACTGATCAGCACAACTCTATCCAAAATAGGAGGTTGGGGTTTCAAGGATTTAACCTCATTGTCACCATGACAAGCAGAACACTCTTGTGATTTGATCACATTTGTTAAGATATTTTACCTAATTTCTCCTTGCTTTTGTTGTCCTACCTACATTTGGCTGAAATATATATATTCATATATATTTTCATTTATATATTTTATTTTATTATATATCATTTATGATATATTATATATTATTTTATTACATTATTTATTATATTTATTATATGTATTATGTATATAATGTATTATGATCCCATTCATAAAGTTCAAATACATGTAAAACTAAACATTGTACTGATAAAGATACAGCCTGTGACAGGATTTATAATGAAAAGCAATGGGAAATTCTACATGCAGTGAGTAAGAGAATGGTTGAAAGGTGTCTTCAAGGGACAGTACACTCAATTATTAAAGAGGATGGTATGTGCACAGGTTTTCCTTGCATTGCATTAGCACCTGATACTTCTGTTACAAATGTTGCTTTGCATATAGTTCCTATATAATGAGAAAAGTGTTTCCCTGAAGGTTTGTATCTTTCTGCTTGGAAGTCTTTTGAGCAATGTGGAATCCCGTTCATAAATTATCAAAACAATGCTGAGAGTCAGGATGAAGCATTTGCATGCATACATTAACATCAATCTTAGTTATTGGATATATGAAGAGAATTAAATGAAACTTCTTTTTTCCCTCAAAATATGTAGGATATCAGTTCCAGGTCAAGATTTTAGCTCTTTCTTCAACTGGAATATGATATATGGTTCCCTTTCCTTTCTTACTGAGGTAACAGTTTTAATAGTGTTATCAAATGGAAATTCTAAATTGGAACCTGCTCCTAGCATCATATATAGAAAAGGAAACATAGAAAATGTGATTAAAAGCACACACATTTTAAGTTTCCAACATCTTGACTTATTTAATATTACAAATCATTTTTGTTACCCAGTTCGTTATATAAGTAATATAAAACATCAGCCTTTCATTGGTGAAATGTTCTTTATAGCAATTTAAAGAATAATTGCATATAGTCATGTGCTATATGTATTCTCTTTTGTAATAAAAAATGGCATTGAGCATAATTACAAGAATTAATGACCTTGTATTAGTATAGCCTTAAATCAAGCAAAGCCTGTAAATTATTTTAATTGCAGCATCCAGTTAAAATATTTTGGTCAATGAGCCTTTACAAATTATATTAAAATGTGCAAAAATAATTTTGCTGTGATATATATCATGCTAATACACATTTATGATGACCAGTTTTAAAATATAATCTTCCCTTCAATCTTTTCCTCCACTAGTATGCATTTATTTCTCAACTTGACATTTAAGAAAGCAGCCTCACCTCAGACTCTCTTAGTACTGAAAATGTAACATCGTAAACTTTTCTTCTCATTAGCCTAACAAGTTCTCCAGTTACTAGGTCAAACTACCCTCTCTGCCTATATTAGTTTGCTATTGGTGAATAACAAATTGATACATTTAGCTGCTTTAAAAAGCACACCTTTATTATCTCACAGTTACCATGGATTAGGAGTCCCACATTTTAGGTAATCCTCCATTCAGTGCCTTATAATGTTAAACCCAAAATGTCAACCAAGTCATCTTTTTTTCTAAAGCCTGGAGACCTCTTCTAGAGGCTGAATTGTTGGCAGAATTCAGTTTCCTCCGGCTATAAGATCAAGGTCCTCAATGTCTTGTTCTGCCTCCTGGGGAATGCTCTTAGCCCTGGAGACCATCTTGCCATACGGCTCAGAACTTGACCACTTACTTCTACAAAGCCGGGAGGAAAATCTCTTTGTGTCTAGCCAGCTAAGATGGTGTGTTAAATAACATACCATAATCACAGGAGTGACTGTCTCCTGTTTATGGGTCCATCGGGGACAGGCATCCGGTGGGCCATCTCAGCATTCTGCCCACCATACAGCCCCAGTCACATATTTCAGCCACAAGCAGAAAATGGTCTCTCCTGGTCCTGAGAAAATCACTTTTTGTCACAGTCTGCAACCATCAAACTGGAAAATGGTTAGCATTTACTCTTTTTTTTTTTTTTTTTTTTTTAGCATTTACTCTTGAATGAAATTAAGATTATCACTGCAAGAAGGAATAAAGGGTTTGAATAATTTCTGAGAGTTTTCTGCTCATGAAATAGTTTCTGAGCTCTCATACTCCTGAATTCTAATCATGGACCATCCCTGGTACCTGATACCATGTTCCCTCATAAAGAGACATCCATAATATGAAGACCTGTACACAGCCCCACAACACCCTCTTATGAATTAATAAACATGTAACCATGGTTCAAAGTAGGTTTTAACTGTGAAAATGATCTTACAGAAACAAAATTACTAACTATACAGAACAATGTTTCACTTCATCACTCAATGCCAAAGTATCCTTTACACATTCACCCCAAAGTAGATAAATGTTTGATAATCTTGGAAAATTTAAGAACTATATTAAATTTTTTCACAAGAGAAAACTTATCCCCAAAACAAAAGAGGTAGTACAGTAGACCCACAGAATGATAACCAGGACAGCTGATAGTCAAGGTCAAAAGCAGAGAAATAACCCCTTCAATCTGTGTTTTACATTAACATGGAGTTTATAGGATGATGTTACAAATGTAACTAGATCTAGCCAAGGACATTTTTATCAAGTGTGATAAATTGTGTTTGACCTACTGGTACCACCCACTGAATACCTAACTTCATGTATTTCAATAACTTTTCTGATAATCAACCACCTGGGCAACATTTGCAGTCTTTCAAGCTGTCACTTTGGGACGTGAATTAGTGTTAGCATACACATAAATCATTGTAGCAAGTCAAGAGGAACTGAAGCAGAGAGCTGCTCGTTTCAAAACAGTCATATTTTGTCATATTTAGTCACCATGTAAATTGAGGAGACGCATTAATTTAGTCAAAATAAATAGATTCTATTTCTAACTTATTTATTAATTTTGAATATTTAAAAAAAATCTATCAAAATTGCTGTTCCTAAAATTAAACCATTGCTGTCAAAAGTAAGAGATTACCATCAGAGACAAATGAGGCTGGTGATAATGAAACTAAAGAACACTCAATAACGAGGAACTAGCATCTTAAAACACCAAATTATTGAAAAGTAAGAGTGATTATAATTATAGGTTGATGCGGTTATATCATTCTTTATGTGAGCCTTTAAACTAACTGTCTTAGAGGTGTTAGAAGCAGTAGGGAAAGAGATGGAAGATCATCTTATGTATTTCAAGTCATTCCAAAAACTTGTCAAAGTGATTTTGAAACGTTGTGTCCTTTGGGAAGAATTTTTTTTTGAAAGAAGAAATCTGCATAACACCTCTGTACTAGTTACTAGGAGAATAATTAAACATAATCATTAGATTATTTATCTTCATAGTCCTATTTTTTTTGTAACCTATACTTCCATTCAAAAAAAATCTGCATTCAATTTCAGTTTTCATCTAGTGAAAATAAAAATATTCATCAATACACAAAAATGAGTGAAATAAATCAGCTTTCACTTAATTTTATAATTTTATTTAAAATTTTATTTAAAAATATATAATTGTACCTAGAATAGTTTTCTGTCTCTTAATAAGGCATATATAATTTCAGGTGCCTTTTTGTGAATATGTTTTCAAAATTTTTTACTATTGTTTCTGCAAAGCATTATATCTAGTTTAAAAACTGGATAACCAGGGGCGCCTGAGTGGCTCAGTTGGTTAAGCGACTGCCTTCGGCTCAGGTTATGATCCGGAGACCCGGGATCGAGTCCCACATCGGGCTCCCCGCTTGGCGGGAAGCCTGCTTCTCCCTCTCTCACTCCCCCTGCTTGTGTTCCCTCTCTGGCTGTGTTTCTCTGTGTCAAATAAATAAAATCTTAAAAAAAAAAAAAACTGGATAATCAAAGATGTCCTTTAAGTTTTGATGAAGTCAGAAGTAAGAAGCTTCCATAAATAAAAAAATACTTTAAAATTTTGTATAGGTAAGGTGTAAATAAGAAACAGGATAGTAACAATGATATCTAGCTTTCAGGTATGCTAGACTTCCTAGAGATGAAATAAGTAAGAGTAAAAACACAATCACATGGAGCACTGGCTATGGAGCATAAACAATGAATCTTGGAACACTGAAAAAACAAGTTATTATTTTAAAAAAACACAACCATAGCTAGATTAAAATTAGGTAGGTTGTGCTATATTCCAAGATGTACTTCTTCTCCCATTGAGACTTCATAAAAGTATAGGTTCGTGCAGATAAGAAAAGAGAGGGGAGATCTGGAGATGAAAAGGCAGAAAACAGAGAAGTGATTAACCTAACAAACACCTCTGCACTGCATTAAAAATGTGCAGAGACCAAAACAGAAGAGAAGGAAAAGGATTGTCACCTGTACCTGGAAAGGTTGATAATGCTGAGGAACCAGATAGAGTCATAAGCAGGAATGAGATGTACAGCATACAAATGTTGAATCTGTGTCAAGAACACTAGCTTCACACTCGTAGATGAAGACCTGTAAAAAATGACTGGTGAGATTGATACTTATCAAGGATCATGTTAGTTGATATCAAAGAACCCATGGGATATCTAGAAATAGCCATCTCCCAACCCCAGCTTCCATTGTAACAAGGCTGACACTTGAAGATCCTCCTTCCCAACTTGTATTGCATGAAGTCATCAAAGTGATAAGCCCCACCCATATATAAAGTACTTCCATTAAATATGATTAGTGCTTCACCCCTAATTTACTCATTCAATCATTCGTTTGATGAATAAATGTATACTCATCAGGGTCCAGTGACTATCCTAGGTGACTGAAATATGTTACTAAATACGAGTGAAAAAAAATCTCTTCTCTTATGTAATTTACATTCTAATTGGGGGAGGCTGACAATAATCATTAGACATAAAAATTTAAAAATTACCTAAAAGTAAGTGCTATGAACAAAGAAAAAAATAGAACAGCTTAAGAAGGGTTAGAGAACTGGGGAAAGGAATTTTTTTATAATATTAATTAGGATCTCCAAGGGAGGTGTCATTGAGAAGATGAGAATCAAGTGATGGTTTTAAGAGTTTAATAAGGTAAGGGAATTGCCATGTGGGTATCACAGGGAAAAGAATCCCAGACAGAGAAGAGGCAGCATAAAAGACGCAAGGATGAGTATACTTACTATTTTTAAAAGAAGTAAGAACGCCACTTGTGGCTGGAAGAAAGTTAGGAAGGAAGTAATTGGATATCATAGAGAAAATGGGAGCTAGATCTTGTAGACCATTATCAAGAATTAAGATATGAATAGACTATCAAGGAGAAGGGTATAGTAGGAAAGCACACCATATGAAAGAAGAAAAAATAAAGACAAAAATTAAAAACACATGCAGAAGGAAATAGAGATCATGAAAGTAGCAGGAGAAATGTACACAAATCAAATTAATACCAAATTTCAGATTTATTAAAATAGATTATAGCCATAAAACAGGAAGAGGATACCCTTAGAGAAGAAGGAGATTAAGATAAAAAGTATTTAAAGTGAAATGCAATGTTAAAAAACTTTAGTTAAAAGTTTGGAAAATAACTTTGAGGAAGTTATACAGAAAGCAAACCTAAAATTTTAAATAAAAATTAAAAAAAAAAGGCTTGGAGGAACAATCCAGTGGATCCCACATAAAATAATATCTATCTGAGAAAAAGAGATTAAGCGCAGAATGGAGAAGATACTTAAGTGATAGGATGGCATTTCCCAGAAACAAAAGCTTGATCCCATAGTATAAGAAGGCACAAAAATTGTTAGAATTATGATTTTTTAAATGTCTACATCAATGCTTATTTCATGTTTCAATACACTAAAGAAAATCCCAGAGCTGAAGGGGTAAAAAGCACTTTTGTTTTTTCTTTCCTTTCTTTTTCTTTTTTTAAGATTTTATTTATTTATTTTACAGAGAGAGAGATCACAAGTAGGCAGAGAGGCAGGCAGAGAGAGAGGAGGAAGCAGGCTCCCTGCTGAGCAGAGAGCCCAGTGCGGGCCTCAATCCCAGGACCCTGAGATCATAACCTGAGCCTAAGGCAGAGGCTCAACCCACTGAGCCACCCAGGTGCCTAAAAGTACTTTTCATGTAGAGGTGTGAAAATGAAACTAGACCTGAATTTTTCTGCAACATTGCATTGCTGAATGATAGAAAACTGGACAGAACCTTCACTAGGCTTAGAGAAAATGATATTTAAGATGAAGTATCATTCCCAGTCACATTATAAATCAAAGATAAAAAAACAAAAAATATAATGGGGAGGGAAAAAAGACTGAAAGGAATTATTTCCATCTGACTCCTTTCTTCCAGAGCAAAAGGAAAGCTCAACAATACCAAAAACTCAGAAACAATGACTCCAACCCAGCATAAGTCCCCAAATACAGTTGGACATAATGGTCTCAGATAACAATCAATCTAGTATGGGGCAAGGAGACAGCACAATGTGAAGGTGGAATGGGGGAGAGGAGATGATACAATAGATCACGTAATACTGAAGGAGAAATACGGTAGTATAGGAATTCAATATTTACATAGAAAAATGTGTAGATGAATAAATAAGATAGTTAATTCAAAGGAAATCTGTAAAAGAAGGAAAAAAGTATTATCATATTTGACCTTTTATAGAGTAGTATTTACATTGACATACAAGAAAATCTTGAATATTTAAGTAATATACACATTTTCCTATAATTAGAGGATAGGAGAGCTAGTAATAAAGTCTAAAAGAACTCAGACCATAGGGGTATTAGTTTCCTATTGTGGCCATGCATTTGACCACAGGCTTGGTGACTACAAAACCAAACCAAACCAAAACAAAAACCCACAAAGCATAACAAAAAGACTACTTATTTGGGTTTTTTTTTTGTTTTTGCTTTTGTTTTTGTTTTTACAGTTCTATACGTCAGAAGTCCTAATCGCCCCAGCTGGTCCTCTACTGTAGATTTTACAAAACTGAAAACAATGTCTTGGAAGGCATTCATAACTAGCTTCCACATTTATCAAGGTTGTTGGCCAAATGCAATTCTTTGTGGTTGTAACACCTAGGGATCTGTTTTCTTGCTAGCTCTTAGTCAGTAGGGGGGAGATCCTTAGCTCCCAGTGGACCCTCTCCAGTGGCATGTGGTGGTCCTACCACCATCTCTTTTGTCAGCTCGAAGAGACTGTTCTTTAATTGCCTACATTTGTTTCCTACTCTGGTGGTGACAAATATTACAAACTTAGTAGTTTTGTATTAGTAGTATTTGTAGTAGCTTAGTAGTATTTGTAGCTTAAAACAAACTCTACTAATTTATAATTTGCTGTTTCTATAAGTTAGAAGCATGGATATCACTAGGCTAAAACCAAGTTGTCAGCTAGGATGTAGTTCCTTAGAGCAGCTCTCGCATGGAATGTGTTTCCTTGTCTTTTCCAGCTTCTAGAGGCCTCCGCATTCCTTGGCTCAGGGTCCCCTTCCACTATTTTTAAAGCCAACAATAGCACGTGGAGTCCTGCTCACATGATATTATTCTTACCATCTCTCCTGCATCCCTCTTTCACTTTTAAAACATCTTGTGATGACATTGGTCCCACCTAGGCAATTCAGGATAATCTTTATTTTAAACTCAGCAAATGACCAACCTAATCCCATGTGTAACCTTAATCCTACCTACCCTGTAAACTTTCATATTCACAAATTCTAGAGGATTAGGATATATATATCTGTAGGGGACCATTTATGCTATCTGCCACAGTCCCTATTCAGTTCATTCACTTTCTGTTTTTGCTTTCTTGTCAAGAATAGAGCACAACCTGTCCTAACAGAATGGAATCTTAAATCACATTTAAGACCTGAATGGGTTAACTATCCCTCTACCATTCTCTGAGTTCACAGCCTCGCCTTAGTTATGTTACCCCACCAGGTCCATACAAATTCTGCTTTTTAAGTCCATCCTACACATCTTGAGAGAAGTGTCCTCAACTCTCTATAATCTCCCAAGCTTTCTTGTTACATGGTCAACATAGGCTTGAATTTTTCCGGCATAAAGAAGCCCAGAGGGCACCTGGTTGGCTCAGTGGGTTAAAGCCTCTGCCTTCAGCTCAGGTCATGATCTCAGGGTCCTGAGATCGAGGCCCACATCGGGCTGTCTGGTCAACAGGAAGCCTGCTTCCTCCTCTCTCGCTCTGCCTGCCTCTCTGCCTACTTGTGATCTCTCTCTGTCAAAAAAATAAACTCTTTAAAAAAAAAAAATCCCAGAATTCCAATGGCTTCGCACAGTGAAAGTTTATTTTCTGCTCATAAAAAGCCCTGAAATTTCCAATAATATTCTAGTCCACAGTTGAGTTATATGATAACTCAGTTTTCCAGGATAATGAGGAAAGAGAGAGTGGGAGAATCTCAAGGGTCCATGAAATGCTTCAGCCCAGATCTGGCACATGTCACTTCTGCTCACAATCCACTGGCTGGGAGTAAGGAACCCCGGATTTTGGTAGCAAGAGAAGAAAATATTTATCTTTCCAGATTCATGCAAAAAGAGGAAAACCAGAAAATGAGTATTAGAATGTTCCATACTCATCCTCAAAGTCATGGGTGACTTTACCTAGGAAACAATCACCACTGATAACTTCTGAGACCTGACTGGGGTTGAAACATTCATTCTTAAACCTCTATCTCTCTTACTAAATCTAGTATTGTTATCAAATTATCTTCCTGTGAGTTGTCTCCCAGTGACAGGACAGTCCTAAAATCACAGCCGCTAGTTGTATATCAACTTCATCTCCATAGCCTCATTCTACTAAACATTGAGGTCATTCAGCCAAACATTTATTCAAAGGGTAACCACACACCATTGCATCGATTAAAAATGCCCTACAATTACCATGTCCTAATACAGACCTCAGTTACTACCCATGAAATCTTGAAATGCCTCCATAAACATAAAAACTGAAACCTTTATTTTTCCGTTTTATTATATATTCAAGTGTTTATTTTAAGACTCCATTCTAATATTTCAGGAAGCTGTGTTATCACTGATTGTGTGATGTTTGTGGCAAACCCATTCAGCCAAAAAATTCTGAAAATTTGTTTATATATGTTCTCTGATAACTTCTCTGTCTCTATTTTTATCTTTTTTTTTTTTTTAGTTTCTCAGGTTCCCTCTTTTTTTCTTGACTAATCAAATATACAAATTTAATTTTAATATCTATTATATAATGTTTTTAATTGCCAAAAATGTTATTTCTATCTGGATATTTCTACTTTTTAGTATCTTTCTGAGATGAAATGTCATTTTACATAACTGCATAGTTATTATTTGTAGGTTTCTTTCTTCTATTTTAAGATTTGGTATCTCTCAATAACTATATTTCTTAGTTTTAATCTCTGACTTTTTTCAGAGGATTTCTTTAAGTGCTTGGTTTTGCTTGGCAGTAAATTACTAATCCAGAGAGAAACGTAAAATAATTGATTCAAAGGTCTATGTTTCAGGGGCGCCTGGGTGGCTCAGTTGGTTAAGCAGCGGCCTTCGGTTCAGGTCATGATCCCAGAGATCCGGAATTGAGTCCCACATTGGGCTCCCTGCTTGGCGGGAAGCTTGATTCTCCCTCTCTCACTCCCTCTGCTTGTGTTCCCTCTCTGGCTGTGTTTCTCTCTGTCAAATAAAAAAAATCTTAAAAAAAAAAAAAGGTCTATGTTTCAGATAAGCTTGTAAAATAGTTGACCTCATCATAAAATAACTCTATTACCTGGCTTTCATTGGATCAGTTCTAATTACATTTCATTTAGTTTTTAAATTTTCTCTGATTTTATCTCCTGCCTCATCTCTCTTGCTCTTACCAAGAATGTTCTGTGATTTTAAGGACTTATAATTAGATTCTGTCCATTCATCATAATCCCCTCACCACCATCCATTTTAATATCCATACATTAATTTAATCTGCAAAACTTATTTTGCTTTGTTGTAACATGTTTATAAATTATAAAGATGCAGGTCAGGGCATCTTAGGAGGGCCACTATTCTACTTATCATAGGATTGTCCAGCTTCTCCAGAAAGTATCCTTCTTTCTCCACCCTGTGTTGTATAAACTTGGCTCCCAATATTGGTGATTTGGTGAGAAAAGAGCTCCAGAATTTTAATTAATCTCCTTACTCCTCAGTTGAATGTTTAAACCACATTCAACTTTGCCTGTATTTCTGAATTCACACAATGTCTTATCCAATTTCTCTGACTTGTAACTTTCCATGTTTCTGTAAGCAAGGTGCAACTATCTGGCCATTCAGGGTTTTCTACCATATGCAACTGAACTACCTATCATTCATTTTGGTTTGTGATAATGTATTTCCTAAATTCTATGAAGTATCAAGTTATTTTTCTATTATCTTTATTTTTCTTTCCTATGGGACTATTTTATATGAATAATAATATTTCTACCTGTATCCTTCCCATCATTTATTCTTTGTATTAATCTTTTTATCCTTACTCTTTTATCTTACTCATTTTTTACTCATACTTATGATCATATAATATACTGTGTGCTTTATTCATTTATTATATTTCATTCTGTATTCTTCCAAATAGACCGTAGGATTCATGAGGACAGGATTTTGTTTTCCTCTGTTTTATCCCCAGCTCTTAGATTGTTGCTGAGGACATAGTAGGTACTCAAGAAAAGTGTGCTAGTTCCAATTCTCAAGTAAATGAGTTTACTATAAATAAGCAAATTAGTCACTTAATTTTATAGGATAGCATTATAATGAATTTCAGGAATATTTACTAGATAATATTTAAGACAGCTCATGGTCAAGACTTTGGCATTCTTATTATATTGTCTGGTATATTTTTCCTTTCCTTAAATGAAAAGGGACACTTTGCTTGGATCAATAAATGTGATTTTTACATGCCAAAAGCAATACATGAGAATATGTTTTCAAAAATCATATAGTCAAACTAAAAACTGATATTTCAAATCCTACCCCCACATTTTTATAATAAATTTATTTCTTATCATTGCCAATGACAGTTAAATTAGATAATGAATCCACACTCTTACTTAATTGTCTTCATCCCACCCATTCCTCTAAATTTCTGGGACTTTTCCCTGGAATTTTCTTTTGTTTGTTTTGTCTTCATCATATGACAGGAATTTTATCATGGAATGAGGTGAAACAGAAAAACCCTGAGATGCACATTATGGTTGCTTGGATATAAATGCTAATAAAAATCAAATAGTTTAAAATGAAACAGTTTAAAATTATGGCTTACATATTTCTCAAGCAAATTCTGACATATTTAATCCATCTGAGGAAGACATTAAAAATGAATAAAACTGGGACACCTGGGTGGCTCAGTCGTTAAGCATCTGTCTTCTGCTCAGGTCATGATCCTGCCTGAGATTGAGCTCCACATGGGGTCCCTGCTCTTTGGGAAGCCTGCTTCTCCCTCTCTCATTCCCCCTGCTTGTGTTCCCTCTCTGGCTATGTGTCTCTCTGTCAAATATATAAAATCTTTTAAAAAATGAATAATACTGTCACATATGTGCTCACAATATATTTGAATAGTGATACTATTCAGGACTTCTTGAACTTATATCATTTAGCTTTTTTATTATAGAGAGAAATATTTAAACATACAGAAATATGCATTCTTAAAATACCACATCTACTTCTATTGTTTAACAAATGTTAACAATTTATCAGGTTTACATCATTATATTACTTTTAGAAATGAATCATGATGGCTAGTGTCAAAAGCTTTTTATGTCCCCCTATTGCTCCTCTCCCACAGACAGATGTGGTGAGAGGGAGAGGGAGAAGCAGGCTCTCTGCTGAATAGAGAGGCAGACGTGGGGCTCAATCCCAGGACCCTAGGATCGTGACCTGAGCCCAAGACAGACGCTTAACTGACTAAGCCATGCAGCTACCCCATCCTTTCCCTCAGAGATATGCAATATTTAGAAGTTAGCACAATTTCTAAATGTACACTGTTTTAAAGTACAATGTATATGTATGACATCATATGCATTGTTCTAGAAAAATATATAGCATGAGTTGTTAACACGTTTTGGAGTAAACTGGAATGTGTCTTTCTCTATTTGTAGTAAGCTTTGTGATGCAACAGGAGATTGCTTGGAGTTAACCATGGAATTTCTAGGTGTCAGTGGATATTTTCACCTAACAGGCAGGAGGTCCCTAAGGTCCAGTTGCCCTTAAGCCTCTAAATAATGGACAGATGAGATTCATAAGAGATTCATATAAACTATGTCCCAAGTCTGGACTGTCCTGACCATAGCAGTTTATTGCTTCCTTTATAAAAAGATGCCTCTTGTGCTAAAGTAAAGAGAGTGAAAAGTGGGAAGGGTTTCTTTCCCAGAACAAAGTTTCCCAGGCTCCATAAGTTACTTTGTAGATGAAAGAAAGATGGAGAAGCCACAATTTCTCTTCTTCTTCTTTTTTTGAAAGATTTTATTTATTTATTTGACAGAGAAAGAGATCACAAATAGGCAGAGAGGCAGGTAGAGAGAGAGGAGGAGGAAGCAGGCTCCCTGCGGAGCAGAGAGCCTGACGTGGGCCTTGATCCCAGGAGCCTGAGATCATGACCTGAGCCGAAGGCAGAGGCTTTAACCCACTGAGCCACCCAGGCACCCCACAATTTCTCTTCCTTTGTTGACCCTAGACTTGTGTTTATTTCCCCTATAAAGCCTGTTCTTTATGCCATGTGGAATGATATAAAACTCATTCCTTGCTGTATTATAAACAGCTAATAATCTTTTCAAAAAAGTGGTTTTCTGGGGCGCCTGGGTGGCTCAGTTCGTTAAGCGACTGCCCGGGATCGAGCCCCACATCGGGTTCCCTGCTCGGCAGGAAGCCTGCTTCTCCCTCTCTCACTCCCCTTGCTTGTGTCCCCTCTCTGGCTGTGTTTCTCTCTGTCAAATAAATAAAATCTTAAAAAAAAGGGGGGGGGGGTTCTTAGCATGGTTGCTCACAGCCAGATGGAGAAAATTCATTCCCAGCATTCTACTTTTGGAAATGTAGGATCAATAGGGGATCAATAAGGACACCAGAGGTGGAAAACATTTCCCATGGGAGAAAAGATAACTCCTAGGAGAATAGATGATTAGGGTCAACTGGGGATAAATGGAAAAGAGACAGCAAGGAATGTGGGCAGATAATTGGGAGAGCTAATGATTGGGAAGTTAGGATGTTGGTCAGACAGCCTAGGATCCCTGAGAAGGTGATTTATTCAACTCTATGAACTGTACCTCAGGTTTCTCCAAGCAGTTTACCATCTCATTGCCTTCTTGCTGCTACTAGAAAATACCAAATTCTTCCCTACCCGTTGGCTACTGAATTCATTCTTTCCTAGCCCCTTCCATGGTGTGCTTAATCGCAAACATTGTATTTTATCTCAAATATCAGAGAAGCTTTCTCTGACCATCTGGTCTACAGTGGCTTTTCTCAGTACTGAATAGTTGATTCTGTTTGTTTATTTCAAATAACTCATCAAAATCTATGATTATTTGAATTATCTATGATTAATCAATTTTATCAATTAATCAATTTTATTCATTCATTCATTCATTCATTCATGTATTTCTTCATTCACTAAGCATTATGTCCCACTGGACTTTCATTCAATGTTCATTGTTATTATTATTACAATCAATTACTACTCAGTGAGTAGTGTATTATAACATGAAAATACATTCCATTTCTCACAATAAATGACAATAGACATGTAGCATAATATATAATAATGAGATTTCTGTATCCTGGACCAAGTTACCAGGACCGTGACAGCTAAAAGCGGATCCAAGTATATTGTATTGAAAGCACAAATATTATGGTAACACTATGGTAAATAATACTTGGTAAGACACTGAACAGGTCAGAGAACAATTAGTCTTCATTCAATTTCTTAGGTAATTATAGTTCTAAGAAAAATCTCTACAAAATCAGAGATGTTTATTGCTGTTTTTATTTTTTAAATTTTTAATTGAAGTTTAAGTAACAAAAGTATAGGGGAAACACTTTATTATAGATTGAGAGAATTTTTCCTGTGTATACCCTTCTATATTCTTCCCTCAGGAGAATATATTAATCATTTCAAGTACCCTGGAAAGCTCCTTCATGACTCATTGAAGTTCATACCACTACAATTATAATCACTGTTTTGATTCTTAGCACCACAGATTAGTCATGCCTATAATTGTTTGTGTATAGCCTACTCGTTCAACATAATGTGATTTATTGATGTTGTTTTGAGTAATTGTGGGTTTTCTTTTTTATTACTATAGCATATTCCACTGCATGAATTTATCACAATATATTCATTCATTGATGGATGCTTTGAAGTATTTCCAGTTTGGGCTCTTAAACATATTGCCACTATTAGTGCTTTTGTATGTTTTGGTAGACATCAACATTCATCTGTTTTATTTGAATAAAAATTTCTGGTTTCTAGAGCATAAATATTTAACTTTGGAAGATACTGCCAAAATGTTTTCCAAAATGCCTCTGCCAATTTATATTTCCAAGCAATGTAGCAAATTCTGTTTGATCAACATTATGGTTAATATTGGATATTATCAGATTTTTGACAGCAGTCATTCTGGTGGAGTGTACTAGCATCTTACTGAATTTTAATTTACTTTGAAATATTGTCTTTCAGCTCCAAGCTTTCTTTTTTTACTTTCTTAATATTATCACTTGATGAAAAAAAATGTCTTAATTTGAATAAAGTCTGATTTATAAATTTTTAAATTTTAATGCTTCTTTTTCTTGAAAAATATTAGAATTATTTGTTTATACTGAAGTCATGGAGATAGTTTCATATATTTTCATGTGGAAATATGACTATTTTATATTTTACATTTACATTTCTATTCCATCATAACTTAATTATTCTCTACTGTGATTTACAGGGGTCAAATTTCATTTTGTAAATATCAATATTTATATAAACTATTTGTTTTAAACAATTTATTTATTTTAGAGAGGGAGAGCATGAGTAGGGGAGCAGAGGAAGAGGGAGAAAGAGTCCTCAAGCAGACTCTTCATTGAGCATGAAGCCCAACATGGGGGTTGATTCCAGGACCTGAGGTGAAATCAAGAGCCAGCTGCTTGCTTAATGGAGTGAGACACCCAGTTACCCCTGATATAAACTCTTTAATGTAAAGGTTTGTTTCTTTAAACAGTGGACTCCCTATTCTGTTGTTGGTCTACCATTGAGCCAATAATAATCTCTCATTGAGTATCTTTAAAAATATAGAACACGGATGCCCGGGTGGCTCAGTCAGTTAAGCAACAGACTCTTGGTTTCAACTCAACTCATGATCTCACAGGTCATGAGATCAAGCCCTTCCTCAGGCCACTACATAGAGTGGGAGTCTGCTTGAAGATTCTCTCCCTCTGCTTCTAACCCCTTCTGCCACTCAGGCTCTCTCTCTCTAAAATAAGTAAATCTTTTAAAAATGCAGAAAAGACATAACTAATATACCAACAATTTGGAAAAGAAATGAATCATAAAAATTACATTAATCAAATGAATACAGAAAAAGATGAAAAGTGGCAGTTACAAATGGCACAAATAGGAAACAAATGTAAGGCAATAGATTTAAATTCAACCACATTAATAATTACAGTAAGTTTAAAGGCAGAGATTCCAAGATTGGATGAAAAGAACAATTCAACAATAGACTGTTGATAAGAACCTCATTTTAAATATTGATGATTTAGGTTAAAAGCTAGATGCACTATGCAAATGCCAGTCGAAAGCTAGCTGAAATGTTTTAATTTATATCAGACAAAATACAGGACTAGGAAGTTATTTCATAATGATAAGGTCATCAGTAGGACAGAAATCTGGTCCATCAAGAGGACACCAACCTACAAAGCTTCAAAAATGTCATCAAATGAAGAGTGGCTCAGAAAGATAATCAACATGAGTTTTCACTGATAGAGCATTCATAAAATATAGATGGTACATTATTTTGTTACAGTTTTACTTTATCCATTATGAGCAGTATAGCTCATGTGTGGAAAATGTTTATATAGACCATGGTACCAACTATAACCTTACAGCATAGTTAGTTTTGGAAAATTTGTTTTCAAAATGGACGAATTACAAAGTGTAGGTGTTCTGTAGAGGAACAAGAAGAAATTGGGCAGGTATATGAGGTAGAAACTGTTAATGCTCTTAGCTAGAGGAGGAGAGGAAGGGAGCAGTTGACTAGGAACCAGAGAGAGTCCTGAGCAGATCTCAGAGAGGAGCAGCAGCATTTGGTTGATGAGTTTAACAAGCTGAAGGTGACAATTCAAAAAGGGAGCCAGGGGAATAAATACCCTACCTTCAATTTCTATCCTTCCCTCCTTTCCACATTCCTTCAGTTTCCTCCCAGGGTCTTCCATTCACCAAAACCTACTGGCTACCAGAACACTCAGGGACCTAAATCCGTGTCCTGGGCAGAGGTTGGGGTGAAGGATGAAGATAGCCTTTCTTGGGGTAAATGGCCCAGTGGTCATAGAGAAATAGAAGACTAAGCTTACAAGTCAATTCAAAACTTTGTGTTATGGGTTAAATTAGCTCCATAAGTTTGTATGTTGAAGTCCTAACCCCACAAATATCTCAAGATGTGACCTTATTTGTAAATGGGACCATTGCAGACAAAATTTTTTTTTTAAGATTTTATTTATTTATTTGACAGAGAGAAACACAGCAAGAGAGGGAACACAAGCAGGGGGAGCTAGAGAGGGAGAAGCAGGTTTCCCGCCCAGCAGGGAGCCAGATGTGGGGCTGGATCCAGGGTCTCCGGGATCATGACCTGAGCCTAAGGCACTCACTTAACCAACTGAGCCACCCAGGCGCCCCAGACATAATTAATTAAGATGTGGTCAAAGAGGAGCAAAGTGGGCTAATAATCCATTCAGAGCAAAGTCCTTCAGAAAAAGGACATTTGGGCACAGACACAGAGAATGGAGAATGCCACATAAAGACTAGAGTAATGTGGCTAGAAGCCAAGGGACTACCGCAGCTAGTGGCCCTGGAACTGATTCTTCCCTAGCACTTTCAGAAGGAGCACAGCCATCTGGCACCTTGAACTTGGAGGAGAATTTATAAATTCAACATCTTTTCCTCCACCAGTTGTGTATGTGGTATAGCATAGATACATGTGATAATGGGGACATGTAGTATTGTTCCATTGCGTTTTAGAGGATTTATTACCAAGTCTGAGCTGAAGGGATCTTTAAACGTAGCTGCTTGTAGGTTGTGTGATTAGTTTATATGTTGACGTGGCTAGGCTGTAGCACTGTTGTTTAATCAAACGCTAAGTGTTGTTGCAAAGATATTTCATAGATGTGGTTAGCTATTATGATCAATTGATTTCAGATAAAGAAATTTCACTCCATAATGTGGGGTCAGAGGACTCAACCAATCATCTGAAAGGGTTAAGAGTGAATACTGAGATTTCTTAGTGAGGAAAATTTTATCTAAACTGCACTATCAATCCATACTCACTTTCTTTAAAAATATTTTATTTATTTGAGAAAGAGAGTGTGAGTGAGAGAGAGCAGGTCATAGGGAGAAGCAGACTCCCTGCGGAGCTGGAAGCCCGATGTGAGATTCAATCCCGAGACTCCAGGATCATGACATGAGCTGAAGGCAGTGGCTTAACCACCTGAACCACCCAGGCACGCCCAATCCATACTGACTTTCAGCTTGCTGCTTTGCCCTGTAGATTTGGACTTGCCTCACCCCACCCCATCCACCCCACTCACCCCACTCACCCCATTCACCCCACTCCCGTCATTTGAGCCAATTCCAGTATATAAATACTTAGACAAATGCATAGATAGACATAGGTACATAAAGATACATATATATTTTTTCTATTTCTCTGAAAATTGTGACTCATATAGACGCTTCTTATTCCTTCTGAGAACACAGCCTCATCTCTACACTCTTATTTCTCAAAGTTGATTTATTTTCATTATGAATAAGCTGCTATGACGGTTTTCTGATTTTATATTTAATTTCTTAAAATATTGGTCTCTTTTTCTTTTATAATCCTAGCCATCTACTTTTTAAATTATTTTTAAAATCTACTTTTTAAAGATTTTATTTATTTATTTGAGAGAGAGAGAGCATGAGAAGAAGAGGTCAGAGGGAGAAGCAGACTCTCTGCTGAGCAGGGAGCCTGATGCGGGACTTGATCCCAGGACTCCAGGATCATGACCTGAACCAAATAGAGTCGCCCAAACAACTGAGTCCCCCAGGTGCCCCTCCTACTCACCAGAAGCCAGATCTCTGACAACAAATTTAAAGACATCTGTTATATAAACTTTTTTTGGAAACAATCCTTGATTTCTTTTTATGCAATATATAAGATGTTTATTTTCCAATCAATATTTTACTGTTGGACATTTTATTTACTTAATAAATGTTTTAACTAAATTGAGTATAAAAATTTTACTACATTCCAAATTCAAGTATAAATATCTCCATGATTGTTTTGAAATATTCCAGATCCTTAGAAAGTAAAATAATAAGAGAGTGGAAAAGCTGATGTGAAAAAATCCTAATCAAAAGTAGAACTTTATTCTTCAGCTGTATCTTCCCACTCCCTTTTCTAATTCAAGAGCTATGCAAAATAAAAACAAAAAACAAAAAACCAAAAAACAGTTTGACAACAGTGGCTCAAATTTCTTTTCTAAGATTATTTTATTTATTTATTTATTTGTTTGACAGAGAGAAACACAGCCAGAGAGGGAACACAAGCAAAGAGAGTGAGAGAGGGAGAAGTAGGTTTCCCGCCAAGCAGGGATCCCAAAGGGAACACAAGCAAGGAGAGTGAGAGAGGGAGAAGCAGGTTTCCCGCCAAGCAGGGAGCCCAATGCAGGGCTAGATCCCAGGTCTCCGGGATCATAACCTGAGCTGAAGGCAGTCACTTAACCAACTGAGCCACCCAGGTGCCCCAGTGGCTCAAATTTCTTGTGAGCAATTTTATATATCCCTCAATTACCATTATACTTCATAGTTACAAAATAGTCCTCAGACTTAAATGATTCTAACGTGTAGGCAGAAAAAGCCTTTTGAGAACCATAAACCTCCCAGTGACCCCAATCTCATTTATTTACTGGGTTTCATATTCCTTTATATTTCCTTTATGTTAAAATTGTTACATTTGTTGAACATGTCCCCAGAGTTTCTGGTAGGATAAGCATTCATCATGATTGATAAGCTTAGCCCATAGACTTTAAGTACAAAGTGACAGAAATTTATGGCTTCTCCTAAAATTAATTTGAAAAACTACTCATTTCTTTCCCTAAAAATCTCTTCATAGTTTAAGTGTTGGTTATAGGAAGGTGTATATATCCACCATGCTCTCTTTCTACCATTCTCATGTTTCATCACCAATGTCTGTAGCTTTAAAATGTTGGTAAGGATATTTCTACTTTTAATTATATTCCTGTTTTTTTTTCTCTTTGAATAAAGTACTTCCTTAAAATCATAATTTGTTACATATATATATATTTCCATATGTACACACAAATATACACACAAATATACATATACATTTATGTATGCATATAACAACTGACAGGAAGCCCACATTTTATGTATATTCCTTGATCTGTTTCTCAGGTATGAGGTTACACGAGACTTGCACAATGTTCTCTCAGTACCTTTTTCTCCTCGGACAATTTCCCTAGCAACCCTAAAATATTTCTTTCCCAAATCCACATTGGACTTCTTGTTTTCTCTCTAGTTTGATAGACACATTGCTCATATCACTGATACTTTCTCTTCCTGCTGTAGTATTGATTTTTCTCCTTTTTAGTTTTTTTTTCCACTTGCAATTCCCAACCACCACTTTAAACTACTGGTCTCACTTTTCCCTTTTTATAGCTTGAAAGCTTGTGATTTTTTTTCACTCCATATGTATAATTCAAGGGGAAGAAAAGAATTTAGAGGGAATTCTCAAGGGATATTTGAAGAGATTCTTAATAAAATGAATATGATAGCAATGTTACCATCAGCTCTAACTTCTATAAAAGTTTGTAACTGCCCATTAGATAGAATAGGCACACCATTATTTATGTCAAAGCATGATACTTCTTATGATAGAAAAATCTCCTCACTGCAGAATTACTGTAATCTGCTCCAGAAAGCAAACTAAATTAAAACATCTGAGTAAGCATGTCCTTGTGGGGAAAGATTATCCACTTTTCTACAAGAAAAGAAAGTTCATGGTCTAATCCCCCTATCATATAGCCAAAGCTTAAAAATGGTTTGGTGAAATTGTTGTCCTGTCCACTATACTGAAATTTTAACAAGCTTCGTGTCTATAATCTACTAACTATAAACTACTATAATCTGCTAACTCTTACTGTCTGAACCACATATACAGGAAGAACTCTGGGAATGGGAAACTCACTTTTATTTTCCCTTTTACTTTTGATATAGTGAAAATTTCTGAGACTTTACTAAAAATGGTATAGCTCTTGCAGGGGCTTTGGGTGTTTTTCTTATTCAGTTGTATCAGATGGCCTTTGACTCTGTGTAGTGGGGATAGTAACATGGAGACTAGGGAGAATGTTTTATAAATGACATTTTAATATTAAACCTGGATGCTTGGTATTCAGAACACCATACTCATTTCCTATCTCAAATTAGAACTTAAGCCAGTCATACTAGGGTTTATTATGACATATTTTCACTGATGTTTATTCCTATAGGATTCTAGTTTGCGGATAATAGAACCAGTCTAACTATTCTAGCAGATAGAACTTTAGTAAGGATATTATTTTTGTCACAGACTCGCCAAGGAAGGTGAAAACCAGGCTAGGATTCTATATACTGGAAAACTACACATTCAGGGAAGGAAATCAAGACAATTTTATGAACAACCACATACACTTTTCTAGTGGAAATACCACCTTACTTTGCTTGGCACCTAAAACAATAGGGAATAGGCCCAAGAATTCTGTTTCAACTGTTCGCCAAAAACTAGATGCATTCACTACCATGCTTGCTAGCAAATATGGTCTGCTGTGATCAATAATCCAACTCACATTGCTCATTTCCCCTGTCATTTCTCATGAAGACATGTTTGATTGGCAGATAAAAATTATCCGAAGATAAACCCAAAATATGGAGATTTTAACTTTAGCATAGGAAGAACTATAATACAGATGACCTGGAAAAGAAGTTTGAAAGGGTGGAAAGTGTGAATTCCATAGTAACATATTAGCTGTGCTCAACCATACTTTGAGTTTTAAATAGATTTGGTTTGAATCTCCCACAATTCAGAAAAATTCAATGGCTCCCCAACATTTTGTGAATTCTTAGAGGTTTAAATTTTCTTAGAAAACCTTTATTTTGATCTCCCATTTTTATTAAATATCTCATCTTCATTTCCACCCGCAACCTGAGAGCTGACTTTCCCTGAGCTGACTCAGAATTGAATCAGTCTCAAATCACTATGCACACCACACATGTTTATATTTTAGAGATTCTTCTGGTATTATGATAAATTGGAGGGGGGTTGTGAAATTAATGTCAATTATATTTTGCTCCCAGCACCTTCACCATCAGCAGTTCCTTTAACCAAGGTCCTCTTCCCAACTGGTCTCCGATGCCATGTTGCTCCACTAAAACCCCTATTTCTTTCCTACTTCTCGTACAACTACACCTTCAAATCCCCACGTATATCTTATTTAATACCACTTATCTATCTCCTTGGATAACCAGAGCTCATTCAAGATAAACTCAGAGAACCTCAATTTTTTTTTTAAAGATTTTATTTATTTATTCGACAGAGAGAAATACAGCCAGAGAGGGAACACAAGCAAGAGGAGTGAGAGAGGGAGAAGCAGGCTTCCCGCTGAGCAGGGAGCCCAATGTGGGGCTCGATCCCGGGTCTCCAGGATCATGACCTGAGCCGAAGTCAGTTGCTTAACCAACTGAGCCACCCAGGCACCCCAGAGAACCTCAATTTTAAAAGATCTGTTTCAAAACGTGACAGTTCTCTTCTTGAAAATAATTATGTATCCATATCTTAAAGTTATGTTATTACTCTCAATACAGATATACTATCTCATGATTGAAATACCTTAATAAATTTGATAACTTAAAAATCACTTATTGAATTCTTACTGTTTGGTAATCATAAGAATGCTCATCATAAAAATATGAAATATAACTTCCATTCAAAAAATTGCTTATGCTCTCTAGAGAGCTAAAATACATATGAGACCAAGTAAACTTAATGGGATAAATAACAATACTAAAAAATGATACAAAAAGTAGAGATACTATGTACTACTAGACTCTAGGAAAATGAAAATATTAATATGAAAGTGAAAATGATGGTTTGTCATCACCAAAGGAACATATTTACTTTTTAATTTGTTCTTCCATTGCATAGACATTTCCTAATAAGGTAATAATAAGGAAAATCTTTCTTCATATCAATGCTTGATATCCAGAAATCATATTTCAAAAGTAAGAGAAAGCATTTTCAAAAATAAGACCATTGGGGATGGCTGAGTGGCTCAGTCGTTAAGCATCTGCCTTTCTCTTGGTCATGATCCCGGAGTTCCATAATCTAGCCCAGCATCAAGCCCTGCATCAGGCTCCCTGCTCGTTGGGAAGCCTGCTTCTCCCTCTCTCACTCCCTCTGCTTGTGTTCCCTCTCTAACTGTGTTTCTCTCTGTCAAATAAAAAATAAAATCTTAAAAAAAATATATAACATTGTTGTATTTTATAATGTTTTGCTGATTTGTGTATAAACAGATTGTAAATGCCTGCAATAAATTTCTTTTGAATGGACAAGTACATATTAATAAAACAAGAGCTTGTTAATACTCTAAAGGTTAAACATATTGTGAACTGTCAAAAATTCAAATTCAAGAATTTAAATTCATATTTCTTTACATTTGACATAATTTCTAATTATTAAATAATAATTGGTGGTACCTGGGTGACTAAGTCAGTTAAGCATCTGACTCTTGGTTTCAGCTTAGGTCAGGGTCCTGAGGTCATGCCTCAAACTCAGCACAGAGCCTGCTTGAGATTTTCTCTTTCCTTCTCTCTCTGCCCCTCTCTCATGTTCTCTCTCTCTAAAAGAAAACAAAATAAAATTGGATTCAATAAATAATACAGACTAAATATTTTTAATATACTAATTATTTAAAATGACATTTACAGAGAATTCTATTTATCTCATATTAGAAGCATTTACCTCATTTTCATGTTTTAATATTTGCTCTTAAGCTTTAGTGAATTGTTCATTTCACCTTCATAACCCCACTATGTCTAGCATTTAGTTTTGCATGTAGAGTACTCAATATAAAATTTTTCAAAAAATTTTTCAAATAAAAGTATACAGGAGAAAATAGTGGTTGAAAGAGGAAAAGGGACACGATTGTTTTATTTCATTCACTGACTATCTTAATTATTATAATTGATCTTAATGGACCACAATACATAGAACTATTTTTTCTTGAAACACTAATGAATGTTGGGTGCCTGGGTGGCTCAGAGGGTTGAGCCTCTGCCTTTGGCTCAGGTCCTGATCTCAGGGTCCAGGGATCAAGGCCTGTGTCCGGCTCTTTGCTCAGCCTAGAGCCTGCTTCCTCTTCTCTCTCTGCCTGCCTCTCTGCCTACTTGTGATCTCTCTCTCTGTCAAATAAATAAATAAAATATTAAAAAAAAATCACCAATGAATGCCTCATGAATTTTTCACTGGCTTCTTTACTATTTTCAGGATATCTCATGTCAGTTCTTCTCAGTGTCTTCCATGTTTAAGTCTAAGGATTATTTATCAATTTTTTTTTAAAGATTTTATTTATTTATTTGACAGAGAGAGAGATTACCAGTAGGCAGAGAGGCAGGCAGAGAGGGAGGAGGAAGCAGGCTCCCTGCAGAGCAGAGAGCCAGAGGCAGGCCTCATCCCGATGTCTCCTCTTGATTCTCTTGGCTATTATAAATGATTATCTCTATTTACATTTTCTTTTTTTAAAAGATTTTGTTTATTTATTCAACAGAGAGAAACACAGCCAGAGAGGGAACACAAGCAGGGGGAGTGAGAGAGGGAGAAGTAGGCTTGCCCTGCAGGGAGCCAGATGCAGAGGCTCATTCCCAGGGCCTCCTGGAATCATGACTGAGCTGAAGGCAGTCGCCTAGCAACTGAGTCACCCAGGCTCCCCTCTATTTACATCTTCTGCTCAAATAACTGTCCTACCCAACAAAATCCCAATTAATACACACTGTAAACACTGGAATCTATACCTTTTTTTAAGAGATTTGTTTATTTATTTTAGGGGGAGGGAGGAGAGAAGGAGAAAGAGAGAAAGAGAGAGAGAGAGAGGGAGAGAGAGGGAGGGAGAGAGAGAGAAGGGTCAGAAGGGCAGAAGAAGAGGAAAAGAGAATCCCAAAAAGGCTCCATGCTGAGTGCAGAGCACAGAGCAAAGTGGGGATTGACCACCCCCACCCAGAGATCAGACCTGAACTGAAACCAAGAGTCCCATGCTCAACCTACTATGCAACCCAGACACTCTTGGGATCTATACCTTTCTGTCCATTGTTAATCTCAACATCATGATTTCCAAAACTAAAATATACCTCTACTCCCATCACCATTAAGCATCAAAATGAACCATAATTAATCATTATCTTCATACTTAGCAAACATTCAATAATTCAAGTTCCATGTATTTTATCCCCTAAAAACTGCTTAAACATTTTCCTTCCTATCTATCCCTACAGCAAGTGCATTTATAAATTCTCCCCTTATCTCTTGTTGCCACTGAATATTTTTTCTAAAACACTATTGGTTCTATCAATATTATTTCTAAAATATTCTCTCTAAAAATACTTCAAATTAAAAAAATTCCAAAGTATGATATCACTTTCATGATTTTACTTCTTCAGTATTTAAACAAAATTACAGGGAAAAGTTGTAATATCAACAATAAAAACATGAGCCTGACCTCACTGTTTTCTTTCCTCCTGATCTCTTTTTAACATGGAATGCAAGATCATTCCTAATTGTCAGTTCCCACTTTGAAACCATCCAGCTATGCCCACTGCAATACACTTTTTTTTTTTATCTTTAAAGCTTGTGAATCCAAAATTAAACTCAAATATTCTCTCCCTTTTCGTTTTGTACTTTTGTACAAAAACTTTTATTTTGCAAAAGAAAAACGTGTTTCCATTTCCCTTTTGAAACCTTGTGACATAATTTTTCACTCTGTACATCATGTCTGCATGTTCATCTTCCAGTATTCGCCTTTTCTATGTCCATGATTCTTAGTGCTCTGTAGAAAATTTTATTATAGAACTTATTCATACTAAACATTAAAATTAATACATTTCATACACATACAAATATACACATTTTCATTAGATGGGTCAACTTGAAAACAACAGAATTTCTACTTATATATTTAAATATGTATTTTATTAAACCTCCTGGTAGGTTATCTAAAACAGTTTTTTTGTAAAAGTAACCAAATGTTTGTATTCCAGAGCATAGCTCAGAAAATTTGTGCAATCTTACAGATTGGTGCCGCTGGAAATTTATGGCTTGCAGTCTCAGTAGGGCGCTCAGAGAAACTCAGCCAAAGTTCTCTTTCTTGGGAAGGTCCCCATTGAAACCTAGCTCAACAGGTCTTCCTAGTCCACAACAGTTTTCCTCCAGCCCTGCTCTCAATACCTCCTGATAGTCATCTTTACCCTCAGCACAAGGATCTCACAGTTTTTAAACTTGACAACTTGAGTTTCCTATCCCCTTATCCATCCTTTTGACCCTCTAGTTTGAATTTCATTAATTTTTACATCACCAAACTGTTCTGATTATATGACCCACAAATCAATATCCAGATTATCATTTGCTGTTATATTATATTTGCATTCCTAAAAACTCAGTATTACTGAGATAGAGACTTTGAAATTCAACAGACACTTACTAATTGTTTCATTGGACAAGGTAATTAACCTCTTCAAGCTTCGCTTTCTTTAGATGTAAAATATGGTAATGTGTATTTCACAGAGTGTTACATGAGACAAGGTTTGCACCATTATTAGCTCAGAACTTATCAGTGACTCCAAAAGTGGAAATTATTTTATTTTCATTCATTGAATAATCTATGTCAGGCACAATTCTAAAAAATATGAAGGAACAAAGTCTTAGACAAATCCAATTCTTTTTCTTCATGGAGCTGACATTGTGGTAAGTAATTACATGAAACAAATCAAGAAATTAAGGAAGGATGATTTAACACAAACAAAAAGATGGAGAAGAAATGGGTGTGCCATACGTAATTTGCCTATTTTTTAGTCACCCATCTCAGTCGAAAAAGTAGTCTTCCTTTGAACCTCTCCTTGGTAGGTTGCAGAATTATGCAGAGGCTTTATTTTGGAATGAATGTCTTCAATATGAGTTCATTCTGCTCATTTCCCGCATGAACATGCTGCTTCTCACTTCATTTTCCTGAAGAAGACATCGGTAATGGTTTGCCTAGTGGCTGTTCACAATAGAGTCCTATTCCAGTAAAAACTCAAATTTTTATTAAATTGAGAACCCCATAGTTCAGTTCAAATTTTATCACTATATATATATTTATATATTTATTATATTATTATATATTTCATATCTATATTTAAAAGGCTCCTAATTACTCAATTACTCTCAGCTTAGCATCCAAGATCCTCCATGTTTTTCTCCCCGTTCCAGTCATACTTCCCTGGTGCCTTGTTGAGAGTTGTTTTGTTTTGTTTTGTTTTCTTCTCTGCCTCTAAAATATTTTTTTAATTCTCTTTGATAGGAATCATGGCAGATGCCATGCCATGTTTTTTACAAGGTCTTCTGATATCCTAGAGAAGCTACAATCTTGCTTTTGAGGACTTGTTGCTCTTTGAACTGCTGATAAAAAAAGGTATTAATCACTTTCCCCTGAATTTCATTTATTTGAGAATTCCTTATTTGCCTACCAGCTTGTAAGTTACACTGAAAATACCAAAAGCAAAAAGAAGAATGTTCCATCCTTTACTTAATCACTTTTCTATTATTTAGAGTACAAGGTCTGATACAGGATTGCTGGACTTTAATTGAGTATAACTCCATGGCCATTCATACCATTTGGCCTTCCCGGTCTCATTTACAAGACGCTTTAGCACACATTATTTGTTTTTATTTGTATTCTATGATGTTGAAGGTTGGAACTACAACTACTGCCTGGAGTTTAATTCCAACTGGGAATTGAGGTGTAGTTAAGCATCCCTCTACAATTTACTTTAATGAGTGCAGTAATGTATTATTACAAAGAAAAAGTAACTAAAAGGTTGGTTGACCAAGTAGTGTGAAATTGAGATAAGTAACCCTCTCCTAGCTGGAAATTGACAGACTCCATTTCTAGGGTGTGGCTAAGTGCTGCTGGACAGGATGTGACCTCAGGTCAACCCACAGCTGGCCCCCAGCAATGGGAAGCCCATGTCCTTAAAAGGCAAGTTCTGCCCCCCATTCCCACAGTGGGAGCCATTTTCAAGGATGCAGCCTTGAGAGAGTGACGTGCAGTTGAGAACATCTGGATGCTATACATAACTGAACTCAGTTAAAGCCTCAAACTTTTAAGAGGCTAGTGGGTGAGCGTGGAACTCTTTTTGCCTTGTGGCCACTGAAGACAAGCTTCATTTCTAAGTTCCCTTGCTTATTAAACCTGCCACCTACCAATTTGGAGTGCTCGGCCTCTTTCTTTGGTCTTTCATTGTCTTCCGTGTACAGAGGACAAGGCTTCTGCAAGCCAACACTAAGTTGACTCTAAATGCGCCCCCACCCCCGCGCCCGCCCCCTGCCTTTTTTCCCCCTGGAAGCATGTGGGAAATGAAAAACCAGTCTACTGTTCAATGCTTTGTGCTTTTTTACTGTGGTCAGTTACAGCAGTTGAGCAGTGAAAGTGTCACTTTAAGAAGAAAATCTCCTTAACCTTGAAGGGATGAATCAGGTGTGAAATGTTCCATTTGATACATCGAGAGGGATCCTTTTGTAGATTTACGTCTTAAAATTGAAAAACATACACAAGTCTGACTCAGGCTTTAGTTCAAAAATATCTGCAAACGCCACCCTTCTTATGAGAAATAAAAGTACAGATCTTTTTTTTTCTTTTTTTTTTTCTGGAATAAACTGAATAATTTTTTTTTTAAAAGATTTTATATGACAGAGAGAAACCCAGCCAGAGAGGGAACACAAGCAGGGGGAGTGAGAGAGGGAGAAGCAGGCTTCCCGCTGAGCAGGGAGCCCGATGATATGGGACTCCATCCCAGGTCTCTGGGATCATGACCTGAGCCAAAGGCAGCCGCTTAACCAACCGAGCCACCCAGGCGCCCCCAAACTGAATAATTTTTAACATCAAAGAAAGTAAGGCGGTTTTCTTTAATGCTCCAGTTTATACAGGCTGATGAAGGCATTGTTGTTTCTAGCAAAAAATAATTTTTTAAAAAAATTGGTCAGTATATGCAAATTTTCTCTGGAGTTTTTTCTTATATATTTAAATTAGGAAGATTTTATCAGAATGTCTCTGGAGTAATTTGTAAGCGATGATGAACAGCAGGTGTGTAATTCTAAATTATTATGAGCAGGCTAAAAAAGGGGCACATTTAAAAAAATGCTAAAATCGGCAATAACACCAAACTTGCTTTGCGCCTCTGCCCTCTTAAACCCTATCTCTAAGGGAGATAAAATAATGAAAAATACTTCCCTAAACTGCTGGCAAAACTCTTATTGTTTGTACCACTCTTGGAAAAGACTCTTGGGACAAGCAGCGGAATCCTTGCTATTGATTGGCTGGTTAAATAGAGGACTATTAGCTTCAGACCAGCTAGATTGATTACGCAGCAGCAGCAGGAGCTGGGACTCGGAGCTGAGTGAGCCTCAGGGTGAAAGGAGAGAGAGGGAGAGAGAGAAACGCACGCAAGGTTGGGGAGAGGGGGGAGGAGACAGTGCACGTTCCATAGCATTATTATGTGACTGCTGGTGCCGATTAGCTTGCTTCCTCCGGTTTCTCAGTCAACAACTTACTGAGATGCCTTTTCTTTCACAAGAGGCTGTCAGCTTTGAGCCCCACAAGAAATAAAAGACTTCACCTTGGAATAGTTCCTCTCACTCCTGCATCTTTAAAGGATTTTGAAAAGAAAACAAAAAATCAAGTCCCCTTTCCAGCCCCACTTCGTTCCAGAAACGAACAGAGACAGTTCCGTGCTTCAGGTAAGGAAATTAAATTTTTATCTCTGAATTCCTTTTTAGTCATTCACAGCAAAATATGTCCTAGCTTTGCAGGCTTTAAAAACTGAGTTTTCAGGGATGTATTAAAGTCAATGCAATGCATAGGCATGTGGATTTAAAAATGTGTTGATACATATTTTTATATGACTATATTTGCTATTTCAGGTACATGTAAGTTTTATTTATAAGATCACTAGATTTTAAGTTTATATAGCAGATATGCTCTGTATGAAAAAAAAAAAAGTCCACACTCAAAAGAGCATTTTTGGTGACAGCCTTAAAATATGTTCATGCATGTTGTTCTTAGCTGTGAAACAACTTTAGGAAATAATAGCATATCACAAAAGGACTCTTACAATGTTAACTGTGTACTATTCAATTTCATGCAGACATAGAAGCTAAAAGATTTTCAGTGATTGTCAGCTGTTATTTTTTTTTTTTTCTGTATCTGTCCTTTGCAGCCTTAACTCTTCAACATAAACATGATGTTTCTTAAATGATGTGACATTAGACAGCCATCTTATTATGGCTAAGTTATTGATGGTTAGCATTTGGTCTTAAGAAAGTACTGAGCTAATGCAAAGAAATATGACTCTGGAGATGTTTAGCTCTTCTAGAGTCCATAGCTAGAGCTGCAGTCAGTCCCATCAATTAATATTTTAAGTGCCAGTGATGGTATATGCTGGTAAAGTGGCTATGAACATTCAGAAACTTTGCACATATTAAAGTCGGTGCTGGGGACTGGAAATTTTATTTATTTATTTATTTATTTTTTTTTACGCAAGCGATTGGATGGCATAGGAATACAGGCTCGGGCAATGCAGTCCTGATGTAGTTGATTGACCTTAGGTTTTCAGGTCAGCTGCTAAAGGAGCAGCATTGTGATTATCTAATGAGAATGATTAATTTCATCCTTACCGGAACTAACATGGTCTATGGCATTTTCAATGTCAGTTTATTTGCTTTTGGGTCAATGAAGAGAGAGATTTTATCCTGAGCTGCCCTGATTGTGTTTTTGAGTGAAGTTCCCTGAGTCACTAATCAAAGATCAAACTGCCAGCTGTGATAAGTCAGCAAAACTTTTTTGTATGTTGCTCAGTGTTTCAAATAAGAACAAGATTGCCAATACTCTTGGGAGTCGACATAGCTGGGTTAGGAATATTACATACTCTGAATGCCTGGAATTGCATCTGTGTTTAACCCTTGCTTGTATTTTAAATATAACTACGTATTTGAAGAGCACAATTTTTCACAAACTCTATTTTGTCTTTTAAATGTGGAGTAATGTTTTAATGCTTCATAATAATATAAATAGTATAGCTACCTAGATACTTACATTTATATCACCATATCAGAAAGGAATAATTGTTATAACTTTTGTGAAGGACAGTTTGTCTAAGAGCATAGAAGTGTGTATTAGAAAATATTAAATATTTTGTCTTTGAATTGAATCATTGGACAAAACAATTATATGTATCTTTTCAACAATTAATACCAAACTATTGACTGAGGAAGGTAGCAGGTACCATAGACCATACATTCATATTTATATAAATACATGTAGTTTATGTATTTATATATAGCATATGCAAATATTATATCAAATCCCCAGATAGCCTTTGCCATAGCCTATTATAATCTTGATTAATTATTGAATTCTGTATGTTACAATATTAACTTTTTATTCAAAATTGTGTTTTTAATCCTTCCATTTTATTATTTATGCAAACAATCTGACATGCCTCCTCAAAGGATATAATTAAGATTTAACTAATTCATCTGGTCATTTTTAAATTTACTGCACAGTCATTTAAGATTCCATAATTCTTGTTACAATAATCTTAAGTGTCTAACCTAGTTATGCTGTCCAGTTACCTTATAGTACATATCTGTGGGTTATATTGAGGTATACTCCATAAAGAAAACATTCTTAATTGCATTTTGTTTTTTAAGACAATTAATATGTTAGCATAGGTGGATGGATGTTAACATCCATACTTATTTCTTTTCTATGAATAGGCCTGTTTTTCCTTTAAAAAGACTTTAAAAATCATATCTGAACTATGTGCTCTTGCACTTAAGCATTCTTCTTAGCTCATCTTAAATGTTACTTTGATTCTCTCTCTCTCTCTCTTTGGTTATCTTACCAATTCTGTAATGACTCGTGTGAGAGATTTAATTCCCCAATCTTGTTGATAGGACCTTGTCCCATGACTGGAAACAAAAGCAAGTTGTTTTTTTTTTTAAGCAACATTTTGCCCTTGCAACTCTGTAATTAATATGTCTCCTGCATTCCGCATCAGCGCTCCTCAGCAGATAGGATCAAGGCAGACAGGTGTTCTGATCCTGTACAGAGGTGTTGGGCTGAGTCTGAAATCTAGCAGCTTCCCTCATCAATTCAGTTTTCACTTTTCTTTGCATTTTGGGGAAGGCTCCATCTGACCCTTTATGTAGCCTTCCATTTACTTCTATCATATCAGGTATTTTTGTTGATTACTCATTTTCGCCATAGTGAATCAAAAAGCATCAAGAAAGTACAACCTCTTCTCTTTTTATAGGTTTCTGTGCCATTAGGGGGCTCTTTCTTCCTATGTTATACTCAGCAAACCACTGAGGGAGATTACATTGCTTTTTTAAAGTATTTTCCGCTGCTTGAAGTAGCTTTCTACTTTCCACAGACAGAAACATTTCAGATGAATGAGAATTTCTTATTTTCATGGGAAAGTGACTTTATCCTGTGCTGTCTCAATTCATTCTCTTTCAAATATTCTTGTATATAAAATGTTTTCTCTTTGAAAATAACAATGGTTTGAAATAGTAAAGTGACCCATACTAGACACATTTAAAGATTATATGTTAGGCAGCTAGTATCATGAAAAATGTTAAAGTAAGGACAAACCGCAGGGAAGAAAGTTCTATTACAATCATCGGCAAAATATCTGAGAGAGAATGAGCAACTCTGGGCTCACCTGCAATTTGCTTTCAGCAGAAGAGAACAGCAGGCAGCAAAAAGAATATTACTTGTTTTCTACAAAAATAGACAAGGAAAAATTGAAAATAATAGGATGGTTTCACTAGCCATAGGCATGTGGGACATGTGTTTTTAAATTCCAGTTGTTGTTGTTTTTCCTTATTACACTAAATGAAGTTTTCATAAATATACACAGAGGGTGCTGCAGGCAGCTGACTCTGGGGACAGGGTGTTTCCTGCATCCCTTTGAAAGCCATGCATATTGAAATGCACTGCAGACCTCTTACTAAATCGAAACACATTCCTCCCCTATCCACAGCAGCTAAAGATGCCCCCTGATGGCAGAACTTGTTTGCGGATTAGTCACCACTTAACATCTCTGTGCAAAAGCAATCTACTTAGTGGGTCTAGGATTTTTTTTTTTTTTTTTAAGATTTTATTTATTTGACAGAGAGAAACACAGCCAGAGAGAGAACACAAGCGGGGGGAGTGAGAGAGGGAGAAGCAGGCTTTCCGCAGAGCAGGGAGCCCGATGCGATGTGGGGCTCGATCCCAGGTCTCCGGGATCATGACCTGAGCCGAAGGCAGTTGCTTAACCAACTGAGCCACCCAGGCGCCCCTAGGATTTTTTTTTTTTTTTTTTTAATCTATCAAATGATGCCATACCCACAAAATGAGTGAGAAGTGTCATACAGTTTTGAGAGGTACTTCTTTTAGGAAGTAAGAGAAGGGAAAGTATTCTGAGCAATGAATCATGGGATTCCAATCATTTATTGAATGGTTCATTGATTTAACAGGGTAAGAATAGTTGCGTAAATAAAATGAGATCATAGAAGTGGCACAGGTATTTCTTTTACTGGTATTTTGGAAATAAACACATAAGCATTTTATTCTTTGCTTGGAAATGTGCATATCCTAAAAAGAGTAAATTTTGAATGCAACTAGTATAATATGCACAGTTGTGTGGGGATCATTCCAAGTCCTTCTGGAACAGGCTGGTATACGCTCTAATGTGTTCTTTCTTACAATGTTAGCTTTTGGTAATATGAATTACTGGGTAATGAGACTTGGTAGGAATCCTAAGGCTACAGATTTTATGTAATAAGTATTACAAATATTTTAAGGACTTTAAGTTCTTCTACAAAGAGGTTGTCTTTTATTTTAAAGTAGGACATCAAAGATGGAGAAAACGTCTAAAATTGAAAATAAATAGATGAAAATACATTGGCAGTACATAATTTATTTATATTGCAAAATTTTACCCATGAGGTAAATATAACAATGCAAGTTAAGTATTTGTATTTTCTATTTAATTGTAAAGAATTGGAAAGGCCACTGAGGTGTAGCAGTTTGATATCTCATAGGGGATGAGAGAATCCTCCACAGAAATGTGAAAAGTAGGCAAATCAGTATGAGTAAGGACGATGTGATGGCCCAATAATCAGATTTCCGCAGGAAGCAAGACAGCTTTTTCCTACTGAGTTTAATTTAATAGATTGAAATAGATGATGTTGATAATTAGAAAACATAGTCAGTTTTTATTTGTTTTTGTTGTTATTACCACTCTACAAATCCCACTCTGCAAATCCCACTCTCTCGATCCACTCTACAGAATCATTCCTGGGCCTATTCATCTTTGTGAAACTATGTGTGTGCACGGTTGGGTGAAAATGTGTGTGCATATGGATATCGTCATTTTTATAGAATTTTTTTTTTATAGAATTTTAATTACATGAAAATTTAATCACATTGACTGTGTAACATGTGTTCTCTATTTTCCATTCCCTACCTTAATAAATAATCCTCACTGTGTTCAATCCCGCCCCTCACCCTTAGTTCATACACATACACAGACCATATGACTGTCTCTAGATATTTTGTGTTAGAATTTGCTGAGGTATGACTTGAGATTGGTCCATTTTATGCCCCTTCTAGTATTTTCTGTCCATTATGACAATATTTTGAGTCATGTGACTGAATTCTTAAACATTGTTGTTTACCAGCTTCCAGTCACTCTAAATTGTAAATGAGAGGATTTGGGCACAGAATTATTGATACTATGGAAAATAACATATAAGACCAGAACATACATTTAATTAATTATAGAGTGGATAATGTATAGCTACAAATAAAGGTATTACTGCTTGACTAGAAGATACATAAATGTGGGGCGCCTGGGTGGCTCAGTTGGTTAAGCGACTGCCTTCAGTTCAGGTCATGATCCCGGAGACCCGGGATCGAGTCCCACATCGGGCTTCCTGCTCGGCGGGAAGCCTGCTTCTCCCTCTCTCACTCCCCCTGCTTGTGTTCCCTCTCTAGCTGTGTTTCTCGCTGTCAAATAAATAAAATCTTTAAAAAAAAAAAAGATACATAAATGTGACTCATCTCCAGTTATCCATTCACACCCATGCTTGGCAGAAATAAAGGAAGTGAGAGAAGATCCAATAGTGAGCCGATTGACATTTTAGAGCAGGTGTGGGAAATGGGCTTCCAACATACGTGCCATACACATTTTTTTTTAATGAATAGACTTAAATTTTTAGATCGGTTTTACATTTACTGAAAAACAAGAAGCAAGAACATAGAGTTTCCATATACTCCCTCCCCTCCATCTCCCTACCCTGCTAGTTTCCCTTATCATTTATATCTCGCCTTAGTGTGAGACATTCGTTACAATGAAGGAGCCATTATTCACAAATGATTATTAGCTAAAGTCCATAGTTTACCTTAAGGTTCACTCTTTGTATTGTATATTCTTTGGGTTTAATAAATGTGTAACAACATCTACTCACCAATATAGTTACATGTAGAACAGATTCAGTACTCTAAATCCCCCTGTCCTCCACCTGAATAGGTTTTTCTCTCTCTCTTCCCCCTTTTTCCTTCCCTCTGAACCTCGGATCTTTTAACTGTCTCCATAGTTTTGCCTTGGCAAGGATGTCGTGCTGTTGGAGCCCTGCAGAAAGTGATCTTTTCAGGTTGGCTTCTTTCGCTTTCCAGTGTGCTTTTCCTGTGCTTTGTCCATGTCTATTTGGGGCTTGACAGCTCATTTCTTTATATTGCTGAAATATATCCTGTTGTACAGATTAACCAATATATTTATTCATTCACCTACTGAAGGACATTTTAATTGCTTCCAAGTTTTGGCAATTATGGATAAAAGCTGCCTCAAATATCCACATGCAGGTTTTTTGTGAAGATATAAGTTCTTAATTCATTTGGGTAAAGACCAATGAGTATGATTGCTTGTTCATATGTTAAGAGTATGTTTAGTATGTCAAACTGTCCTCGGAAGTGGCTCTATCATTTTTCATTCTCACCAGCAATAAATGAGTTCCCATTGCTCTACATCCTCGCCAGCATTTGGTATTGTCAGTGTTCTAGGTTTTAATCATTCTATTAGATGTATATCTAGTATATCTTACTGTTTTTGATAATACTTTTGATTAGTAATAACTGCTTCTGCTGTGCACAGAATAATTCTAAGGCACATAGTAGATCTTCAGGAAATATGTCCATAATTAACTGGCGATCTTTCTTTGCCAGTTTTTTTGTTTTGTTTTATTTGTCTTTTTGAAGAACAGGATGTGTGTGTGTGTGTGTGTGTGTGTTGGGGGAGGAGGCAGGGTAGTCCATACTTGTAACACATATTTGGTCTTCATAATTTAGTGCCCTGGTGGAATAAATGAATAAATTAGAGAAATCAAATAACTCAATCCCATATTTGTTAATTATCAGATAGCAACAAAAACTTTTTTTTTTGATTTTTAAAGTATTTTTAAAGTACTATCAATTAAAGAACACAAGCATTTTAAATTTCATATTATACTTTCTAGTCATATTTCTCTTGTGGGTAGAAATAGTTGGCTTTATATTGCTTATTCAAATTTGAAATCCTCAGGCAGACTGAGATTCTTTATAATCTGGTCTTGACTGAAGTTTCTGACATAATTGCTGATTGCTCTGAGCTCAAGCTAAGCTATATTTTCCCTCTGCCCAACATGCTCTCAACTTTTACCACTGATAATCTTGCTTTGATTGGTTTTTCTTGACTTCTCTGCTTATTCAAACATTACCGATCTTTCTACAAATCCTTGGGAATTCCTCTACTGTTAATCACCTGAGACCTTGCATTATTAGCTAAACATTTATTGTCTCTGTACCACATGCTTCTATTCGAACTGAATGATTCAGGGGAAATGGAAAGAATATCCTTTGTAATTTTTCCAGCCCTTATAGTGCAGTGTCCATGCTACTTATTAATGACTATTAGTTGAAGGACTATTTTTAAATGTCCTATTAGTACAAAATATGTAAATGATTTTTGAAGATGTTTTCATGTCTCCAATTTCTTTTCCTTTTTCTCCCCATTTTCTTTTCATTTAAAAGAAGGGCAATACAGTGAAATAAAGATCTTATGTTCTATTCCTCACGTAATGGTTGATACCTATAAACTTGTATCCATGTCTCTGAATTGTCCTGCACCTGCTTTCCCAACTATTCATTCACATGACATGCATTTGTATTATGGTAGGTAAGTGACTGTGTGTACAACTCTTACAGAGAGAAAGCACCATGGATGAATATATGGGTTATTATGCAATGTATATAATTAAAGAGGCCTCTGAAAACAAAAGCTAGTGTTTGGTAAAAGAAAGCACGTTGAGGCAGAGAGTACAAGGTGGAGATCTCTCTGTGCTCCCTTTTAGGACATTGATTTGAATTTGAAAGATATTGAAATGAGAGCCAAAAGATTGGACTCTTTTGCTAGCATGCTAATTAAATTTTTGAAGGTCTCTCGAAACAATGCTCAGATAAAAGTGTATAGGAAGCATAAAGAAAACCACTAGTTTCTGAAGAAGTTTAGAGTTTCTGCAAAAGAACCGATAGGAAAAGCATTTAAAATGTCATCGTCTTCTGTACCATCAACTCCTTTGTGAGTTACTGTGTGGGTTGGCATATTTATTACCTATAAATTGACTTGTATTTTGTAATGCCCTTTCTTGATGTTCATTTAATAATTTGTGCTTTTAATATTCTATTTCATAAAGTTTGTTGGCTGGTAGAAGTACCCAGGGTATCACATCTGCCATCTAGTTATCGAATGTCTCTGTCATAAATCAATATAACTTTAACTTCTTGGCCAGAATGAAAGAGCTTTTCAATTTATTGCCAAGAATACCTCTTGATAAACTGTTCCTTGAATCTACTGAGGATAGAACACCGTGACCCATAGCAGCAAAATTATCACTGAGACCACTACAACTTTCTTTCAGAATAAATTTCTGAAGCTCAATTTTGAAGTTCATTTAATAAAGGGAAAAGGGCATGGTGAGTTGAATTTCACATTCAGGTCTTTCTGTCTCTGAAGCCCATTAAAAACAAAAACAAGAACTTATATTGTCTCTCTTACTCTAGAACCACAGAGAAGTTTTTGTTTTTAACATCTGTAAGCTGAGTTTTATCCTCTCCATAATAAGAAAAATAATAGTATTTATCTTCTAGGGTGATCCAAGTCTTCAATGAGATCACACAGGTAGAAAGCTAACAAGAGAGCCTTTGTCAGTCTCATAGGCATAAAAACAACATAATCATAGGCATAAAAAAAACAGCTCAATTGATTGTTATATTGAATGCTTCTGTATCCACAGTACCCCTCCTCCCCAAATCTAAAATACCTTCTTACCATCATTCATTCAATCATCCAAAAAACGTTTCTGGGCAGCTAATAAGTGTGATGTATTATTCTAACTATCTGAGTGGCTATAAAGATTTATGAAGAGTAGATTAAGGGTTTCTCATTTGGGAGGCAAGAAATAAAACCATGCCAGCAATTAAACACTTGGGAGTTTTGCTTTGTTTTTACTTCCAAAATTGCCCCTCCATCCTCTCATGTGGGGGCACAGACTCCTTTTTTTTTTAAGATTTTTATTTATTTTTTTTACAGAAACACAGCTAGGGAGGAAATACAAGCAGGGGGAGTGAGAGAGGGAGAAGCAGGGCTCGATCCTGGGACTCCAGGATCTTGAGCTGAGATGAAAGCAGAAGCTTAACAACTGAGCCACGCAGGGACCCCAGGGGCAGAGACTCTTTAGACAGTGTTTCTTCTTTTCTGACTTGTTTCCTGTTTGATTTTAGCCCAGAATGTGCTAATGGGAGATGGAAGGCAGGAGCATGACCAAGGCCCTTCTCTTTCTTCTGCTTGTTGCTACCGGCAGCATTACCTCACAGGGCTCTTCACCTCACCAGCAGTAGCTGATTCAAAACTGTTTGCTTCTAGTTTCCAACTGCTGTGGTACTGCCAGAACTTGCCACATCCTGCCCCTCAAGTGATTACAACCGACAAGCAGTGCCCTTTTCCAGCCACCAGGGGGCACGTTCTCCCTCTTTTAAAGGGTTCTTGCAACCTTAAAAAGTAATAGCTGTCCTTGAGAAAAGAAAACATTTCAAAGTCCTTTGTTTAAAAAAAAAAAAAGAAAAAGAAAAAGAGGGAGGGGGAATATTTCGAGACAAAGAGTGTAAATTAGAGGCTTGTTCCTGTCACTTTTAAAAAGGCTTTATTTGAATCTGAAAGAAATCTAAGAATTCTGTTCCCTAAGCCCTAAGGGTAGTAGCTGCTTTCATCATTTATTAGCTCTTTTTTACTTTACTGTTTTCTCTGGCATTTTTTGTTTTCCAAAATGCATATTCAACTTTCTGTTAAAATGACTGTTGTGATTTCTGTTCTCCTGATCCAATACTGACTGACTAAGCAGTTGATACCTGAAGTTGATACAAGAAGAGTTAATAACAAAACCTGAGTGGGATACCCATTTGGATCTGAGAATTGGTTTGATCCTGTGCTTGAGCTTGAGAATGATCCTAAACTATGGCTAATGGCAAATGGAATACTATTAATCCATATAGCATGTGGTGGCTTCCTAGTTAGCCAAATAACTAATCACATTTCCCTATGACAAAGGGTCTTCTAAGGTAAAGCTCCAGAAGTTATAACTGTCCTTCACAATTTATTCATAATGGTGATGACAAGGTTATTAGATGGAAGAGTTGTTTTAACTTCTCTTGAGAGCTTATAGATGAACAAAGGAACAAAACACATATACAAGCCTGTGACTTTAAATTGTCAGATCGAATCATTGCAAGAAAATCAGAAAGCTTCAAAGGCTATCTGAATGGGTTTGGAATAAGCTGAGAAACTTGAAATCCTATCTCATTAGCTGAAGAAGCCTTATTACTTTTGAGAAGATTAGCCCTCTTTTGCTTGATGATCCCATAATAATTCACGGAAGGGATTTTCCCTGCAAAGGTTGCCATTTTCCTCAAGACTCACTGTCTTCCCTTATTGTCTCCTGACCCATAATAAAAGTCAGAGCTCTTCTGGAGTTCAGCATACTTGAGAAGAACACATGCAAAATCTGACCTAAGAGGAGGTAACTCATACTTCAAAATAATTGCAAGATTTTGCTAACTGATATCAGCAAAAACCCAGGGAGTAGGTGAAGTAACATATCTAAGAGAATTAGACGAAGGATGACAAAACATAATAATGGATTGGGCTAAATTTATTATTATGGGCACACCTAACAGAGATCCTAGGTATAGTAGGTTTGATTGCACATCTGAAAGTAGCACAAAGAGTTTAGTTGGTAAGTTGTTTAAAATATATATCCAACAGTGACCTATATCCAAGGAGGTTGAAATGCCATAACTTATTTATCCTAACCCAAAATAAAGCATGCAAAGACTTGGAGAGATAGGAATATAGGAGCAGATTTATTAAGAGCAGATTTTCTCCCTACTTTCTTCTACCATACTCCCATCTAGAGGAGTCAAAGGATGCTATCTCCATGAAGACATTGAAATATCAATAGGAGGTGGTGATACCACACATTTCAAATACCACCTGAAACATTCTGTGGTGCTGTCCACAACAGATCAAACGTCAGGGTGGAGGGTGTCACCATTGATTCTTCATTTGTCATCACTGAGCTATATCTATATAAGGATAGAGGGATTTCAGAGTAATAGAAACCAAGTAGATAAACACCAACACTAAGATGATAAAATTATAATTAAACTGTAGGAACAAATTACTAATTAATATGTTTTAACTTGCAGAGATCTTTGCAACTAGCCAGTTGGTCATTACTACTAAAATTTTACTCAGTGTATGCAAAAACAACAACATGTTTTATGTCTGTGATCAGGAACATGACTGGAATTTCCACAATGGAGAGTCATAGTTTCCTAAACAGAGCCAGTCCCTGTAACTGGAATTGCTTGTTTATAAGCCATACTTCATAAAGTATACATTGTACATTTTCTTCCATGTATCTTCAGTGAAATTGAGAGTCACTTACTAGGGTGACCATACAGGGAGGAGAACAGAATATAAATCCCTGAAAAGTTACACTCTGGCTCTAAAGTGATAATTTCTGTGATACACAATATGTGGTGATCTACCAAAGTGAGGGATGGTGATGGTCAGGTGATACAGGAAATTTTGAATCACATTTGAATCACAGTGAACTCGGTTGCCAATCCACACTGTAGTTCTTTTTCTAATTCCATAAAGCATACTTAACATCAGAATAATTAGAAAATGGCAACATCCTCGCAATAGATTTTGCACCCTTAAAGAGAAGATACTGGGGTGCCTGGGTAGCTCAGTCTTTTAAGCAACCAACTCTTGACTTTGGCTTGGGTTGTGATCTCAGGTCCTGAAATAGAGATCTGCAGAGGTCTGTGCTGAGAGTGGAACCTGCTTGAAGATTCTCTTCCCTCCCAACTCTAATCGTGCTCCCTCTATCACTGGGGGAAGAGTCAAGTGAAAGTTTGGGAGAATTTTCTCCCCTCCAAAATGGCAAACATAGTATGGCATGTAATAATTGCAAATAAATAAATATAAAAGTAAATAAGTATGATGCTTTGTAAAATAAGAGAGACAATAAAGGGGAAATACATTATTTTTTTCTTTGCTCACTCTGAAGAGGATCCCAGAGAGCTTGATGTTTGAGTTGTCTCTAAAATCGTAAGAAGAATGCATGCAAGAATTGTGGGGAGAGGGAGGATATTCTAAATGACCACAGAGAGTTAGGGAGAGTGGATGTAGCCTGGCGTGGCTGGGATGTAGGGTTATTATGAGGACACAGGACTATTGGCTCTGAAGAAGTAGGCAGGCAAAAGATTATCAAAGTAGGGTGCCTGGGTGGCTCAGTGGGTTAAAACCTCTGCCTTTGGCTTGGGTCATCATCTCAGGGTCCTGGGATCGAGGCCCAAATTGGGCTTTCTGCTCAGCAGGGAGCCTGCTTCCCTTCTCTCTCTGCCTGATCTCTCTCTGTCAAAAAAATAAATAAAATCTTAAAAAAAAAAAGATTTCCAAAGTATAGTATGGGTTATGGTCAGGAATATGGATTTTGTGGACAAGTCTAAATGTTTTTAATTCATGGGGTAATATGATCTGTTTGCCTAAAAGATATACATAGTTCTCTTAAACATTAATAATAGTAGAATGCATGTTCTCTGGGTCCTGTCTCTAATTGCAGAATGTGGAGAACATATATTGGATATAAGCTTCTCTTCTAGCTTTGCTCATTTTAAATTTTAGCTTGAGTTTGATTAGAGTTCCATTTTGCTTTGGCTAATAACAGGAGTCTATGGAGCTCTGTAGGGACCACTACTGTATTAGGTCTAATATAAATGAATGAGTTGCCTAAAGCAATAGAACTTCCTCAACATACCAGTTGGTGTTTTATGCATGCTAAGCATGCTTTAGATCTGTCACAACCAGCTGTTCAATTTAGGCTGGTGATAGGGTATCCCAACTACAGCAGCTAATGGTTTTCGAATCCAATGAACACCAATTTCAAAAATATTCACTAGCATTTGAGTAGTTTACTTATTTTATTTCATTTATTTAAAAAAGTTGAACTTCCTGTCAGTAATTAAATGGGGGAATTTTAAAGAGACATTCGAGACCTATGTATGTATATACACAAAGTATAAAAGAATGTATGGATTCTATTAATGATGGAAGGGGTATTGCAAAATGTTCCTCAAACAAGCGAAATGTTTGTCTAGAATCTTTGAACTTGTAAACTTTATTTTATTTTATTTTTTTAGAACTTCTAAACTTTAGATTCTGTTTAGATAATACGTTCATAACTGTACTCCCACAAACATAACATGAAAAAACACTTTCTGTTGACACCACTGTGCTTTTCCCTACTCCCCCTGCCCACTCTTTGTCAGCTGAAAGGTAGTGGGAAAATAAGAATATCAGTTGTTGCAAAGTCACATGCACTTTTTCTCTCCTTCTAAAAAGTACGATACTAATAATCAACTCAGAGTGAAGTCAGACCTTCTTGCCACTTTGATGTTTGAATTTTCATGCATTTAAAAAGACTGTTTTAGGATAAAGTAGAATTGACATTAATTAGGAGCTTACTAGAAATGATCGAAGTAAACCAACATTAGCCAAATTAGTATCTTCATTTTTTACAAAATCCCCAATGACTATTAGGCACATTAAAGATTGAGAAGTATTAAACAAAAGTACTTATTCTGTGATATACACCTAATTTTTTTAGGTACTGTTTATATGTTTTTCCATTTTTACATAAGCATTCTGACTTGAATTAATTTTGGTAATCATGTCTTATATGTCATATTAGTAAAAATTAATAATCCTGTTTCATATTTTGCTTAACAACTGAAGTATGTAAGATTGTTCTAAAGTGTTTCTTCAAATATTCCCCACTTTGATTCTAAGGAGATTCCTTAGATATTAGTGAAAAATAGTATCTAGTAATCCTTTGTGTATAACAATAAACTCATATAGCTCCTTGTCCCCAAGCAATTTTAAAACTCTTGATAGTAATTTCTCTTTTTCCTTTCAAGAGTTTATTACGTATATTATTATGAGTAAAATATTATGAGTAAAATATCAATTCCCACCAAATTCCTTTACCCTTTGGATTTGTGAGTTCTCAAAGTAGGTCACCTATTTTTTTTTTTCTATTTTGGATATCTAGTTTTTATAAGACTATGTCCTCTGCCTGCAAATTTTATAATTAATATTTTCTAAATTTATCAGAAAATCTTTGAATATTGTTGTAAACATTGCATCAATTTGGCTTGTGTTTTAGGTCTTAGCATAATATCTTAGATTTCATATTTTCAAATAAAAAATGCAGGGTGTCATTTAGTTTTGAATTTTTGAGAAAATGATGGGCTTCTTTCTTGGTAACAAATAAATTAATGATGAAGATATTACAAGGTAAGAATGTGTAAATAAGTTATATATCTATATTTAAATTATAAACCTAGAATTATTTAGATTAAGAAAATCATCTTTTCCTTCATGCATTTTTTTTCTTTTTAAATCTTCTTTGTTCCCCTTTTCATCCATCCTTCCCTCAGTCCTTAGCAGCCGTGGTCTTTTTGTTGTCTCCATAGATTTGCCTTTTCAAGAATGCCAAATAATTGGAGTCATACTGTAAGTAGCCTTTTCAAATGAGCTTCTTTCAGTTGGTAAGATGCATTTAGGATTTCTCCATATCTTTTCATGGCTTGGCATTTCATTTCTTTTAGCGTTGGCTAATATTCCATTTTTTCTGGATGTACCACTATTGATTCACTTACTAAAGGATATCTTAAGTTGTATTGAAGTTTTGGCAATTATGAATAAAACTGCTATCACCGCCCATGGAGGTTTACATGCAGACAGACTTTTCCAGCTTGTTTGCTGTATCATGTGGTAAGAGTAGCTTAGTTTTGTAAGAAACCTACAAATGGCCTTCCAACTGACTGTACCATCCTGCATTTTACCAGTAATAAATGAGAATTGCTTTCACTCTACATCCTCACCAGCATTGGTATTTTCAGGGCTCTGGATTTTGGTCTTTCTTACCTTGTTATTTTAATTTGCACTTTCCTAATGATGTATGATGTGGAACATCTTTTATACGCGTGTTTGCCATCTGTATACCTTCTTTGGTGTGATGTCTGCTCAAGTCTTTGGCTCATTTTTAAATCAGGTTGTTTTTTAATTCTTGAATTTTAAGAGTTTTTTGTGTATTTTTAGATGAGTGTTCCCCGATCAGATATGACTTGTAAATATTTTCTCCCAAGCTGTGACTTGTTTTCTCATTCTCTTGATATTGCATATAATTTTAGAATTCTTTGATTCATTAACCTACTTGACAAACATCTACTGTGTACCTTTGGCAATAACACTTAATTTCTAATCTATCCCAACTTAGTCTAGTGAAGGAGACAGATTTTTTTTTTAAATCAGCTCTAAATCCAAGAGTTGTCCTGAAGATCAGGCTATTTCTTTTTTTTTTTTTTTTAGAGATTTTATTTATTTGACAGAGAGAAACACAGCCAGAGAGGGAACACAAGCAGGGGGAGTGAGAGAGGGAGAAGCGAGCAGGGAGCCCGATGTGGGACTCGATCCCGGATATCCGGGATCATGATCTGAGCCGAAGGCAGTGGCTTAACCAACTGAGCCACCCAGGTGTCCCGATCAGGCTATTTCTAACTGGGGAATCTGTTAGGGTTCCTTAGTGCAAAGAGAGCTGATGCAGGCTGAGCTCTTTCTAACTCTAGGATCTCTCTGCCACTGAATTACCTTTGACTCTTTTTTTAATGGATATTTGGTTTCTTTCTGCAGTGTTTAAAGTCATCGAATGATTCCTAAATTATTTCAAACACTAAATATTATGTTATTTTATCAAATTATATTTGGCTTGAGATTTTCTGCAGACATTTTTTAAACCATTAGAAACGTAGTGTAACTGTGGCTATGGGTCCTCGAATTTGGAATACAAATTCTGAACATTGATTGTCTCTCTACCTATCTGAGAGTCATGAACGTCTGTAGAAAGCTGCATTCATTTAGGGGAAGTCCCTTTAAAAATCATGCCTGTCACACAAGAAATTTAGAAATCTGTGATAACACAGGAACCTGATGGCAGGAGAGAATGCTGATTCAGTCCTTGAATTTTCCATGACGACTTCTCACCTGCACTTAGCAGCTGTTTATGGCTTAGTTCACTGGAGGAGAAGATGCTGAACCAAGCCACGGGTCAATAAAGTCATTTACAATGATCAACCCTCTGAGTGAAAGAGGTGATGAATCAACCAAAACTCCTTTAGGCAACAGACCCAGCAGGGAAATTTTGCACTTTGGGTAGTAATATATAATCGAATGAATCAGCAAACTGTGCATCTCCCTAATTAATTTTACCACCTTTGGAGAAAGCATACAACAAATTTTAAATGCTTCCTTCCTTTATTGGGGATATTAGTGGCTAGATACCAAACTATACATAAAACCTTTTAACCTTGATCTTGTAAATATTGAGACACTTGTTTCTTGTATCTAAATTATCAGATTGGTCTTCAGTATTACCTTTAATATCCTTCATGTTTCTGTGATATTTTCCTACTAAAGTGAACTAAGAAAATCTGATGTTTAAAATGACTATAAAATAGCATTACTGACACTGATTAGGTTATAACACGTCCTTGGGGAGTGTGTACTGAGTACCACGAGCCACGTGCTTTGCACATAGTATCTCATTTAACATGCACAAGAAGCTGTGAAGCAGACGGTGTATTACCTCACATTTGTGGAAGCTGAGTTGAAAAAGGTTAAATGATGTTCTCAAAGTTGTAAAGCTTGTAGGTTGGCTAATTAAAAACTTGAATATAGACTTCTTGGAGTTAAAGTCCATGTTTCTAAACACTGCATTATGGGCAATCACAACATTCCGTTCATTTAGATACAAGCCTTCATAAAACTAACATGTATTTCCTGAAACTTTTTGGTTTCCAAAGCTCTTTTTTTTTTTTTTTTAAAGATTTTATTTATTTGACAGAGAGAAACACAGCCAGAGAGGGAACACAAGCAGCAGGGGGAGTGAGAGAGGGAGAAGCAGGCTCTCCGCCGAGCAGGAAGCCCAATGTGAGACTCGATCCCGGGTCTCCAGGATCATGACCCGAGCCGAAGGCAGTCGCTCAACCAACCGAGCCACCCAGGCGCCCCTCCAAAGCTCTTTTTAACTGTTAGAGTGATTGTTAGATTATATTCATATGAGATTTCAAAATTGATGTATGAATTAAACAAGAGCTTGTTATATTTATGTTTTAATCATAGAAATGACACTGTTGAATAGCAACAGTTAACATTAATGAGTTGGGAGAATATAACGCCATGCTAACTGCTTACATGTATGGTCTAACTTAATTCTCATATTAATAGTGGTGAGGGAGGTGTTATTAAGCTATGATGAACTGATAGGTACCAAATACTCTTCCTAAGTTTGAATAGAGAGAATTATCACGAGAATTACATAGCTTTTCTGCATGAAAATTCTACATGTAAATACAATCACAATCCTTTTAAATGTATGTCTTCAAACAATTTTTAATTCAGGCACAATTGTGAGTAACTTCTGAGATACTAGGAAGGCTGGGGTTGGGATTGGGGTCCTCTGTGGATATGAATCTAATCTTCCCATAAACAATGTTTCTAGCTTATAGAGATGTATCAACTCAATAAGTATTTGTTTAGGGCCTCTCTGGACAAGCATGAGGTAGGTGCTGTGAAAAGTTAAAATGTCTTTGAAGATGGATCTTGCCCTTCGGCAGTTCATCCGTGTTTTCAGAGGCATGGTCTAAGCACATGCAAATGCAAATACCACTGTCCTGATTTAATGAGTTTCCAAGGCAGTGCAGTGCAACCCAAAGTAAGGCATCAACCCAACGTAAGACATGACACATATTAAGTGAATTGAGTTCAGAAGGGAAAGAGCTCACTGAGTGCTAATGTGGCCAATAGGGATGTAACAGGCAGAACAGACTAACTTGATATAAAGCTGGTATTCATTGGGGGGCCCTGTTTCCTGTCAAATTTGGGCTTTTTAAAAATCAGTACCGAAACAACAGAGACTTTGGACACAGAAACAAACTGAGGGACTTGGAGGGAGGGGGATGGAGGGATGGGAGAGCCTGGTGGTGGGTACTGGGGACACCTAAAGCGTGGAGCACTGGGTGTGGGGAATGGGGAATGAATCTTGGAACACTGGAAAACAAAATTAAGTAACAATAAAAAAAAAAAAATCAGTCCATTTTCTACAGTTTCAAGCAGTGAGAGACCCAGAGTCTTCACAAGGTTTAGGAATGCCTGGAAAAGCACTGTGCCCACATATAGTTCCTTCCAATGTATGAACAGTCTCTCTGGCCCTCAAGTCTTTTTTTCTTTCTGAATTGCATGGCTCTGGACCTCATCTTTATCTCTTCTTGAGAACGACACAGTTCCTTCCCAGATTTCCACAAATAAAATTAAAATGTAGCAATACCCTTAAGTCATTTTGTGTGGATCATAGGGTTTGTTTTATTTTGTTTTTAAATATTTTATTTATTTATTTGGCAGAGAGAAATACAACTAGAGAGGGAAAACGAGCAGGGGGAGTCAGAGAGGGAGAAGCAGGATTCCCGCTGAGCAGGGAGCCCGATGTAGGGCTTGATCCTGGGGCTCTGGGATCATGACCTGAGCCGAAGGCAGATGCTTAATGACTGAGCCACCCAGGCACCCCTGGATCATAGAGTTTAACTTGGGGAAAGACAGAGGGGCGAGTATATTCTACGGAAACTATAAGCTAAACAATAAATTATAGACACTCCTGGTAGGAATGTTTCAACCAATAAACCACCAGAGGTTTCACTGTGGTAACTTCATCCATATAGTACCTGGTTTCATGGCAGCTCAGAGGCATTCTTAACTCTTCATAATTTCTCTACCTCACTCCTTTCTGATTCATTTAAAACAGTGCCAAGTTCTTTTCATTTTGCAGCCTGTAACTTTTCATTACTTTCTTGTTCTTACTCTCAAGCTCCCAGCCAACTCACAAAGGCCTTCAGAAGGAGAAAAGTCATCTGTAAAACAAGATACACTCTCCTTAGGAGGCACTTGTATTTTATGTCTCTTTATGTCCATATCTATATATTTTTCCCTCTTAGCCCCAAGGTGAATTGTAAATGTGTCAGATCTTCCACTGAGTGTTCATTCTTACTCTTTGTTGAACTGTTCAAGTTTTTAGAAGCTGAATAAAACATATCTGATTTTTAGAGGTGCCTGGGTGTCTCAGTCAGTTAAGTGTTCGACTCTTGATTTCAGCTCAGGTCATGATCTTAAGGTGATGAGATGGATCCCTGCATCAGCCTCTGTGCTGGGCATGGAAACTGAGATTCTCCTCCCTCCCCTCCCCTACCCGCTCCTCCCCCTCCTCTTTCCTTTCTAAAAAATCAAAATCAAAAACCGTATCTGGTTGTTACAACGTTATCTGTATCAAGCTAGATTCTGTGTCTCTGTAATTTCCCTTACTTGGCCTTAGGGTTTTCCCTTGGACAACACAGCAAATGTCTAATGGTCCCACATGTGATTTCCTCATTTGTTTGAACTGTGTCCATGTAAACCTTCATCATCCTACTCCTTCTCCTTTAAATCTTTTTCCATATGATGTCACTAAAATATGGCGGCAGAACTGAAAACAGTGGTCCAGATTTGATCTTCCTAGTGAAGGATAGAGCATCTCCTTGATTTGAAATATGACACCTTTGTTAATGAAAACATATACTATGTATACTATATAATAGCTATACATTTATAGCTATTATAAACCAATCTACTGAATTTATTGACAACGAATTCTGTTTTCCTCACATGTGTTGCTGCTAATGTATATCTCTCCCACAATGTATTTGTATAACTATCATGATGTAAAAATTATCATTCTTAATTTTCTCTACTCTCAGATTTCGTTCTTCATTTTCTTTATCCAATTAATTGTTTTGGATTTCTTCACTTCCAAACTCTAGTTTGTATTATTTTTAGCACTCTCTATAAAATATTTCTAATTACATATGAAGCAAAAGAACAATAAAATATTTCTTATGAAACTGATAATGGCATGTCTTTATTTTGTGCCTGTTACTATCAGGAATATGAACATACATGGCAGCAGTTTCCTAAAATAGTCTTTTTCTGACATTATCCTATTTTAAATTTAAGAGTTCTAATGAGTATTCTTATCCTTTAAGGCTTCAAAGAAATATACTTTTTTTTTCCTTTCAACAATTGTTTTTCTCAGCTCCAAGGTATATTACTAATGATACCCCTTTTTATTTATTTTATTTTATTATTTGCTTTAAAGATTTTATTTGTTTATTTGACAGAGAGAAATGCAGATAGAGAGGGAACACAAGTAGGGGGAGTGAGAGAGGGAGAAGCAGGCTTCCCTCCGAGCAAGGAGCCCAATGTGGGGCTCGATCCCAGGACTCCAGGATCATGACCTGAGCTGAAGGCAGTCACTTAACCAACTGAGCCACCCAGGTGCCCCGATAACCCCTTTTTAAATTATAAGGTAATATATTTTCTGGGTATTTCCAAATAAGAGTAGGTGCCAGAAAATGTCCCCAATATCCTGAAATCATTCCATTCAAGGGACACATAATCTCCACCTATTTTAAAGGAGACATTTGTTTACAAATGTCTAAAAATTATGCAAACGTATTAATCCTTCATTGATAACAGTTATTGTTCAAAACTACTTACCTTCTAAATTTTAGGCTCTCAGTGAGTCTCCAAAGGGCAAAATAGAATGAAATGGAGCATAGATGCACTGATGTTTTCAAGGAGTCCAAAGTCTAGTGTAAGGAAAAGATAAGGTATACACGTGATGACTTATGTACTGAGCGGTGAATCTTATGCTAGTCTTGTGTGAAAGTTAACACTGGCGCATAGAGGAATGAGCACATGAGGGTAGAAGCAGTGAGAGAAACGGGCTTGTTTGGGAAAAGTGTGTTGTGTTATGGCCCTCAATATAAGGAGGAGTGGCCATTTGACAGGGAATGGAGTATCTAGAATTTGAGCTTTTCAAAATGATTGACTCTTATGACTTGTAGGATCTTGTGTAGACTACAGAGCACAGTCCCTCAACTCTGACACATCTGTGTTTTCAGCAGAGTGACTAATTAAATTAAAAGTTTTTTTTAGATCTTAACACTGACGGTAGTTATACCTTTTAGACTACAGTTTGTGACAGCAAGATGAAGTCAGTTTCCTTGCTCTTAGGATGCTTTTATGCTTTCCCTAGAGACAGTGAGAGGATCAGATGTTCCTTTGAGATACAATATTCTGTTAGTGATGCAGAGACTGACTAAAAGTAGGAAAAACATTTAGAAAAACATAAAGAATCAGTGACAAGTTATAATAACGAAGTAAAGAAAACAAAAGAGATAAGATGATTCCCTATTTTCTGACTTAGAAAATGGATAGGGGGGCGCTTGGGTGGCTCAGTTGGTTGGATGACTGCCTTCGGCTCAGGTCATGATCCCGGAGACCCGGGATCGAGTCCCACATCGGGCTCCCTGCTCGGCAGGAAGTCTGCTTCTCCCTCTCTTACTCCCCCTGCTTGTGTTCCCTCTCTGGCTGTGTTTCTCTCTGTCAAATAAATAAAATCTTTTTAAAAAGATGGATAAATAGTAGGAGTATGCATAGACATTGCATATTGAGAAGGTAGGGACAGGTCAAAAAGCAGTGGGATGATAGCTTTGATTGTGAGTATTTTGAGTTTGAGATATATGGGGAGATGTACATGTGAGTTCAATAGAACTTATGAAACTTAACGTGAAACCTCAGGAGAGATGTGGGAGTAACCATCATTTATGCATAATAGATGAAACCACGGGTTGATTGGCTGGTATTAGCTGAGGGGTAGAATCACAGAGCCTAGCACAATGGAAAATCTGAGTGTTTAAGAAGAATAAAGTTAATATAGACTACAAAAAGTGTTAGGAAAGCAAAAGGAAATTTAAAGTAATCAATGCCTAGAAGTCAAGAAAGACAAGAATTTGAAGGAGGACCCCAGTTATTTATTGCTTTGTATTAAACCAGTCCAAATGTGAGGACTTAAAACAGCACCTATCATACCACTGTGTTTAGGTCTGTGCGTGTCGTGAATTTGGGAAGGGCTAGGCTTGGTGATTCTGACTGAAGTTCTTTGATGTACTTCAGTCATACGGTGGATGGAGCAGCAGCATCTAGGCAATGACCCTGTATCTGTCTCTCTCCCCATTTAGTCCCAAAGCTTCTCCATGTGACCCCTTCACATGAGCAATTTGGGCTACCTTTCTTCAGGACATTTCAGGACAGTGAAACTGCTTACATGGTGGCATAGAGTTCTAGTTTAAGAACTCCAGATACTAAGCTGCATATACTGCCTTTTAAGACCTAACCTTAGAATTTATACAGTGTCACTTCTGCAGAATTTATTGGTTGAAGGCTCATAGGGATTAAGGGGAAGAGGATTACGTGCTATTTCTTGATGGGGAAATGGCAAGATTCTGGAAGAGCATGTGGAATGGAAGAAATTGTTGCTATCTTTCAAAAATTCAATGTGAAACATGAGAAAAGAGACTCAAACTTTTGCATGTTATGGGTAACTAAAGTATATGGTAATAGCTAAAACATACCTATTAAATTTAATAATGGCAAGAGAGCATTGTATAGAAGGCAAAAACAAGATTTCAGGGACTATAGAAATGAATAAGAGGTAAGGAAGTAGTGAGAGGCTGTTTAACAATTTTATTTATAAATATAGAAGGTAAAGAATAATAGGGTAGACTACTATAGTAGGTTAAGCTTTGCAAAGGTTAGATTTATAATACAGGAAATGTTTGAATGTGTTTACATGCTTAAGGGAAGTATGTAGAACATGGGTTGGCAAGTGGTAGCCCTTGGATCAAATTTGCCCTATGACATGTTTTCCTAAATAAAGCTTTATTGGAACATAGCCACATGTTTGGGCTTCAACAACATAATTGATTAGTTATAACAAAGACAGTTTGGCCCACATACTCTAAAATATTTATTATTGAGCACGTCATAGGGAAACAGTTTGCAAAACTCTCATCTCGGAGAGAAAATGGTAGAAAATAGGGATGTCTTGGGGGCTCAGTTGGTTAAGTCACTGCCTTCAGCTCAGGTCATGATCCTGGAGTCCCGGGATCGAGTCCCACATGGGGCTCCCAGCTCTGCGGAGAGTCTGCTTCTCCCTCTGACCTTCTCCTCTCTCATACTCTTTCTCACTCATTCTCTCAATAAATAAATAAAATATTAAAAAAGAAAAATAATGGTAGAACATACATGAAAAAAAATAAGAATTACTTGGTAGGTTAAAATTCTTGAAGAGTTGAAAGTCTATAGGATCTAAATATGTGGCCACATTTTTACTAGCATAACAGCTAGTCTATAGTAGGCACTGAGAAGTATTTGTTGAATGCATGATTGTATGAATGAGAACAACAGCTTTATGAACCACTCAATCACTCAAGTAACAGTAAAAAACAAGAATAACTACTGATGCAGATGTCTTTTCCAGTGAAGTGTGGTGGAGAGGAGGATGACTGGCATGGAAATGAATGGGTTGCTATGGTCTGATCCCTGCTTCCCCTATTACTTAGTATAAGTTACTTACCAGTTTAGTGTGAATGGTAAATAGAGTTCAGTGTTATGAAATATGCAACTTGAGGTCCCAATGAAGTTAATAAGTTTTCTGAAAAAATAGGAGAGTTAAGTTTGTTCATCTGGGGAATTACTTCCTGCAGTGAGTAAACTGCTACGACCTGGGACATTTTATCTGTAGTCCATCTAACTAAGAACGTGGTCAAACTGTTTATTTGTGTGTCGTTTTTTTGTGTATGTGTGTTTTTTCCTTTTCATATTTTATTTTATTTTTTCAGTGTTCCAAGATTCATTGTTTATGCCCCACACCAAACTGTTTTTTTTTTTTTTTTTTTTTTTTTTTTTTTTTTTTTTTTTTTTTTTTTTTTTTTTTTTTTTTTTTTTTACCATGATTCTTCATCTGTAATGGAGGGCTTGTTCATTTTCATAATATGTTCTCAGAATTAAATTACATAATTCTGTAATACATCCAATAAATATTATCCATTGTTCCTGTTTTTGTTGTTATTTATTTATTAGCTTTGGAAATCATTGATAAGCCAGATAGTGTAGCATGATAACTGAAGAGATTTGATAAGAAACTAAATGAGAGAGGACACTTGGGTGGCTCAGTTGGTTAAGCATCTGCCTTCAGCTCAGGTCATGATCCCAGGGTCCTGGGACAGAGCCCAGTACCAGGCTCCCTGCTGAGCAATTCCATCTCCTCCTGCCTGTGCCCCCCCCCCCCTTTCTGTCAAATAAATAAATAAAATCTTAAAAGGAAAAAAAATAAATTGGGAGAAAAAAAGAAGAAATTAAATGAGAAGGTTTTCGGTATGAATAATAAGAGGCATTGATATATTCCAAATAAATAATAAAAATGGTTATGACTTGGGTGCCTGGGTGGCTCAGTTGGTTAAACGACTGCCTTCGGCTCGGGTCATGATCCCGGAGACCCGGGATCGAGTCCCACATCGGGCTCCCTGCTTGGTGGGAAGCCTGCTTCTCCCTCTCTCACTCCCCCTGCTTGTGTTCCCTCTCTGGCTGTGGTTCTCTCTGTCAAATAAATAAAATCTTAAAAAAAAATTCTTATGACTTGTCCTATGTAGTATAGAAGAGAGGTGGACAAATGGAGAAAAGGAGAATTCTAAGATCGTAAAGATCATGAGAATAACAAGGTTTGGAAACAACACTCTGTTGAGGAATACAGATTCAAATAAACTCACTATGACATGACACCCTTATGCAAGATATCATTAGGTCATGTGAGTATGGATGAGAGGTGTTTGTGATTGTATCTTTTTCATATTTTCCCAGCAGATCTTTGACAAAGATAATCTCATCTGATATTTTATGAAAACTCATTAAGATATCTGGAAGAAATCCTATTTAATTCTACTTTTTCATAGACTTCTATATGTTTTGTCCTTTTCCAAAAAAAATAAAAAATAAATGAAAACGACTGGAAGTTCGGAGCTTTAAGATAGCATCTTTGTCTGTCACCATGTAGTCATCTCTTTGCAAGGAGGAAGATTCTGAAAAAGAAACCCTGGAACCCTGAGAGGTCTGTTAACATGATCACCAAAGCAGGAAAATTCCAGGTTCGAGACAGAGCGTTAAGAGAAAGCCGGTGAGCCACGCAGGGCAAATGTCTCTTTATGTTTTCATTAATAATGAGTGGAAACAGGACAGGGATTTGGGGCAGAAAATGTAGACGGGCAATTACAGCCTGAAGCTGGAATAATTAGACCAATTCCTTCCCTGGCCGAGCTAGAATACAGAAGCAGGGGGGCACTTAATGCCTCTCCTTTGAAGAAGGAAAAACTTCTTTAGTTGGTTTTGACACCTCTCTCAAAATCAGCTGCTGATAAAGCAACAGAGATCATCTCTGAGGAAGCTTTCTTCTAACTTAAATCTCTTTTAAAAATGAAAATGAAAGATGTTTCTTGGAGGAATAAGAAAAACAGGGTTCCATTAAGAAAAGAATAGCATTTTAGATAACAGTTTATCTGTTAAAGTGTTCATGTAAGAGACTTAAATTTGTTACTGGTGTTTCTTTCATTTATTCATGTATTTATTCTTCTGGCATATACTTACTGAGGCATGTTTAGCTTCAGCTGTAGGTATAATAAGTTACCCAAAACTTTGCATCTTAAAACTAGTGAGTTATCTTATAATTTTGATATGGGTCCCTTGCCAGATTAAAATCAAAGGGACAGTAAGGTCCATTTCTTTCTGAAGACCCCAAGAGGTGGGGTGGGGATTGGGACAGTTTCATTACTTATTCAGGTTTCTAGCAGAATTCCGGTCCCAGTAGTCGTAGAGCTGAGACCCCTGGTTGTTTTAATTCTGTCCCCATGTGTTCTCCCACAACAGCCTTCCTCCCTTCTCAAAGCCTCAAAGGTCTGAGTTTTTCCCACTGTGAATCTCTCCTCCCCCTTCTGTTGTCCCGTCTCTCACCTTTTGCCTTCCTCTTGAACTTCTAAGAGCTCTACATTCATGTCAGTCCACCTTGGTAATCTGGAATCATGTCCTTCTTTTAAAGTGTGTAAACTTTATACCATTTGTAAATGGCCTTTTGCCACTTTCAGTAACACCTTCACAGATTCCAGGCATTTGGACATGGGGATCTTTGGGAAAGATTATTCTGCCTACCATAGGTCCCTGATATTTTCAGGTGTTTTGCAAGGGTTCAAAAATAACAGGCATATTGAAAAGTAAGATTGCCTTTGGGATCATAATTAGGTATGGTAGGCAGATAATCAATCAGTCACATAAATGCAAAATGACACATTTGATGTGTTCTATAAAATAGGCTACATTATGCTTTTGCTCTACTAAATTACTCACAAATATTAGGGACCTAAAAAGAGCAAGCCCTTCATGCTACATATTGTGATTTATCAGCAAGATGCTGCAGGCTCCAAGGCTGTTCTACCTCGGGATTCCATTCCACAATAGCAGATACGCTCTGAGCATGTTGGGAAGGAAGAACACTGCATACTGGATCTAAAAGCTCCTCCCGAAACATGAACTTTGACACTTCTACCCGCCTCTCACTGGTCAACCTGGTCACACGTCCACACCTAACTTCAACTTGGCAGGAGAGACACAGATCTACCATGTGCGTGGGAGAAAACCCAGAAATATTTGGAGGTCATCAAATATTATCACTAAATAGATATGGGTAAGGGTTGAAGAGGGAAGGCCCATGTTGGTAAGAGAAGATGTTTCAGGGGAGCTTACTTGATCTGAAATGTCAGAGGAGCTTCCTTGACAAGTGATATATATATATCGTTGCGGTACGATGAGGACTCTTAAGAGTTGAAAGCCTAATTACCATGTCAATTAAGTTTTTATCATGGACTGAATGTTTGTGTTCCCACAAAATTCACAAGTTGAAATATAATCCCCAAGGTGAAGGTATTAGGAGATGAAGCAATTGGGAGGTAATTAGTGCAGGAGTGTGGAACCTTCATGGACAGTATTTTCAAGGAGAGGTTAGAAAGGAAGCTGGCTCTGTCTCCCCCATGTGAAGCTGTATGGGAAGTTGGCAGTCTGCAGCCTGGAGGAGGGCTTTTAGGAGAACCTAACCATATTGGCACTCTCATCTTGGATTTCAGCCTCTAGAACTGAGAAATAAACTTCTTTTACTGCTTATAAGCCATTCCATCTATGGTAATTGATTACTGGAGCCCTAAGACACAGTGTTTATACTTCTGTTTTTCCCAGTTCTGGCCATAAGCACTACTTAAAAAAAATACTTATTTTAGAGAAAGAAAGAGAGGGCGGAAAGAGCAGGTGGGAGAGAGGGAGAGAAACTCTCAAGCAGACACCATGCTGAATGTGGAGCTTGATGTGGAGCTCAATCTCACAACTCTGAAATCATGACCTAAGTCAAAACCAAGAGTCAGATGCTCAACCAACTGAGCCACTCAGGCACCCCTAGAAGCACTACTTTGATTGTGATGGACAGATAAAATAAGAGTAAAGATCCACCTTGATAATAAAACATATGTATTCTTGTAAAGCAAGAGGAAGAAACAAATAAACTGTGAATGAGGATTCCCCACTGGCTTGACTAATTTCAAAAGGAAAGAAAATTGAGTTCTTACCTAACTATGGTTGTATAAACATGATCCAGGGGCGCCTGGGTGGCTCACTTGGTTAAGCAACTGCCTTCGGCTCAGGTCATGATCCCAGAGACCCGGGATCGGCAGGAAGCCTGCTTCTCCCTCTCTCAGTCCCTCTGCTTGTGTTCCCTCTCTAGCTGTGTTTCTCTCTGTCAAATAAATAAAATCTTAAAAAACAAAAAAACAAAAAAAACATGATCCATATAAAAGTCTTTTGTATTTAGATTTGCTTTAGATCCAGAAAAAGCAATTTTTTTTTCTGTAAAACTTCACCCTTCAATTACGTTAATTTGAATTCTATGTGTTTTATAATGTGGATAAATTATTTTGTTGAGATTCTATATTAAAATATATGTAATAACAATAATGTTTATATAGTTTTATATTTGAATATAATTAAGTAATATTTAAATAAATTATTTAAGAGTTCCCACATCTATGAGTTTTTATATTTTTCTTTCTTTTTTAAAACAGGTCTGTGCATTATAGCACAGACCTGTGAAAACCGAGGTCTAGGTGTCTCTACTACCAACTTTGCCTGGCTAATTCTATTCCATTCTTCATATCTCTGACATTTCTTACTGTGAGTTGCTTTCAAGGACCTCACAAGAATGAAATGAATCATGTAAGTGGAATTAATCACCACTACCAGAACCAGTTCCTCCGAACAGTGTAATTACCTGCCTATGAGATTCTTGAGGTACTGAGCAGTATCCATTTACTCACTGGGACCTATCTGCCATCCGCCCTGCTCTCTTTCCGGGCACTTCCCTGGCTGATGAGGATAGATATCATCAACGGGTCCCCTTTCCCTAAATTTTCCAGTTGGATTCAAGCAATGAAGCCCCAGTACAAGAGCAGAGAGGGGAGAGAGGGTGAATTCAATGTATTTATTTAATGCATTTATTTCAATGTATTTATTTAAATGATTCACCTCAGGCTGGAAGTATCTGTTGGCCAAAGGCACTTCCTCCTCAAGGCTACTCATCTCCAAAATACTCTTCCAGGATTCCAGTAACAGATTCCTTTCCTCATCCCCTCAAGCCGAGGGGTGGCAATGGTCTGCAATTTTATACAATTTGTCCGTGACTTTATGAAAAGAATATTTATTAAACACAACTCTGATTATCCTAATATTGTTTTGTTAGGGCTTTGATATACTTCCTGATGACAGATTCTTCTGTTAAAATCTCATTCGATTTTTTAGTCTTGTGTGTGAATGCATGTGCTCAATCGATATTTCTTTGATAGATAACATTAACATTAGCTAGAGGTATTGATTAAATCAAAAATTAATATTCAGATCTAGATAAGGGCAATTCCATTGGCCACACGATTGTTTTAAAGATATCTTTAACTTTCATTTATTTTAACCTCTAGTTAATTGGTATAATTAAAATTATGTAGATTAACATTTAAGCTGCCAAGTTTGAAGAAAGAGTTTAAATTATTTTTGCATAGATGGTGGGACTCTAGTTCTTGAAGTTGTGTTTTCAATGGAACATGAGGATGCATTAACACTTTCTCAAATATGCCCAGCATTTGTTTTATTATTGTTGCAATAACAAAGCTGTCTATAGTGCCTTTTGATCACAGGGTATCATTAGCCAGATCCTTCTACATAAAGTTAATGATAATGTTAGATCTTTAAACATGACAATTATGATAAATATCAAAATTGAACAAACTATTTTATATGAGAGAATCCTTGTCTTCTAAATATTTGAAGTAGTCAATAGACTTTAAAGGACCCCTTAGAGAAAAATGTTCATCTCAAAGATTTTAGAAGCATCAGAAAATTTTTATATCAGAGATGAACAAAAAATGTTTGATTGTTATTTTATGTATAACCTATTGTATGTATGTTGAAAAAATTTACTTTGTTATAATTTTTCAATAGTAATTAATCATATATGAGAATTATGTTGGAGTTTAATAAATATGTAGTAAAATGTAGAAGGCTCTTCTACACAGATTTTATGTACCCACAGATCCTATTAGACTTCCATAACTCTCTGTTCCCTCTGTTCCCTCTGCTATTGCCTTAGATTAAAATGGGTTCAGCTGTCATCTGAATTCTTGTAACAGTTCATTCTACTAGTTTTCAAGTTGTATGCAGTCTTGGCCTGCCACACTTCCTTTTCTATGTGGTAGCTGAGATAATTTCTTCCAAAAGAACATATTTAATCTCCTCACTTTATTGCTTAAAATTCTGTAATGTAAAATTCTGTAATGAATCAGTTCAGGATAAATACAAACTCCTTATTTTTATTTTATTGTTATTTTCTCAAACTCCTTAATTTTGAATATAAGATTTTCTGATTTTTAACCCATGTTTACTTCTGTAACCTATAAGCGTCAATCTTTTTCAAGGGTATTTTTGAGTATTATACTGATTAATCATTCTAACAATGAATTGCCATTCTCCTAAAACTATAGCTGGTTGATGTTTTGCTGTCCTTATCTAGAAAGACAATAAAAATTAGAAGGCATACAGGTACTCAGTCATACCAATTTTACCTTTTGCTGGAGAGAGTATATGCATGTATATAACAAATAATATATATTTTATATGTGTACTTGTGAAACATGTATACATAAAACATCTGTGTACCTACGTACATGTATATACATACATGTAGTTTTATTATATGAAATGACTATATAACATACATATATATATAAGTACACATTTGTCTATATGTAGATGTATTAGGCTAGAATATGATAATGTAGACCTATAGAAACATGCAGTTATATAAATACATCATAATTATATGAAAATACATTAAAATTATTAATCAGATAAGGCAAGAAACTATTTTTTTATTACATGAAATAATTATATGCCTGTATGTATATCCATCATAATTATTTAAGATAATAAAAATTAACTCTAAGAATGTCATGCAAACATTAAAAAAATAGATATATTTAAATTTTTGAAATATTTTACTACCTTTGTCATATTACAATGTAAACCTTCATAGTCTCCTTCATGAACTTTGAACTATGGGTTTATATTTGGGAATCACTGTAAGTATTTTGTACAAGCTATTTCCTCTGCCAAATGTTTCTCTTTCCTCCAATTACCATTGCAGTCACATATAGTATGAGATGTCTTTTCCTTCCATTAGACCATTACATCTTAGCTTCAGTTTCATTTCTCCACCAAGCTCTTCCTATACTCTCCAGACCTGAATGGTGTCTCACTCTGTTCTCACTGTGTTGCATAGCACTCCTTCTTAACCCATTGTGGATGTGATGTATTGTAATGTGTTCTCCTCTGTGTTTCTTTTCCCCAGTTCACTTGTGGCTCTCAAGATCAGAACATGAGTCTTCTTCATTACTAAGATAGGCTTATTGCTCCTTTCATGATCAGGCCCATGCCAGTTACAAGTAAACACTGGATAGATCAATGACCACATCACAAATTCAACTGGTAAATCGAGTTCAGGAATAGTATGGAGCATGATTGACTGAACCCACTTCAGCTTTCTACAGTTATGAACAGAGATACCCACATGGTTTCCCCTTCTTTGATTCTAGCTCCCTGGGCCAGTGTCAGTTATGTTTTCCTTGGCTTAATTGGGAAAAAAAAAATTCTGTGAGATAGACATTGTTGTAAGGAACAGATAAACCAATAATTGGTTTACATTTACTGTCCTAGAACTTGGTTTTCACCCTTTTTAAATATTCAAACAAAAATATTTGAAAATATATTTTATAATATATTTTGTCTATATTTGTCACTGCATATAGAATCTTTTCTTAAAAAGTACCCTTGAGGGCACCTGGGTGGCTCAGTTGGTTAAGCGACTGCTTTCGGCTCAGGTCATGATCCCGGAGACCCACGATCAAGCCCCACATTGGGCTTCCTGCTGGGTGGGAAGCATGCTTCTCCCTCTCACTCCCCCTGCTTGTGTTCCCTCTCTGGCTGTGTTCCTCTCTGTCAAATAAATAAAATCTTAAAAACAAAAAGTACCCTTGAAAATATTTCAAAAATATACACACATAAATACGACAAAATATTAGTATGTAATTGACAGGTTTATCTTCAATTTGTGGGATTACTTGTGAATGGGAAGTGATAGTTACTTAGATGTCATTTTTATGCAATCTGTCTCTAAGAATGGACATTAATATCCATATTTGCCATTAAATGAAAAAAACTCCAAAAATACAGATATTTTGAATTGTAGGCTGTCTATTTTTTTAAAGATTTTATTTATTTATTTGACAGAAACACAGCCAGAGAGGGAACACAAGCAGGGGGTGTGAGAGAGGGAGAAGCAGGATTCCCGCTGAGCAGGGAGCCCGATGCAGGGCTCGATCCCAGCTCTCCAGGATCATGACCTGAGCCAAAGGCAGTCACTTAATCAACTGAGCCACCCAGGCACCCCATAGGCTGGCTATTTTTACAAATTGTAGGTAATGTAACATTATAGGTCATTGGTTTCTGGCCTAATTAATAAAGGAAAAAAAATATTGACTCCCTATATACTTATAAACTTTTAGATTTTTTTTGCCCAACAGTCATAAAGCTTGCATTAAATTGACACTCTACATTTATTTATTTATTTATTTATTTATTTATTTATCTATTTATTTAAAGATATTATTTATTTGACAGAGAGAAACACAGCCAGAGAGGGAACACAAGCAGCAGGAGTGAGAGAGGGAGAAGCAGGCTTCCTGCTGAGCAGGCAGCAGGTTGCGGGGCTTGATTCCAGGACTCCGGGACCATGACCTGAGCCAAAGGCAGAGGCTTAACCACTGAGCCACCCAGGCGCCCCGGCACTCTACTTTTAATATATAATTTATAAATCTATTTTATAATATCAACATATTGCATTATGCATAATATTTTATTGTCTGTTCAAAATTATAGCTTCCTTTTCTCAATTTTATTTTTCTTATTTTCTATTTTAGACGTGTTAAAACAAAGAACTCGACATAGTCAGACATTAATAAAAATATTTGGGACACTCAGAGGAAAAGTAAATACTGGCTAACAGAATAAATATGAGGTCATACACAGAAATTTGAGTGAATCCGCTTCAATCTTTATTTTGTTTTGCAGCAGCCACCATCATATTTCATCTGGCAAAATTGCAGACACTTCCTTCTCATGCTTTAAATTAACCATGTGAACTGGAATGTTCTAATACTAGATAAAGAATGCTACCAAATTTTATACCAATTTCATAGTTAATAGTGAAATCCGTCTTTGTATATAGGTTGATTCCTTGACTCTCTTGGATTTTCAGATTCCAGTCTTTGGGACTTGGCCTTTTATATATCATCATTTTCCCCTTATCAGCCATTTCAAGTCTTGCTTTTTGTTAGAAATCAAGTCAGTGAGTATAAGTTCATGATCCTTTTTATATAATGCATTTTGAAGTATGATATTTTTTTATTTCACCTCAAATAAAGTTGTTTTTGCTTTTGTTTTTTGTTTTCTTATCTTTCATCAGATTCACATCATTGAAGGCATTCATGGGAATACCAGAGACCCTGCTCTCCATCAAACATAGGCAAATAACTGCAGAGAACTAGCTACTGAGGCCCAGTTCTTTTCTTTCAGTCGTTTATCAATTTCTAGTTCCCACTACTGGCCAAGTGGGTATTCTACTTAATGGAGATGGGAGAGTTTAAAACAAATCAAGTGCCTCCTCAATGCCCTTGATTGAAAAGGCCAATGGCAAAGCTCTGTCTTGTTTCTTATAATGCCATTTTTCTTTTTTTTTAACTCTCGGCTTATTTTGCACGTGAGTTCTAGCTTCCTTTTTTAACCTACTCACACACAGTCTTTCCCAACTGTGCTGTGTGCTTGTGAGTACTTCTCCAATTTGTAAATGTCTCTTTGAATTAACATCTCTCTGTTTGTAATATGTTTGGCCAGAATCAAATCTGGCAGGACAAAAAGGGAAATAGGTTCAGCAATAAACCTAATCACCTGTGCACTGAAAAGCCTTGCCCATGGTTGATCCTGGTCATTGGGAATGAAGTATATTAATGCATATTTATTGAAAAATCTCAAGAACTCATTTCATAGATGCTTGAAAGAAAAGCATGTTCTATATTCCAAGAGCATTTATAGAAAAAGCAAAATATAAACTAGCTCTCAATATTCGAAGAATAGTTTCTTCTGAGAAATCTTATTACAAACAGGTTTTACTTTCCATTCTTTGTAGTTAGTCAAAATACACATAGCAGAATCATTGCAAATATTTAAAATATAAAATTGAGTTTGAATTTAGTTATATTTTTGTTTCTGAAGGGATAAATGATAAACTAAACACAAAAGAGTAGAAATAAGTTTATTTAAAGTTTGGCATTTCTCCTGTCATCATCAATCATTCTATGTCACTTGTCAACCTGTTTTACCAGCAAATTTTCATTAGTTTTAATGATATAATTTAATGTATCAAGGATATGAGGTGAAACCAATATAGCCTGTGTCTAAAACACAGAAAAAATGTTCTAGGTAGGTTGATACATGTTAAGGAGAAATTGGACAATCTTTCAGTCCTAAATGGAATATAAGTCTTCTGAAATTTCATGAGGTTCTTTGACAGTACTGTTGAAATCTTCACTGTCATATTTATAAATTTCCTACCTTGTTGTGACCTCAAGTAGTCTTCATTTCTGGTTTTGAACTCCCTTCAAAAGGATAGAGGATAGGGGTGCCTGGGTGGCTCAGAGGGTTAAATGTCTGCCTTCGGCTCAGGTCATGTTCTCAGGGTCCTGGGATCGAGCCCCACCTCGGACTCTCTGCTTGGTGGAGAGCCTGCTTCCCCCTCTTTCTCTGCCTGCCTCTCTGCCTACTTGTGATCTCTCTCTGTGTCAAATAAATACATACAATCTCTCTAAAAAAAAAAAAAAGAATAGAGGATAGTATTTCATTCCAAAGAGAGATTATCATCTGTCAGGTACCAAATAACACATAGTCCCCTTCCAAATGGCTAGAACTTGGAATCAAGAATGTGAGAGCAGAGCTCACTCTATCAATACTGATACCTTTAATGACTAGAAACATTCATAAGGAACCTCAAATGGCCAAGCCAAATGCCATATTTTCCTCCATGGATTATTTTTATTGGCTTGTATATGATCAAGGTCATCAGCCCTGACATTGAGGTTATGCTCAGACTGAACACAGCTTTAAAGTCTTACTGAATGATTTGGTGGCTTAGTTTCTCCTGGAAGCCCGACTGGAGTTGATTCATACCAGTGATTCTAAAGGTTCATAGCTGACAACTGATGCTGTGTCATATTTAATTGTGCCCCTAATAGATCAGGCTGAAAATAATTGTAACCCATTTACAGGTAGTTTTTTTTTTTTCCCTTTTTTTTCAGCCACCCTAATGTTTTGTATTATTTCAAAATGTGACAGGTATGTTGGGATAAATATATCAAGCACATTGGACTTGCTCAGAATTTTATAGCGTCAAGTATGACTGATGAATATCTCTTAAAACCATGCCTGCTGCAGTGCAGTGGTCAGTAATCAGTAGTCAAGATCGTGATGATGAGGATTACAAGGACTTTACTCGGTTTGTGTTGACATGTAAGTTTCTGAGATAATAGTAAAGCTTTAGTGAAATCAGGTATGATTTGGGGGTAGAAATAGACATTGATATAATTCAGAGATCAAAATTTAGACATTAAATATTTAGGCAGTTCCTTACTTTTATTAAATATTTTGACAGCTTATCCATTAAAAAAGATAATTCTTTTACTTTGGAGTTAAGGAAACTGAGGCTTGTATAGGTTAAGAAACTTAACCTGGACTCACTCTAATGGGAAGGGACAGAGAATCGGGAGATTTTCAAGCTAACCTCAGTCTTCCTTCTACAATAAATTATTTTATCAGTGTGTTTATTACTGTCTGGAATGTGTGTGTGTGTGTGTGTGTGTGTGTGTGTGTGTATGTGTGTGTGTGTGTGTGTGTGGTGATGGTGATAGGGGAGTAATATACATTATATAATTTTTAAACTATATAATCTAACATAAATCTTTCATTTAACATTGAGCAGAGTAAAATTCTTTCCTAGGATTTTTATTTTAAATGTACTTCTACCTCTTTCACAAATGTTCAAAAAGCCCTAACCATCCACTTCCATTACCTTCAAATATAAAAAACAAATTTTTCATTGCTTTATTATGAAAAACATATTGTCATACGATCATATGATTCCTGGTTTTGTCATACAAAGCTCTTTTTAGTTTTTTGCAAGAAGTATTATCAGTGATGGCATTTTAGAGCTACAAGCTAACATAAATTCTACATAAGTATACAGTAATCTCATGGCTGAGACAGTATAACAAGGCAGCACAGAGGTTCAAAAAAGGAACCCATTTTCTCTTTAGCTTCATGACTGCAATTTATTTCAAATGAGGATCAATTAGGAAAATTTAGTTTCCATAAACTTTTCTCAGATGTCTGTGCCTGAGAACTTCGATGGTAAGATCTTGGTAATGTCGACATGTATTCATTGAGCCCCAGATTGAAACCACCACAGTGCAAAGGTCAGAAATTCCACAACAGAAGTGATGGTCAATTTCACACAATATACAATTTCAAATTAGCTAACTTAAAAAAAAATATTTTATTTATTTATTTGACAGAGAGAATGAGAACAAGCAGGCAGAGGGGCAGGCAGAGAGAGAGGAAGAAGCAGGCTCTCTGCTGAGCAGAGAACCCTATGGGGGCCTGGATCCCAGGACCCTGAGATCATGACCTGAGCCAAAGGCAGAGGCTTAACTCACTGAGCTACCCAGGCGCCCTCAAATTAGCTAACTTCTAATATTCTTTTCTTTTCTATTTCCACCAAGAAGCTGAGGGGCTGATATGAGAATCATTTATATTCAGTAAACAAAATGAAATCTCTTCCTGCCACTATACCCATCCTCAAAGAATAGAAGATTGTGGCAGAGATTAATGGTCATGATTAACTCCCTACAGGTTGTGGTTCATGCCCCAGTGATTATTCTGTCATTACTCTGCATGAGACACGACAAGACCCATATATGCTTTCAGCCACAAAGCCAGACAAGACCAAAAGGTCAAGCTACTTAGTGGCTTGATATTCCCTCATTCTGGCAAGTGTACTCCTGGCAGAAACCATTGCAATTACATAATTAAAGTGTTATCATGGATATATTAGGCTCTGAAGTTGAGTCTATTATGAAGAATAATAGACTGAAATCAAGAGATGAAAGTACTAGTTCCCGTTAAAGAATAAAGCATATCTACGTGATGAATACATTGGACCACTAGCTTTGGTTAATATAATTAGTAGTTTTAAAATCAACTCTCAGACACTATGCCCTCCCTAGTCTCATTTAGATTGTTCTGTTTTGTAAATTGTGGATTTTGAATTTCTGTCCATTTCTTGCATTCACATCTTTTTGCTTTATGTTTTGAAACAATGGGGCATTTAGTTTATCAGTATCTCTACAATTTTCTTTCTGTTAGCAAACTCATAATTCTTTAAGTTACTCAATGAGAAAAGGGGCATTTTCTATTACAAAATAGAATGTTTGCCACATTAAGTTTTCTAAAACATAAAGAGAAGATCAATTTCTATTTTCTGTTGGGAAATACTTATAAATTTAAAATAAGCCAATTCCCGAGCTTTTCCAAGTTCCACAAATGGATTTCTACTAAATATTACTTTAATTTCTTAGGTGTTGGGGTATGGGGGGTCTAGGGGGGCACAGCCTCCCAGTTGCATAGGCAAATGTAGCCAGATTTTGATGCTGCAGAAGAGAACTGTACAAATATTCCCTAAGAGAGGAACTTTGAACAAACTTTCCTCTATGCTTTCATTCTTCATTTTTTTCCCCCTCTAAATCCTTTTCTATACACTGGAAAGAGGGCATTGGTTGTATTTTAACTGTTGGCTTTGGTGTCAGTTTAATTCTAGATGTTCAGTATTTGAATTATAATGCATTTAATTTTTCATGACTTAGCGTGTAAAAGATTTTACAGCTATGAGACCCCCCATGTTGCACCAGTGAGTTTTCTATTTCCTCCAATTCTCTTTTATAGTATAGTTTTATAAAATCATATATTACAGGAACATCTATGTTGTCATATATTTTTAAATGTGTCAGAGCACTACTAATTTGTATGGGACAATATGGTTTTATTATATATGTAAAATTTAAATAAGATAATTCAACACTTAATTTAAAAAACTTGTTGAAGGAATATTAACATTGTTTAGGAATTAATAACATAGTTATGGAAATCTACCTCTTTTATAACAGTTATAATCATAAATATTTTGTTGCAATTTAATATAAATGCATAATTTTTTGGGAACATAAATATTATTTAACTCCCCTTTACCTGATGTTTAAGTTTTGTAGTAATAAAGAAAAAATGGGACCCAGACCCAGAATGATATAATTTTGCATGTGAATCAAAAGGGAGATGTTATTAGAGTTTCAGTGAAAAGTCAAACTGGAATTCACTGAGAAGTTTCAGGTCTGAATATTTGGAGTTCATTTAACAATATAATTCCTAAGCTATTCAAAATGCCATGATTTGGTTACAAATATAATCTAAAGGGTTAGTCTGTAGGGCTTTGCAATTCAAACTGGGCATAAGGTAAATGGTGGGAAAGGCCTTTGTATACCGCTACTATCTGATCTCAAAAATGGAGCCCCTCTGGGGCTGGTTTTAAAAGTAGAAAGCAAAGGCAGATGGTTCAGTTGGTTTAGCTATCAACTCTTAATTTTGGCTCAGATCAAGGTCTCAGGGTCCTGGGATCAAGCCCTACCTTGGGCTTCTTGCTCTGTGGGTAGTCTGCTTGGGATTCTCTCTTTCTCTCCTTTGGACCCTCCTCCCCCAATAAATAAATAAATCTTAAAAAAAAAAAACAGTAAAAATGAAAAAAGAGAAAACATTGATTATAAAATGGAACATTTTTCAGTATGCACATTTGCTACAGGAGAGTGATTCTATACTTATCTATGGCTATTATTATATAATTAAACATTTACTAGTAACTGCCTAGCACAATTATATGTGTATATACATCTATGCACCTGTAAATACAGGTAACTATTCACACATATCTATATACTTTAACACAAAGTAGAAAAGTACAGTTAAAAAAGATATTCAAAACTCTAGAAATGTTGAAGAAAACATATCTGATAACTTGGCTAGTTACTAGACAAGGGCTAATCTTTTGTGAATGCTAGTTGAGTTATAAAGTGAAATATCTGGAATATACTTTCAATTCTGTTTAAACCTCTGCCTGTTGAAGAGAGAATTAGGATGAGAGTGGGCACCCTGCTTCTATTAATTTCCCTTCTGTTTCTGACCAAGGGTCAGGTGTGGGTTAATCTCATGTAATTTCTTCTCTTTTCTCCACCATTCATTTATCCTTAACATAAATTTTAATTTATTAGCTATTCAAAAGTTGACCATACTTGTAGTGTCCACATCTATAAGAAAGGGGGCTCATGGCTGGATCAATTGGGGAAGATAGAATATGAACATTCCATAAGTAGTGTAGGTCTAGGACTCAATATAGGCAGGTCAGTGGGTTGATCCTTAGCTAAATGATCAACAGGAAAACACCTAGACATACTAATGCACTGTGTTAGGTGGTAAGTTGGAAAATGAAACATCACATCCTCCTGTTCACCTCTGAGAGTTTGTAGCTATGACACAAAATAAAAAAAGAAATTAGACATTTCTGAGCAAAGCTGTACAAATTTACCACACTATAAGATTGCAAAAGAAAGAGAAATATACCAGATGAACTAAAACCTGGTGCACAGCAGGTGGTGAAAGACCAGTGGTAGGCAAAGGACTAGATGGGGGATGGCATCATCCCCCTCCTCCCATATAGAGGTGACCTGCAGTTTTAGACCCATTTAGATCACCCAAGGCTTCAACTGGATGTTTTTACGTCCTTCCCCAATATCTTCTACAGTCCCAACCATCAAAAAGATCATATCCATTTGAAGCCAAATAAAGCTAGAACCACTAGAGGCTCCCCCTTGAGTTTCCTGAACTGTTGAATTATAACAATCTAAGTTACTTTCTTATCACTTTGAGGTTCTACCTGTCAACTTCCTGTAAGTTGAAAGCCTTCTCTGAAACGTGTTACATACAGTAAAATTGCAGTGGTACTGGCTAACTCTGTTTTATCAAGCTCCCATTACATTGTAAACTCCCATTACACCATTTCCTCTTACTCAGAAGCAGTACTTTGGAGCCTCAGCCCTAATTCCCAGGTGCCACTCAGAACTACATAATCAGAAGCATTAGGAAAGTTTAGTCTTGCTAAAACACTTCTATCACTGTTTTCTTTTAGCTGTTTCCTTGTTACTATTCACTAAATTCTGAACTCTTTGGGGAACAATGGATATGTTCATTCAATATTCAACAAATCGATAGAAGGATCTTTCTGGCAACAGTGAGATATGAAAGAGAGCAGAGAACTGGTGGCATGGGGTTCATTCTGAGAAACATTAAACTACCTACAGTTTTAGTTCTTCTTTCACAGAGGAAAAAAAAGGTGGAGATTCGTCTAAATAGTTTATCATTGAAAATATTTAACTGTTGGTGATTTCTTGTTGGTAATTAGATTTATTTGCTCTTTTTCCTCATTGAAATTAAAACTTGAGAGAAGTTGGTAATATTTTATCCTAGAATGGTGTAACATTTTAAAAACTATTTCAAAACTATTTCTAGATAGTGTTCATAGTCTCTTCCAGAAAAATAAAAAAAATGATTCTTTAAACAAAACAACAAAAACTGTGAAGTAAAGAGTCTGAGCCATGTGGATAACTGACACTTATATAGATATTTAGTTATTTCTATTTTTTATTTTTTTAAAAGATTTTATTTATTTGACACAGAGAGAGAGACAGCAAGAGAGGGAATACAAGCAGGTGGAGTGGGAGAGGGAGAAGTAGGTTTCCTGCTGAGCAGGGCTTGATTCCAGGATCCCAGGACCCTGAGATCATGACCTCAGCCAAAAGCAGTTGCTGAGCCACTTAGGTAGCCCGATATTTATGTTTTTAAATACTAATTTACTGGGATGTTTCCTTAACTCTAATTCTTTTCTACTCCAGAAGTTGTTTATAATACTGGACATTTTTGGTATCATGCAGGAAGTTTTTATTTATTCATTTACATTGTTTATTTTGATTAGATTGGGTATCAGTAATTCTTTAAGATTTGCAGGTGATCCTAATATACAAGCAGGGCAAAAAATTGTGTTGGAAGTAAGGCAGTCTCTGTGAATGATATACACAAAAGCACATCTCTGCAATACATTGATAGTTATTCAATTATGAATAATATCTGTGACAATCCCTCCATATTTCAGTGCTTAGAGAAAAAGTTAAAATAAATGAATTATATCCTCTATCAAGAATATTAATATTTGGCAATACAAAATCCATCCTGAACATGAAGTGTGTCCATTTTGAAAGATAACAGTTATGTTCTCTTTAAAATACAGTCTAGTAATCTATAAAAAGATAATGGTTCTCCTGAAAAAGCATGTGTTATCAAAAAGTGCTCCTATTAATGAAAATGTTTCACTACTAGAAAAAAAAGTGTGTGCCTAGGGATTAGATACTAGATAACTTTAAACTCATACATATTTTTGTCCTGATAGAGTTCCAATTAAAAAGGATTTTCCAAGCTACAAATACATAGTTTAGAATCTAAACATCACTCTGAAAATCCAATGTTTGAGCAAATATTGCCTTTATTCAAAACTGTGATGGGTTTTTATTTTTCTTATGAGTATTGTGAGTCTTTGATTCAGTATTGACATCCTCACCACCTATTTTTATGAAAACAGCAGAATGCCATTCAAACTCAGAGCTATTTTTGCCCAGGCATAATTTTTTGTCCCTCTAAATTCAAACTCCCCCAGTTTTTTAGATTTTATAAACAATAAAAATATCAATTGGTTATTACGCTATAGAAAATGTAGTATGGAAATTGCTATAGGAAGACATCTCTTTAATCAGCATGTATTTAAAGACTTCCAGTTTTATTCATAAAGAATACCTGCTACAAAAATTATCTTCACACATTAAAAAATACTAAAAAAGTTGACAAAATATTTGAAACAGTGGTTTTAAACATTGCACAATGAACAGCACAATACTGAGAAAAGGAAACCAAACAAGGTGAGGTATTTTCCAGCATGCAGTGTGGGAAATAGAGAGCAAAATGCAGTTCATTCTTCTGGCTGAGTTTACAGAGACAAAGATTAGAATTTGGAGAGATACAGTAGCCACAATTTATGGGACAGATTTCTGGAGGATGATGCTGCACAAAGACCTCCAAAAAAGATTCACTTTCAACTGAAAGGAAATGCCTGAAGGACAAGAAAACCACTAGAAATGAGTAGGCGAGCCATTCACCAGAGCAGGAAAAGTTTCTGATACCAACAGTCAGAGGGAGTGGCCTTAGTTACAAGGAGTATTGCAGAAACTCTTATAAAGGCAGACTAATGCCTGCCTTCCTGCGAAAATCTAATCTTTACACACCTAATCCCTGGTGTTGAATGTGTTACATAACAAATGGACATTATAGGTAGAATTAAGTTTACAGACTTTAAAATAGGAAGATCAGCCTGGATTATCCAAGTGAACTACATGTAATGACATGAGTTTTCAAAATTAGAAGAGGAAGGCAGATTGGCTGGGAGAGATATGGATGGCAGAGGAAAAGGCTGGAGGGATTCTAAGCATGAGAAGCTTTGACCTGCCATTGTTGGCTTTGAAAATGAAGCATAGGGAACAAAGTATGAGTCAAGGAATAAAGCTAGCTTCTGAAAAGCTAGAATCAATCTTTAGTTAGCAGTCAATAAGTGACCAGAAACTAAGTTCTATATCCTCAAGGAATTGAATTCTGTCAACAAAATGAATGAATAAGAAAATGGTTTCTCTCTCATCTGTTTGTTTAGATTTAGTACTATATCTTAATATTTGTTATTGAAGATTGTTTTCTTAGTCCATTTACAATTTTGCACCTCATAGTAAAAAAGGTAGAGTGAGACAATGAAATTTTAACATGGAGTTCTGACCATAAAACTAGGCAATAGTTAGAGCCAAGTGCAGAGCTAAAGAACAAAATAATAATAAAAAATGTTAATGTGTATTTGTAGTAAGCTAATATAAAGAGCTTAGCATATTAATAATATGCTAAATTTTCTATTTGGGTTTCACTAATGTATTTTTAGAAGAAATAGGAAAAAAAAACATGTATTACTTAAGGCCTATAAAATATGGCATAAGGTTAAAAAAATGGGCTACTTTGTTCCATAAAGAAAGACTAATAGCTAATTTTAATAAAACTCTTAGAGGTTAGACTACTTCTCTTTATTCCTCTCCTTCCCTCCCCTCCCCCGCTTTATTAAAGAGGAATGAAAAGTCATTCTAATGTTCTACAGTAGATGAAGAAGTTAGCTTACTGACAGTAGTGGTACTGAAGGTGAGGGGATGCATGGAGTACAGAGAGAGTCAGATTTTAATTAAGAGCACATCTGTCTTGGGCGCCTGGGTGGCTCAGTGGATTAAAGCCTCTGCCTTCAGCTCAGATCTTGATCTCAGGGTCCTGGGATCAAGGCCTGCATTTGCTCAGCAGGGAGTCTGCTTCCTCCTCTCTCTGCGTGCCTCTCTGCCTACTCGTGATCACACTCTCTGTCAAGTAAAGTCTTTAAAAACAAAACAAAACAAAACAAAACAGATCTGTTTAGAGCAAAGTCATCACGGCTGTTTGAACAATTTAGTTTTATTTTTAAAAAGATTTAATTTATTTATTTGACAGAAAAAAACACAGCTAGAGGGGGAACATAAGCAGGGGCAGTGAGAGAGGGAGAATCAGGCTTCCAACCAAACCAGGAGCCTGATGTGGGGCTCGATCCTGGAACTCTGGGATCATGACCTGAGCCGAAGGCAGACGCTTAATGACAGAGCCACCCAGGAGCCCAAATCTCTGATTTCTAAATAGAGTAAAAATAAAAAAAAAATTAAAAAAATCACTTTTACTCACAAATGAGTAGATATTAAATATTGCCCTCATGAATATTCACAATGATATTTGTACACAGTCTATGTGTTTTGTACTTCTACTTTATAGATAAATACATGCACTGTCCATTTCAAAAATATGTATTATTTGATTATAATTTAATGATCCTCCTTTTGTAATATCAGGGTACTAAATTTAGTGCCCTTAGCTATCAAGCTATATTTTACCAAATAATAATTTTAACTAAAGAAACCCTCTTATATTGCAACTTTATTTTAACTTTTTTAAAAGATTTCATTTATTTGAGAGAGAGAGAGAAAATGGGAGAGAGAGAAAGAGTATGAGGGGGGAGGGTCAGAGGGCGAAACAGACTCCCCTGCTGAGCAGGGGGCCCGATGTGAGTCTCGATCAAGGGATTCCAGGATCATAACCTGAGCGGAAGGCAGTTGCTTAACCAACTGAGCCACCCAGATGCCCCACAATTTTTTATATATATATACTAAAGATAACCATATAATGCATAAGCTAATATTAACTCAAAAGTAGTTCAGATTACAAATTTTTAAAAGTTATTTTTCATTGTATTTACTAACTAGAAGGTTATGGGCTATATTTTGGCAACCAATGGGGAATGAATTTATTGATATAAAAACAACATCTAAAGTATTTCACATATTTAAGATGCATTTCTTTATAAAAGTGTTGAAATATTAACAAGGAGTTAAAATCATATGTATGTGTGTCACTTGGATAATACCATTACTAATGTTAAACTAAGTTTAGGACCTCAAATTTTTTTCTTCTATATGGAAATCTGTGATGTTTTAAGGGAAAATGTGGACACTTTAAGTCTTTCTACAGATAGTGGTAACATCAGCAATATAAACTTCTGATTAAAACAAAATTCTGATGAAGCACTCTTCATTGTGTTATAGGGATGGTGCTTGGAAAAATTTTTATAGAATAAAACTGAAAATCAGATGAGGTTATTGTATAAAACAAAATGGCATATCTATTTAGATGAGGAAAATAAGATATTTATACCAACTTTTTTAAAGTTAAAAAGATAATAAATAAAATATCCCAGTAAAAAGGAGGCATTTACCTTCTGAATTTCATGAAAATACCAGTAATGTTGATGGTGCATTTATAACCATAAATAGGAGGTGATAATTTATTTAGACTTTGTTTCAGTGTAGCAAATATTTTATTCCTCTACTCAATTGATTTATAAATCTAAAATCAGAAAATTTTATGTTATGTATTTATTTAAATAAAACAAATGCTCCACTTACTTAACTACCTAAATGAGGGAAAAACAAAACATTTTGTGTGTGCCCACTGGAAAAGCAGCCCCGTTTTCAGATGTAGTAAGAGATTTTTTTCCCCTCTGACGAGTATATTCATTTAGTGCTAGAGCTATTGTAGTCTATCCACTGGGTGGCTTAAACAACAGAAGTATATTGGCTCATAGTTCTGGAGGATAGAAGTCCAAAGTTAAGATATGGGCAGGGCTGGTTCCTTCTAAGGGTTGTGAGAGAATCTGTTCCATGTATCTCCCCTAGCTTTTAGTGGATTGCTGATAATCTTATGAGATCCTGGCTTTTAGAAGAATCACAGTGATATTCCCATAGGATTTCTTCCTGTGTGCCCTTCTCTTTCCAAATTCTCCCTTTATACAAGGACATTTGTCCAACCTAATGACCTCTTTGAACTTGATTACCTCTATAAAAACCTCATCTCTAAATAAGGTTACATTCTGAAATACTTAGATTAGGATTTCTACATATGAATTTGGAAAGACCCAATTTAACTCACAAGAGGGAGTTTCAAGTCTCTGATAGAAAATATTACTTGTGGCCATCTGGGTGGCTCAGGCTCAGGTCATGTTCCCAGTGTCCTGGGATCAAGTCTCACATCAGGCTCCTTGCTCAGTGGAGAGTCTGCTTCTCCCTCTTCCTGTCAGTCCCCCTGCTTGTTCTCTCTCTCTCTCTGACAAATAAATAAGTAAAATCTTTAAAAAATATTATTTGTAAAAACAAAGTACTATAAAGTTGCATGAGATGCTATACAATATAGAATTGAATAATATGAGATAATTCATTGTTAACTAAGTAGAGAATTATTGTCAAAGTTATAAGACTTTCTAGAAGTCTTGAGATATTTAATTGTTGAAGGATTTAATGGTAATAAATTATCAAAAAAAAAGTGCTGGTAGAAAAAAGACTTAGAAATATCATGGGCATGGGGCACCTGGGTGGCTCAGTCGGTTAAGTTCTGACTCTTGATATTGGCTCAGACTCCTGAGATGGAGCATCATGTTGTCCTCTGAGCTGGGCTTAGAGACTACTTAAGAGTATCTCTTGCCCCTTGCTCCTCCCCCACAGCTCATCCTCTCTCTCTCTCCCAAATATATATATGATATATATGTGGGCATACTTAAGCATTCTTAGATAAGAAACGAGAAGTGAGATTTTAAAAGTAAGATTAAAAAAAATGCAGATTATCTTGATTGGGCCTCTGACCATACTTGTTTTCAAAAATAATGCTACAGGTTATAGAACTAGAGAAAGATTGGTTCATGGAAGCCATGAGCTTGGGAGTTGTTGTTGTTGTTTAGATTGTATTTGTTTATTTGACAGAGAGAGACAACAAGAGAGGGGACACAAGCAAGGAGAGCGGGAGAAGGAGAAGCAGACTCCTCTCTGAGAAGGGGGACTGATGCCTAACTGGATCCCAGGACCCTGGGATCATGACTTGAGCTGAAGGCAGAAGCTTAATGACTGAGCCACCCAGGGAGTTTTGATTTAAATACTGTAATATAAGAAGGCTCTTGAGTTGAAGAACAATATGATAAAAATGTTTGTGGAAAATTACTGCACAATTAGGTACAAGAAAATAAAAAGAAAGAAACTTAGAAAGTACAGTAACTGTATCAGTGAAAACATTATTTAGTGACTCTTTAGAGTGCCGAAAGCAGGACAGAATAGCTCTATATACAATGTCAATAATTTAGAATAAGAAGGGCTTAAAATCTGAAACCTGAAGAGGGGGAGGAGGAGGATGGGTATTTGTATGTGTATGTAAACACACACACACACACACACACACACACACACACACACACTCACACCAAATACACAAAGATTGAATATTGTACAGAAATCATACTACTTTAGGTAGAACATTTATTCTCTTTTTCTTTTTTAAGTTTATTGTTGGTGAGTGAGAGAGAGGAAGTACCGAAATCCTTTGCTCCTTTTTCCCCATTAAATTTCCAATACAATTTTATAAATACAAGGATACCTTTGATCAAGAGAGTTTTATAAGTTACACTTAGAAAATATCTACATTATAACATTTTAAACTGACAAATATTACCTTTTATTATTCTCATTGTCTAACAAGAGACTCCCTGGCTTTACTTTAAATTCAAAGAATGAAAAGTCTGCGTTTGAAAATTTTTGAGTTATAAAATATTGCCTATATGGGAGATGATAAATGGACACTTAAGATCCTACCTTAGTATGTACTTGTGTGTGCGTGCGTGTGTGTGTGTGTGTGTGTGTGTGTGTGTGTATGTAGTGGGGTGTATATATAATAAATGAAGTATAGATTTACCTCATACCTTACCTTAGGTAATAAAATTATTACATTTTGCTGATCTAGTTTTCTTCATGAAATCCACTTGTTAATTAGTTGGGGAAATAATTTCATTAAAATGACCAACCCAATTTAAGTTTATAAGATAAACTAATTTAGTCCTCTTTGGTTACAATATAGATAAGAAACTCTGTATCCATGGGGTGCCTGGGTGGCTCAGTTGGTTAAGCGACTGCCTTTGGCTCAGGTCATGATCCTGGAGACCCGGGATCGAGCCCCACATCAGGCTCCCTGCTCGGCGGGAAGCCTGCTTCTCCCTCTCTTGCTCCCCTTGCTTGTGTTCCCTCTCTGGCTGTGTTTCTCTCTGTCAAATAAATAAAATCTTAAAAAAAAAAAAAAAAGAAACTCTGTATCCTAAGGTTGCAGGCTGTCCAGCCTCAGCCAGCTCCTCCCCCTTTTCCATGGTTCTTTCTGTGAATTTTAGGGAGGTAGAGAAGTATACTTATGGGTGGTCACTGGAAACAGTGAGGGTCCTGGAGCAAGATGTCATCTGCCCCCTGTAGTCTCCAGGGTATCCTACAGAGCTGCCTACAGAGCTTTGTGCCTAAATATTGTGGCTAGTGTCAGTCCCCTATGGACAGATCCACAGGATTCTAACCTGGATTGAAATTCTCTCAGCAGCTGCTCACATTGTAGACCCCTAGAAGTTTGGCTCTGGTGACCATCAGGCTTGTGACATCGTGGGGAATCACTTAGCAGTAGTCCATAAAAATACATTTCACTCCTATGGTGAATTTGTCTGGCAAGTTCCCCAGTCATAAATAATTTTAGGTCTTTCTGGGATTCCTCCCAGAACAGAGCATCTTTATGACATTAAATCTCAGAGTTGAAAGTCACAAAGTTTCGGTCTGACCATCTATGTCATTATTTTTGTTGCTCCTGGCTTTGTTGCCTTCAAATTCCCAGATGGAGAACAGTTTCATGGTACTATGAACCCTCAGGGTCTCTTCTATCATTTAATGAACATGGCCTTCTCTCCAGGCAAGAGCATAGAGAAAAAAAATATATTCTTAGTTCTGGCAATTATATTGTCTTTTCTTCTTTTTTCTTTTCCCATCATTCTCAGGGCCTCCTTTTGAGTTGCAGCAGCAGCTGCATGGACCTCTATGTTCCACATGAAGAAAACATATAGGCTTCAGACCTTCAAGTCTGATTGTTGTAAGCCCATGAGTGACAATGGGATCCTATCTTCCAATAATACTTGTTTCTCACATCTTGCTGTTAAATCTTACTTTTCATGTGTTAAATCTGAGTTTTATCAGCTTTTTATTCTTGGGAGCTTTTCCCTAAAACTCCAGGTCACCACTAATCCCAGCCATTTAAGGTACAGAAGGATAGTTCCATATTTTGGAAGAATGAAAGCAAATTCATTTAAATTTTTATAAGGGCACTGTGTGACTTAGTCTGTTAAAGCATCTCCCTTTGGCTCAAGTTATGATCCCAGGGTTCCAAGATAGAACCCCACATAGGGCTCCCTGCTCAGCAGGGAGTCTGCTTCTCCTTCTCCCTCTGCCCTTCACCTCACTCATGCTCACTATTTCTATCAAGAAAATAAATCTTAAAAAAATTATGTATCTACATGTACTGTATATACGGTTAAAACTTACTAAAATAAAACAAAAACAAAAATAAACAAAAATCTTACCAAAATATGTGGTAGCAAAAATAACATGTAAAATTCTGGATCACTACATAGATTAATGAAACTCATATTTTTCATGGTAGTCTAATCAGTCACAAAACATACAGATGTTAAGTTAGCATAAATTATGTCCAATTGATAATACATTTAAATAAAGAAGTTTCAAATAACCACCCCATAGTTATTTCCTTCTTCCCCTAATCTAAGAAAAAATAGATTTTAGTTGGTCTTTCTTTTTCTTTTTCTTTTTCTTTTTTTTTTTTTTTTTAATAAATGAGTAATACAGATGAAGGAGCCAACTGACGGTTCTAGCGTGATCAACATACATGCAAAACCACAATACATACCTGTTATATAGACATTGATGTAGATACAGCTATGGATATGGATATTTAGATTTTATTACAATGATCTTTCCTTTCTTTGTAATATCTATTTTGGAATTTCTAGGCTTACAAATGAAGGTTCTACTCTTTATCTGCACAAATCAGTTTTACATGCATTCAAAACCTGTACTCAATTGCTGATACTAGTTTATTTTTAAAGATCTAATGCTCTGAAAAATTATTTAAATTCAGATACTGTAGAATGATGACAGTGAGTAAGAGGATGACAAAAAGAAGAATGAAGATTTAGGCAATCCTGGGCTTGGTCACTTAATAACTATCTGATCTAATGTTATATTTTACTTACTGAAATTTTTGTTCATTTTCTCATCTATTAAATGGGTTTATGTGTATTTACCCTAAGAGACTATTTTAATATTAACTGTAAAACATGTAGGATTCTTAGCATACTGTCTCCCTCAGCATAGCCATTGAACACATGACAGCAATATTACTATTAATGAAGCAATTATACTTTCACAAGAACAAATACATAAAAATTATTTGTCACAGTTCAAAGATAGAAAGACATTCAGATATTCTAGCAATGAAAATTGATAGCCACCCATAAGTAATTTTAAATTATTATTTCAAATGTAATTTCTTTAAATTAGGGAAAATTGAGAAATGCAATTCAATTTATTTAATATATAGAAAGCTAATTTTAATAATAAAGGACTATTAATCAGAATATCAAAGTGAATTATAGTATGTGCTGATAGACACCAAGTTCTTGAAAGCCGACCACTCTTTCCATCTCCCTGTGTTACTCATCTCCTCCCCAAGTCTGTCCACTCAATTTAACATCAACTTCCTAAGCAAGCATTCTTTAAAATGCTTTTTTTTTTTTTTACTTACCTCATGCAGCTTCATGTTTTGCTTTCAATTAAAATAAAAAAAAAACTAGGTCAGTGAAATTGCTTATTTTGATCAGTTTTGAAAGAAAAAAAATATTTCTTAGTTCACCACTTACCCTAGATAAATAAAAGAAAAAAGAAATAGAAGATAATCTTTGATGTTATCTCTATCAGTTGAATAAAATGAATCTGTGGTGGTGAAGGAAGATATAATACTTGTATTTTTATTTTTATCTTACAAAAATAGAGAAATAAGTGCTTAATGTGTTTAGATTACCATTCATACTTTCCTGGCTCCTGTATTTCCTATGGTCACACTTTGTGAATGGTACTCCAGGATTCTAGAAAGGGCGGGGGAGACTCCAGAGGGTGCTTGGCAGGGATCATTCTCATTCATTTTCCATCAACAGAGTGGAGTAGTAGAATTTCTGTGTCACATTGTATGTGGATTTATGATTTCTCCAGATGGAGTTAGCATATATAAATGTTATAAGATTAATAGTAACTTCAAGATTCTTGCAAAGGAACATGAGAATAACACTAATAATGCTAATGAAAAAATAAAGACAATTGTTCTTCTGTTATAAGCTTTTCATCAGTTACACCATAATGTTTTTTAAAATCTAATAAGAACTAAGCTTCTTTAAATAAATAAACATGCCATCTATATATATGTCCATAAATGTATATTATATATGCATATGTATATACATATACATATATATATATATATATAATTTGAAGTGGGAATTTGCATCCATTATCAACAACCTCAAGTATATATTGTCTTTTGACATATTAATAGTATTATATATATTTTATTTAAAAAGAAGTAGCTGTAAGTTCACTAGAAATAAACGTGAAAGAAATATATTCTTTAAGATTAGAAACCACTGGCCTCCATGATTTCCAAATCAATTGATTAAACATCCATTGACTTTAATTAAAAATATGAGTTATGGGCACCTGGGTGACTTAGTCACCTAAACATCAGACCTTTAGTTTCAGCTCAGGTCATGATCGCTGGGTTGGGATTGAGCCCTGCACTGGGCTCTGTGCTCAGCCAGGAGTCTGAGTCTGCTTGGGGTTCTCTCTCTCCCTCTCTCTCTCCTTGCTCTTAAATCAGTCAATGAATCTTTTAAAAATATATAAGCTAAAAAGGTACATATGTGGGGACAGTTCAAGATGGTAGATAAGAAGATTCTGAACTAGCTACCTCTCACAGACACACCAGATCTATACCCTCACATAGAACAAGTTCCTCTGAAAAAATGTGAAAACTAGCTGAACAACTCCTTTACGAGAAAGGACAAAAAGGCCACATCAACACTGGTAAGAGAGATGAAGATGCAGTATTACCCAAAACCCACCCTTGGCACATCAGCTCACAAGCAGAAGGGATTTCATGAATATGAAGCATATCCCTGGGGAGTGAAGACACCCCAACCTTAGGATCTGTACCAGAGAGATGAGGGTTCAACATCAGACTAGACAAAGCAAAAGAAAAGATTAGTGTCCTGGAAGATAAGACAGTGGAACTCACCCAAACATAGCAGCAAAAAGAAAAAAACAATTTAAAGAGGTGAAGATGGGACCTATAGGACAACATCAAGCAGAATCATATTTGTATAAAAGGGTCCTAGAAAGCAAAAAGAGGAAGAAAGGAATAACATATTTGAAAAGAAAAATAGCTGAAAACTTCCCTAATCTGGGGAAGGAAAAAGACATCTGAGTCCAGAAAGCTCATTGCTCAATAATAAATGAATAAATAAATAAATAAAGATTGATCCCCCGTTAAAGTATAATTAAAATATTAAAATTTAAATATAGGGGCGCCTGGGTGGCTCAGTTGGTTGAGCAACTGCCTTCGGCTCAGGTCATGATCCCCGAGACCCGGGATCAAGTCCCGCATCGGGCTCCCTGCTTGGCGGGAAGCCTGCTTCTCCCTCTCTCACTCCCCCTGCTTGTGTTCCCTCTCTGGCTATGTTTCTCTCTGTCAAATAAATAAAATCTTAAAAAAAAAAATAAAATTTAAATATAAATAATCATAAAAGCAGCAAGAGAAAAACAACTTTTAAAAACTATTTTATTTATTTATTTGACAGAGAGAAACACAACTAGAGAGGGAACACAAGCAGGAGGAGTGAGAAAGGGAGAAGCTGGCTTCCTACCAAGCAGGGAGCCTGAGGTGGGGCTGGATCCTGGAACTCTGGGATCATGACCTGAGCTGAAGGCAGACCCTTAATGAATAAGCCACCCAGGGTCCCTGATAAAAACAACTTGTTATGTATGCTGGACTCCACGTAAGACTATTCAGACTTTTCCAGCAGAAACTTTGCAGACCAGAGACAGTGGCATGATATGTTGAAAGTGCTGAAAGCATAAACTTCCAACTGAGAATACTGGGCAATGTTATTATTCAGAACTGAAGGAGAAATAGTTCCTCTGACAAGCAAAAACTAAAGTTGTTCACCACCTCTAAACAGACCTTATAAGAAATGTTAAAGAGACCTCTTTAAACCAAAAAGGAAGGGCATTGATTAGTAACAAGAGAATGTACAAAAATTAATATCCCACTGGTAAAAATAAATCTACAGTAAAGATAATGAAGTAATAACTTATAGAGCTAGCAGGAAAGTTCTGAAACCAAAGTAGTAAACTTAAGCATAACTACAACAATTCATTAAGGGGTACAATTAAAAAGTAAAAAGATATAATATGTGACATAGAAAAGATGGACTGAGGAGTGGCAGAATAAAATTGTGGTGTTTTAGAATGTGTCCAAAGTTAACTGGTAATCAATGGAAAATATGTTGGTATTTATAGAGAGACTATTTGAAGCCTCAGGGTAAACATAAAGCAAAAACTTATAGTAGATAACTAGATATAATGAGAATGGAATCTAAACAAAAAAAGCCTTCAGAATGCAGGGGAAGAGAGCAAAAGGAGAAGAAAGGAACAGAGAGGAACTACAAAACAGTTAGAAAACAATGCAAAGGCAATAAGCATAAGCCTACTTATAATTACCTAACTATAGTAGACTGAACTCTCTAATCAAAACACATAGTGTGACTCAATTAATGAAAAAAAGAAAAAAAAAGCCATTGATATGCTGCCTAGAAGAGACTCACCTGAGATATAAGGACATACCCAGAGGGGATGTGAAGGGTTAGAAAAAAACTGTGTCCATCATGGAACAGTACATCAAAAACTAATGATGTACTATATGGTGACTAACATAATAAGAAGAAGAAGAAAGAGAGAGAGAGAGACAGAAAGAAAGAAGAAAGAAAAAAGAAAGAGAAAGAAAGAAAGAAAGAAAGAAAGAAAGAAAGAAAGAAAGAAAGAAAGAAAAAAAATGTGTCCTGCAAATGGAAACCAAAAGAAAGCTGGAGTAGCTCTACTTATATCAGACAAAGTAGACTTTAAAACAAATACTATAATAAAACACAAAGCTGGGTATACATAATGATGAAGGGGTAAATTCTGTAGGAAGATATAAAATTTGTAAATAAATATGCACTTAACATAAGAGCACTTAAATATATAAAACAACTAATAACAGACATGAATACAATATTAGGGGATTTAATACCCTGCTTACATCAATGGATAGATCACCCAGAAATAAAATCAGTAAGGAAACACAGGCCTTAAACAACACATTAAACCATATGAACTTAATAGATATATACACAACATTCCTCCAAAAGCAGCAAAATATACATTGTTCTTAGTGCACGTGCAACATTCTCTAGGATAGATCATATATTAGCCCACAAAACAAGTCTCCACAAATTTAAAATACTGAAATAGTATCAAGCATCTTTTCAGGCGATATGGTACAAAACAGAAAATCACACACACACACACACACACAAATTAGAAAATTTACAAATATGTAGAGATTAAACAACATACTACTGAGAAGCCAATGAGTTAATAAAGAAATCAAATCGGGGGAAAGTCCTTAAGAATTTTCACCAATATGCATTACCAGAACAATTAAATAAGAAAAGGAAATAAAAGGCATCCAAATTGGAAAGGAAGAATAAAACAGTCACTATTTGTGGATGACATGATAATATATATAGAAAACCCTAACACTTCAGCAAAAACAAAACAAAACAAAACAAGAAACCCTGTTAGAAATGATAAAATTATCAAAGTTACAGAATTTAAAATTAATTACAGAAATCTGTCACACAAATAGCAATGCAGCAGAAACAGAAATTAAGAAAACAGTTATCTCAAAAAGAATAAAATACTTAGGCATAAATTTGACCAAGGTGGTGAAAGTTAAAAACTGTAAGATACTGATTAAAGATACTAAAGACAAAACAAATAAATGAAAAGGTATTCCATGCTCATGGATTTAGGGAATTGATATTGTTAAAATGTCCATGTTACTCAAAGCAATCTATAGCTTCAGTGCAGTCTTAAACAAAACTTCAATGGCATTCTTCACAGATATAAATAATCCTAAAATTTGTATGGAACCACAAAAGATCCTAAAGAGCCAAATAAGTCTTGGAAAGGAAAACAAAGCTGGAGAAATCACGCTTTCTGATTTCAATGATGTTACAAAACTGTAGTATTCAAAAGAGTATAGACTTGGAATAAAAGGACACATAGATCAATGCGCAAGAATAGAGAGCCCAGAGATTAACTCACATAAGATGATGGAGGCAAAAATATTCAGTGGGGAAAGGACATTTTCCAATGCATGATGTTGGGAAAATTGGACAACTACCTGCAAAAGAGTGAATCTGGACTTTTATCCTATATATAATATTTTACTCAAAATGGATCAAAGACTTGAATTTGGGACCAGAAACCATAAAACTCTTAGAAGGAAACATGGGCAGTAATATCATTGACACTACTCTGGGTGGTATTTTTTTGAATCAGACTCCATAGGCAATGACAACAGAAACAAAAATAACATACATATGGGCTACTACAAACTAAAAAATTTCTGCACAATGAAGGAAATCATCAACAAAACAAAAAGGCAACCTACTAAATGGGAAAAGGTATTTGCAGATCCTATATCCAATAAGGGATTAACATGCAAAATAAGTTAAAAAAATAAGTCATTTGACTCAATAACAACAACAAACCATCCACTTAAGAGAATCTAAACAGAATTTTCCAAAGGAAAAATACAGATGGCCAGCTGGCACATGGAATGATTGCTCAACATCACGAATCATCAGGAAAATGCAAATCAAAACCAGAATGAGATGTTATCTCATACCTGTCAGAATGGCTGTTATCAAAAAGGCAAGAAATACTAAATATTAGTGAGAATATGGAGAAAAGGGAATCCTCTTATCTTCAGTGGGAATGAAAGTGGGTGTAGCCACTATGGAAAACAGTATAGATATTCCTTAAAAAACTAGTAATGGAGCTACCACATGATCCAGAAATTCCACTTCCAAATATTTATCCAAAGTAAATGAAAACACTATATTGTAAAGTTATTTGCATCTCTGTGTTCACTGTAGTATTACTAATAGTCAAGGTAAGGAAACAGCTGAAATGTCTATTGATAGATGCAGGGATAAAGAAGACATGGTATATATTCACAATGGAATACTATTCAACCATAAAATAGAATTAAATCTTGCCATTTGGGACAACATGGATGGACCTAGAAGGCATTACAATAAGTGAAGTAAAAAAGTGAAATAGAAAAAGACAGATGAGACATGATTTAACCTGTGTGGAATCTAAAAAAACAAAACAAATGAACAAACAGCAAAACTAAACTTATTGATAAAGAAAAGAAAAGAAAAGGGTGGCAAAAGAGGAGCAGACAGATATCATGGGGATATAATGTACAGCATGGTGACTATAGTCAACAATATTGTATATTTGTGTAAAATACATGGAAATGGGGAAATAGGATTTATTGTGGGGAACATTTCACAATGTATACAAATATTGATTCATTACATTATACACCTGAAATTAATACGTTATGTCAATTATACCTTAGTTTTAAAAGAATGATGTTTATTAAATAGTACTTTTAATAAAAAGTGGTAATTGTTCAGTCTACAAATATGTACCTGAATCTGGGACAACTATCTGCAACCTGTTTATTATGCAGGGAATAGAATTTAGAATGAGCTGTATCTTCTCTTAACCAGGTTTTTTTTTTTTTTTTTTTTAAGATTTTATTTATTTGACAGAGAGAAACACAGCCAGAGAGGGAACACAAGCAGGGGGAGTGAGAGAGGGAGAAGCAGGCTTCCCGCTGAGCAGGGAGCCTGATGTGGGACTCGATCCCGGGTCTCCAGGATCATGACCTGAGCTGAAGGCAGTCGCTCAACCAACTGAGCCACCCAGGCATCCCCTCTTAACCAGGTTTTTAAAACTATACCAAAGAATCAGATTTGCAAACCACTACTACTGTGCTGTAGTGAGGAGTAGCACCTTCAGTGAAGTTGAAACTAGTTTTCTATGAGCCTGAGTAACATTGTTTATAATCATATTTTTTCAAAGGCGTTGGATAGATAAGAAAAGTTCATTTTATATAGGTGGAATATAGTGACAATTTATAACATTTCAATTCAAAGAAGGTGAATTCCTAACTAAAAGTATATAAATTTACCACAACTTAGTCTGTCCATATATACCAATGTTGTTTGTTTGTCTTTCTTTTACTCCCCCTATCCCTGTCTCCTTCATAGACAGGTGAGCACACTTTTTCTTTTTTTTTTTTTTAAGATTTTATTTATTTGACAGAGAGAGAGATCACAAGTAGGCAGAGGGGCAGGCAGAGAGAGAGGAAGAAGCAGGCTCCCTGCTGAGCAGAGAGGCCAAATGGGCCTCTATCCCAGGACCCTGAGATCACAACCTGAGCCGAAAGCAGAGGCTTTATCCCACGGAGCCACCCAGGTGCTTTTTTTTTTTTTTTTTTTTTAAGAATAGAAATAGCTTAATTTAAGGGTTATAATACCTGCCTACGTTTTCATTGTAGTATTCTAAGATGAAGGAAATTATTTGATAGAAATTAATTTCCCTGTTTAGATTACATTGAATGGTAAGCTATGCTTTCATTTATCACTGTAATAATTATGATGTGAGAGATTCAGACATGGGTAGATCTAAACTCAGAACTGCAGAGGGTCAGCACACAGCCAGTTACCAGAGGGAAAGAAATGCCCAAGAACATGCTTATTTCTCAGCCAGCATTCTTTACGATTTATAGTCCGATTAAAATGTCAATTCAGCTGATGACAAAGAATAAGACATTTGCAAAGGGAATGCATGAGTAAACTGCTTTCAGCAAACATTTTTTTCCTAAAATTAGTAAAATTAAAGTATTCAGCAGCAAACCACTTGAAAAGTGATCAAAATGAGATTACAAAGACAGTGACTCTGTCTTGCACCAAGATGTACCACATTAAATAACTGTGCAGAATTAAAATGAAGAATTTTGAAAATGTTCTTAATTAAATTCTTACATCTTGTGGTTTCATGTCTAGCATGAAAACAAGGCAAATTGCTACTTCAAAGAAGGTAAAACATAAGAAATTAGATTCATTGGTTGCATATTAATCACTATTGAGTTAGAAGTCATACTCAACGGAATTATTGATATGACTGAGAGTGCTTTCATTTTTATTCCTCAACATGCTTTACACAAGAGTTACAAGTGTGCGCACATAAATTAGAAATAAGATTCTTTTAAATCATGAATCATGTCTGTAATGAAAAAGACTTCATGAGAGGTTTGAGTCTCATCCTAGAACATCTGTTCAGAAAGGGATTTTTTAACACTAATTTATTGATCCTGAAAGGTTCTGGGAATGGAGAATAAGGTATTCCCTTGCCTTTAGGGAAGGATATAACATTTCAGATTCATCTTATGTTCCCTCACATTAATATCACTCAACTTTCAAATGAAAAGTAACTCCATCTGATTCCCTCCCCTGAGGGAGAAGCAGGCTTCCCGTGGAAGATAATACATATATTATCTTCCCTACTATAAATATGTAAGGGCATTGTAGTTTAAGAAAATTAAAAAATTCAGAAGCAGTGAACTGTAATTACAGACAATGTGTATAGCCACCAGTTTAATCAGTCCTTCTTATCTTTTTGATTTACATATCATATCAATATATATTTATTGAGTACCTTTAATAATAATTACTGGGCAGACTAAAAAGGAACCTAAGGCCTGGTATTGATGGCAAAATGCTTATATACTTTATTAGTTTGTTAAGGCTACTGTAACAAACTACTATAGATTGGCTAGCTTAAGCAATAGACATTTATTTGTTCATAGTTCTGAAGCGTGGAAGCCCAAGCTCAGGTTGTAGCAGCTTCGATCTTCCCTTGGCTTGCAGATGGCTGCCTTCTCCTTGTTTCCTTCCATGCTTCTCTCTCAGTCTGTGCATGTATCTATCCTGCATATAAACATCCTCCTCTTGTAAGAAAATGAGTCATATCAGATTAGGGCCCACTCTGAAGACCTCATTTAACTTAATCACCTCCTTAAAGATCTTATCTCCAAATACGGTTACTTGCTGAGGTACTGGGGGATTAGATCTCCAACATGTGAATTTTGAGGGGACACAGGTCATCCTATAACACATCTTAATTGTTCATAGGAGGAATCAACCTCACTGAGTATAATTGTTTATTCAAAGAGATTTCTTTCCAGGTTTTATTAATTAGTTTCATTCTCAAAAATTAAATTTTATTACAATTAAAATAAGTGAGCATATTGTGTCTGTAACTTACACAGATTCTTGTCTGTCCCTGCCAACAAAAGGACCTTGTTCCAGAAATCATCTTCCCTCTCAGGTTTCCTGGGTGTTCTTCCAACCAGATTGTTAACCTCTTAGTTTCTACTTTTAGAGAACTGGGATATTTACATTTTGTATATGTAATACTTTTCTAAAGACTGTGATAATCTTTTTTTTTTTTTTAAAGATTTTATTTATTTGACAGAGAGAAACAGAGCCAGAGAGGGAACACAAGCAGGGGGAGTGAGAGAGGGAGAAGCAGGCTTCCCGTGGAGCAGGGAGCCCGATGTGGGACTTGATACTGGGTCTCCGGGATCATGACCTGAGCCGAAGGCAGTCCTTAACCAACTGAGCCACCCAGGCGCCCCAAGACTGTGATAATCTTATAAGAGTCTTATAGGCATGGGTTATACTTTAAATATTTTTATAACCTAAGTATGCATACAAAGTTAGTAAAACAAAGGAGACCGTTGTTTCTTGACTATTTACTGATATCTAGACTCACAGATTTAAGTTTTTTGCCTGCTTTGCACTTTAAATCAGTTGCTAATAATTATTGGTCAAGGGAATTAAGTGATGTTTTAATTGAAAATCATGTTACTTTGTCTGGAATATTAATATATTCACTAAAATGTTCTCTAAGTAAATTTATTCCATAGATGCTAACATCTGCTTTTAGGAACAAAATTAATTGGTAGATGCAGTTTGATTATTTACTGTACCCATTTTTTATCTTATGTCATCACGACCTCTTACAGAAAAGAAATTACATATAAGCAGATTATTTTTTTAAGATTATTTGTTTATTTATTTGATAGAGAGAAACACAGCAAGAGAGGGAAAATAAGCAGAGGGAGTGAGAGAGGGAGAGGCAGGCTTCCCGCTGAACAGGCAGCCTGATGCGGGGCTCGATCCCCGGTCGCTGGGATCATGACCTGAGCCAAAGGCAGTTGCTTAACCAGCTGAGCCATCCAGACGCTCCATAAGCAAATTATTTTTAAAACTTTATGCTTTCTATATTCATGACTTAAATTAGTTGTATAATAAACTATTATTAGTAAATAGAAGCAACTAATAAAATATAATGCTAATTAAATTAGTTGGTTGTATTCTAATCCCCAATCATGCAACAATCACCAAAGAGTAAATATTAACAATAATCAGGGTTGTTTAGATATCATTCTTGAATTATAGAAAACTATATATAATTTTCCTTTCTCACAAAGAATACAAAATGTACTTTAAAGTTCATATATTTTTGTTAAATTCCTACTCTTTGTAAAATTATCTGCTAAGTATTATACTATAGTAGTTGACAAACTTTGTAGAGACAGGATAATTAATCATGCTTGATTTGTTTTCATTATTTGAAAATAAATTCCTCAGCACCTTTTGGAATAAATGCAATTGCAAATTGTGTTTCCTGTCTCTACTGAGTTAAGAAATCGTTATGAAAAACTGAAAAGAAACAAGATAATGCATAATATATCTGAATTATTATAAATATTCATACAAACCATAGTCCTATACATTCCATATCAGTTTCTGATTTCATAAGCTAATGTGAAACCCAAAAAATTGTGGTATAGAAAAAAAGAATACAACATTTACTTCATTTTTAATATAAAGTTTCTCCTTTTTTATTTGTCTCTCCACTTACCCCCTGCTGCCTCATTTGCCCAGGTATCACTAATAAATCCCTGGGGTCTCATCGATTTCTCTTCCCCAATGAATGACAACTGCCGATTTGAAAAGTGGGCCCAAGTCACTTTTATGAAAATAATTTTCCTTAGTACCTCTCTTATGCCCTGTTTATGATTTTATTTATGTTCCCTTAGAACCCTGTGAATTGTTCACAATAAATTCTCACTGTATGTATTTTCCATTTAATTCCTAGCTACATTTTATATTTGTGTTTTGTAAGATTATAAGATCTTCCCCATCTACATTTTCAGCACCCCATGGTTTCTCCAAGCCTTTGTACTCCTGTGCATATAGAAAGTCGTTAAAGAAATGAACTAATGTGCTAATGAAAAGTTGCCACCAGTGAATTTCTCTAGTTGATCCTGTTTTTCATCAGTGTTCTACAAAATGAAAGAATTCCAAGTTATAATAGAGCCACCTTTATGAGTATTGCAACCCTCTTAAAATTATCACTCACTGTTAAATATGTAGTTTTATGGTGATATTAATACTGATATTCCATATATTGAAAATTTTGAAAATAATAACTTTGAGTTCTGTTGAGCCCATGATGTTAAAGGCCTCAATGACAAATTAACTAAAATGAACATGGCAGTCATTAAATTCACTCAGTGGCTATCAATTTGGATCTTAATATGTTTAATTACATTAATGGCAGTCAATTAGTCAAGCGGCTTAGCTTCATCTATTTCCTGGCTCTGCTGATATTAGAATCGTAAATGTTAATATATGAGAAAGTGAGAAGTCTGCCAACAGCCATCAAAGGAAAACATGGAACTATCATTGGTTTGTAAGGAAGAATTTTCACATGCTTTTGGGAAACTGCTAATGTCAGCACTAAGGAAGTAAATTAGTTGTCATTCTCTAGACTATATACGAAAAGAAGTACAGAAGTAGACATTCTTTAATGCACTGCTGGCCAACATTTCCTAGATGCACCTGATTAGCTAAAAAACCCTAGTGTGAAAGGTTAGATTCATTTAGAATAAAAAAGATGTTGAATGGTTGAATGGGAGTTGTTGGGTTTTATTCAATAGAATAAGACATATCAGTAGCAGATAATCAGGAGTGTCTGGGTGGGACTTAAATTGTATGCTTCTATAGGAAAGAAGAATGCAAGTGGAACCTGGAAAACAAACTACCTTGTGGGCAGATGACCCAGAGAACTGTTAAACATGCTCACTTGACCTAAAACTCTACTCCTTGAATATTTCTTCTCAGTAGTGTAAGAATAAGTGCTCATGAATCTGGTTTTCTTTTTTCTTTCTTTCTCCTTCTTCTTTTTTAAAATCCTTCTCTTCATTTATTTATTTTTAATTAATTACTTGCTCCTTTCCCTCTTCTTCTTTTGTCAAACACTGCCACTGGGAAGACTTAGATTCTAGGTCAGAATGAATACAATTGGACAGTTGACTGACTCATTTATTCATTCACATTTTTCAACAAGCATCTATTCATTTTGTCTTTGGCTCATAGAAGGTTCATTCAACAAGCAGTTGTTGGGCATATATCTGTGCTACTAATATGTTAGACCCAAGGATTTTCTACCTTTTCCTTGCTGTTTCTTTTCCCTATTTATGGTTGTATTTTCTTCCTAGTTTTTTTTTTTCTCCTGATCCACCATGAATTATTATTATTTATTCAGCATATAGTTATCTTTAAGAAATTTGTTCAGGAGAAAATATACATGAAGAATGAGTGAGTGCAGGAAGACAATGTCCAGCTAATCCTGAATCACCAAAGAAAAACCTTACAGTGTATGGAATAACCAGAGATTTTTAGTGAATAAGGCACCTGAAAACACAACTGAAACAATAAAAATATTTTATTTTTTTCACTTGTCACTTTAAAGTTCCTTGATGGTTACTAATCCTATGTTTTGTTGAATAATGTATCATCTTACTTGCTCAGTACTAAGGATATTATATGGCAGAGCCTAAGAGGTCATGCAATACACTGTGCTAATCATGGACGCACACACATTGGATTTATGTTCATGGAGTGAGCACTAAGTTAAATCACTTATATCTGAAAGAATCCTTGTCAACCATCAAAAAAAAAAAAGGCCTTAAATACCATGCTTTCTTAACTCCACATGGAACACAAGGGATACGATTTTTCCACCTTTTAAATTATGACTGTGCATGATGTTGGTGTTATAACAATCAAAGAAAAAATAGTAGCAAACTGATCGAAAATACTGATAGTTTCTCCATGCTGATTCATTATAATAACAGTTCTATTACTCTATGTAAGATTCTGATTCTGGGCATATCATTTACCTATGTTGGGCTCAGTTTACTCATGTCAGTCATCCTGTTAAGAAATATTTGGGAGGGTACCTGAATGGCTCAGTGGGTTAAGCCTCTGCCTTTTGCTCAGGTCATGATCTCAGGGTCCTGGGATCAAGGCCTGCATCTGGCTCTCTGCTCAGCAGGGAGCCTGCTTCCTCTCTCTGCCTGCCTTTCTGCCTACTTGTGCTCTCTCTCTCTCTGTCAAATAAATAAATAAAATCTTTTTTTTTTAAAGAAATATTTGAGAAAATACTAGTCAGCATTATGAAAAATTATGAGAATACACAGGTTATTAAAAATTTTAGAAATAAAGATAAGATATATTGAAAAGTAGTTAGAAAATACATTGGGGTGAGAGAAGAATATCAAGATTGAAAAAGCTTGGACAGGTCTATACATATAAAAAGAAAACAATGAAGGGGAATAATTCAAACTTCACAATTTCCCATTCTATCCACCTTTTAATATTGGGAAAAAGTTTTACTTTACCATTAGTGAAAATGCATCCTAGAGCATTATAAAAATACCTGAAATACTATATCAATACGATGATAAGTTTTTATCATTATTATCATCATGATGAGTGCCTCCAATGTATATGTGTGTATTAAGTGGTTAAATTTAAAGTATTTTTTCCCTTTTTTTTCTGTAAAGTTTTTATTTATTTGAGAGAGAAAATGAGATAAAGCATAAGTAGGGAGAGCAGCAGATGGAGAGAGAGAAGCAGACTCCCCACTGAGCAAGGAGCCTGGACTTGGGACTCAATCCCAGGTCATGACTCAAGTAAAAGGTACATGCTTCTTAACCCATTGAGCGATCAGGCATCCCTTAAAGTATTTTCTGACTGAATTGTAGTTAACCTTTTTTGTTTTTCCCCCTGCAGAAATATTCATTGGGGGTTGAAAATGGTCAAGTCAATTTGTTGCACAAATTTTTAAAAGAGTTATAGAGCACTGAAATGAACAAACTCATCCTCACATCTAGAAGGGGGGGATTTGTGTGCTCTCTAATAGATGTTTATTGGGACAGTCATGAATTTTAGGCCAAAAAAACTTATAAAATATTTTAATTGTCTATACATGCATAAACAGTACTTTTGAGAACTTTATTTGATCAATGTGGACATTTACGCTTACTTGCAGCATACGTTTTCATTGTAATAGTAATACAGTTTCTTGAATACTTCTGCCTATGTGATTATTTATCATTCGTATAGTTGATCTGATATAGAATTTAACCATTGGTCAAAACTTGGTTCTATAATTGTCCCCATGGGTAAATAAAATAGGTTTATGAGATAATTTACTGAGAAGATTTCTGGAATGATATTTCCACAAAAAGTGAAACTTCTTTATACTCTAATTAAGAAACTGAGTGGGTTTTTTTTTTTTAATGTATTTTCTTGGGATTTCCTATGTATTCCTTTGTTGTGATTTAAATTTCTCATGGTTCCTTTGACCACACATGAAATGAAACAGAAGATCTTTTCATCCCCCAGACACTTCACATTTAACAAGCACTATGGAATATTAGGGTTTTTTTTTTCTATTTTATTGGTATTTTTTGAGTTTTCGTCTTAATATCTAAGATACGTTTTGTGATCTATGACTTTAAATTAAGTCTATAAAACATTTAAGGAAATCTACATGGAATTATTGTACATAATTCAAGAAAGATAATGAAGAAGCCAATAGGGAGGTTCAGCATGTCATAGGATTTGGCAACAAAGATCCTTTGTGAGTAGAAAAGCAGATACAGAAACAGTCCAGTCCAAGGCTCCTTAAAGAAGAAGCATCTAAGCTGTGTCACTTTTTAAGCTTTTAGAATACTTTTTTTGCAAGTTATGGGAAGATGGAAGAATATAAAGATAAATGAAAATAGAAAATGAGTTTTACTTTCAAATAACTTGCAGCCATATGAAATATGTCACATTAATGCATAGTTATAAAACCAGTTTTATATTTTTTAACATGCAAAAGAAAAACCACAGATCAAATTCTATCATGAATGTAGATACAAAAATCCTAAATAAAATGTGGATAATTATAAGGCAACAACAAATTGAGGTTATGCTGAGCATGAAAAATTTGATTATTTTAAGAAATTCAAATCATCAAAAGAATTAAAAATAGATTCACAAATATATTAAAAGCTCTCAACACTATAGAAAAATGATGATTGGTATCCAATAAGAAAAATAAACACACTCCCCAACAAACAAAATGTCTAAAGCAAAAAAAAAACCTGTGGGAATGAGTACATTTAATAGTTAAATAATAAATGTATCCTTTCTAAATCAGGAATGAGACACTGGAGGGGCGCCTGGGTGGTTCGGTGGGTGAAGTGTCTGCCTTCAGCTCAGGTCATGATCTCAGGGTCCTGGGATTCAGCCTTGTGTTGGTTCCGTGCTCTGCGGGGAGCCTGCTTCTCTCTTTCCCTCTGCCTGCCACTCCCCCTGCTCCTGCTTGTGCTCTCTCTCTTTCTCTCTCAAATAAAGAGATAAAATCTTTAAAAGAAAAAAGACATGGACTCCACAGTCATCACTTTTGTTCAGTGTTGTATGAGAAATTTTAGCTGGAGCAGACAAATTGAGAAGGTTTATGAGGTATGAGTATAAGAAAATTAAATATACTCACACATACACATCTGTTTTCAGACAGCATTATTATATTTAATAAACATTTTAGCAAGCTTAGAAATTATAAGATGAATACAATTCTATTCACCATTTGTAGGAGTGACACCACTTTTCAGCTCCATCAAAAGTATACATTTGCCTTTCTTCCTATAGTTTAGGTAACAGAATATTTTGTCAAACATTTTCCTTACCCCCAGCATTGCAGGTTTAAAAAAACTGTCTTTTCTGTGAGTATTTTTTAATATTCCCTTTATTATGAGAAATGTTGACCCCTTTTGCTATTTATTTATTTATTTATTTATTTATTTATTTATAAGTAGGCTCCACATCCCATGTGGTGCCCATCTCAAGGCTTGGACTCACATCCATGAGATCAACATTAGGACACTTAACTGACTGAGGCACTCAAGCTCCCCAGTGTTGACTCTCTTTGTTATCTTTTTTTTTTTTTTTGGCTGTGTTTCTTTTTTTTAATTATTACTTAAATTTTTTTTCATTGTTCTAAGATTTATTGCCCATTCCCCATACCCAGTGCTCCATGCATTCGGTGCCCTCAGTACCCACCGCCAGGCTCTCCCATCTCCCGACCCCCTTCCCTTTAAGTCCCTCAGTTTGTTTCTGTGTCCAAAATCTCTCTTGTTTCTCTCCCTGAATCACCCTACTTCCCATTTACTTTCCTTCTCCTACTGTCTTCTGTATTACCCCTTATGCACCGCAAGTAAGTGAAACCATGCGATACTTGACTTTCTCTTCTTGGCTTATTTCACTCAGCATAATCTCTTTCAATCCAGTCCATGTTGCTACAAAAGTTGTATATTCATCCTTTCTGATGGAGGCATAGTATTCCATTGTATATATATATATGTACCATATCTTCTTTATCCATTCATCTGTTGATGGGCACCCTGGCTCTTTCCACAGTTTGGCGATTGTGGCCATTGCTGCAATGAACACTGGGGTACATATGACCCTTTTTTTCACTACATCCGTATCTTTGGGGTAAATGCCCAGTAGTGCAATTGCAGGGTCATAGGGTAGCTCTGTTTCCATTTATTGTTTTTGAACTATCTGGGTATACATTTGTCCATTATGGGTTGTTAGTATTTTCTCTATTTGTAGATGCTTTTTCTATTGAATGCATATAACTCTTGGCTGTAATATGAATATAACATGAAATATTTTATCCTTGTCATATATTACTATTTGATTATTATATTTTCCATGGAAACCCCTTTCAATGAAACTGTATGGTTAAATATTTTCTTCTGGATTATGAGTTATACTTGAAATTCAACTCCATACTCCACCTCTTCTTTAAATTTAGAATTTGATTCATTTGAAATGTATACTGGTGTACAGTGTTAAGGAAAATTCAGCTTTTATCTTTTCCCATGTATCTATCCTGTTAATTAAAAGCAGTGCCATATATATATATATTAACTTTATATTTTATATTTATATCTTTATTTTATTTTTATATTTTATGCACATATGTATATTTAGTCTTACTATTCTGAGATATTTTTAAATGGCATACTAAATTGCCTTATGTACTTGTTTATATTTTTATTTTCTATTATGTTCAACTGTATTATCTGTCTCTGCTTACAACAACCTATACTTTTTTTTTTTTTTAGGTTTTATTTATTTGACAGAGAGAAACACAGTCAGAGAGGGAACACAAGCAGGGGGAGTGAGAGAGAAGCAGGCTTCCCGCTGAGCAGGGAGCCCAATGTGGGACTGGATCCTGGGTCTCGGGGATCATGACCTGAGCTGAAGGCAGTCGCTTAACAAGCTGAACCACCCAGGCGCCCCAACAACCTATACTTTTTAAATATCTTTCATGGCTAGTCATGATCTTCCTATGCCTTCTGTTTTTCAAATTTCCTGGTTATTTCTGCTTGTCTAACCTTTCAGAGAAGAGGAAATTTATAGTCAACTTCCATAGTTCCAGGTAATTAATTTAATAGTGTTTTTATTGAAATGCACTCAATTTATAAATTAACTCACTGAGGCTTGCTACTGTTATGATTTTGAGTCTTCTTATGTAAGAATATGGCTTGAGGGCACCTGGCTGACTCAGTCTTTAAGCATCTGCCTTGGGGTCAGACCATGACCCCAGAGTCCAGAGATTGGACCCCACCTTTGGCTCCCTGCTCGGTGGAGAGCCTGCTTCTCCGTCTCTCACTCCCCCTGCTTGTATTCCTTCTCTGCGTTTCTCTCTGTCAAATAAATAAAACCTTAAAAAAATAAAAATAAAAAAATAAGAACATGGCATGATCTGCAGTTGTTTAAGAAAAACATTTTGTGCAAAGGTTGAAATTAATGAAGTGAAATTATTGGAATCAGACTTTCCATCACTGTGAATAAGCGATTTCAAACAATTAGGACCACTTTCTGGGAATGTGTGAGTTTTGTTTTTTTTGTTTTGTTTTTGGCAGTTAACTTCTTATAACTCAGCCAAGGTAGAATAATGCAATAAGTGAGTTGCTGATTATTAAAATTCATATATTACATTTAGCATATCGATAACTTATTCAGAATGACCTTCTGTAATTGTCAAAGTAATTGGATTTTACTGACAAAAGAACTGGGACATACAGAAAATAACTATTTTTCCCTAGGATCATAGTTAAAGTAGTTATATACAACTAGCTTTTTATACCTATAAATGCCATGCTCTTGCTAGAGAATCATGCTAATCAATTAATTTTGAATTTTTAAGTCTCTCTCCCCTAAGTATTGTTTCCCAAAATGTGTACATAGAGCATTATTTCCTTATATGGTTAACAACTGTCCTTCAATTAAAATAAAGTCAACCATAATTAACATATTTGAGACATGCTAGTTTCATTACTGTAAGACTTCTCAAAGCATGTAATACATTAATATCATTTCTTTTAAAAGATTTTTTATTTATTTGACAGAGAGAAACATACCCAGAGAGGGAACACAAGCAGGGGGAGTGAGAGAGGGAGAAGCAGGCTTCCCGCCGAGCAGGGAGCCTGATGTGGGGCTTGATCCCGGGTCTCCGGGATCATGACCTGAGCCGAAGGCAGTTGCTTAACCAACTAAGCCACCCAGGCGCCCCACATTAATATCATTTAATAGAAAAATTTCCTTAGAAAAAATATATGTAGGCTTAATCATAGAACTAAATAAGGCTTAGATATCAAATTTGCAGAAATACCCCCCTTAGCAAACTTACTAGCATGTGTTAAATTTCTGAGCCTTGCATGCTAAAATGATAAGGTGTTCTAGGAAAGGTTTTTATCATCCTCAAAGAGATGGATATATGTGTAAATGGACTACATAAAAATAAATTAATGCAATTTGTGTAAGAATTTTATAGAATGTTATTATCTCTGTCCCTCTCTGATCTCTCCACTATTTTACTAAACTAATGATATTCATTATAGTAACACTATTTTATTTAATGTTTTTTTACCCTGATAGGTTGTAAGTATTTAAACTTTAAGATAAGTATTTATACCTTAAGCCAGAGAAGTTTTTCTAGTAAATAATAAGGCACCATACTACAGTCAAATATGGTAACAGAAATTCCTATATGTCTAGCTGTTGCCTAAAAGGATATATAAAATGTCTAAGTTGACTAATAACTTAAAATTATGTAGTTGACTAAAATTATTTCAATGAATATGCTCAAAAAATGCCTTTGTGAAAAAATAAACTGCAGTAAAGAACAATACAGGGTGAATAGTCCTCTTTTTATTTTCAAATAATGATGTATCTCTTACTTGGAGTTTGAAAGTACAATAATAAAAATACATGTTCTTTTAAAAAGGAACATAAATCTAGAATATGGAATTCTCATAGTTTTCTACCAGAACCTTCCATTTTTTTTCAGTTTCCATTTTTGTTGTTATCTTTTTTCACTATGATGATATCTTCTAAGCTCACTACAACTTAGTCTTTCGTCTTTATTGAGGTAATCTACTTCTCCAAATCCATCAGAATAACGTCAGACCTTTCCACAGAAACCTGGCAAGCCAGAAAGGGCTGGCAAGACATATTCAGGAAGTTACAAGACAAGAATATGCAACCAAGGATAATGTATCCAGCAAGGTTGACCTTCAGAATGGAAGGAGAAATAAAGAGCTTCCAAGACCCCCAAGTTCTAAAAGATTATGCAACCACCAAGCCAGCACTACAAGAAATGCTAAGAGGGGTTCTTTAGAGGAGAAACGAACCCAAGAGTGACATAAAACAGAAATATACAGAGGTAACTTATAGAAACATGAACTCCACAGGCAACATGATGTCAATACAAACAGATCTATCAATAATCACCCTCAATGTGAACGGCCTACATGCTCCAATAAAAAGACACAGGGTTGCAGACTGGATAAAACGACAGGACCCATCCATATGCTGTCTACAAGAGACTCATCTTGAATCGAAAGACACTTACAGATTGAAAGTGAGGGGATGGAAGACCATCTTTCATGCCAATGGACCCCAAAAGAAAGCCGGGGTAATGATTCTCATATCAGACAAATTGGATTTTCGTCTAAAGACTGTAGTCAAAGACACAGAAGAACACTACATCATTCTTAAAAGGTCTATACATCAAGAAGATATAACAATTGTAAATATTTATGCCCCTAACATGGGAGCAGCCAACTACATAAACCAACTGTTAAACAAAATAAAGAATCATATTGATGCAAATACACTAATCGTAGGAGATCTTAACACACCACTCTCAGCAATGGACAGATCATCTAAACAGAAAATCAGCAAGGAATCAAGAGCACTGAATGACACATTGGACCAGGTGGATCTCATAGATATATTCAGAACATTTCACCCTAAAACAGCAGAATACTCATTCTTCTCGAGTGCACATGGAACTTTCTCCAGAATAGACCACATACTAGGTCACAAATCAGGGCTCAACTGATAGCAGAAGATTGAAATTATTCCCTGCATATTCTCTGACCACAATGCTGTGAAACTGGAACTCAATCACCATAAAAAGTTCAGGAGAAAATCAAACACTTGGAAGCTAAAGACGAGCCTACTCAGGAATATGTGGATCAACCAAGAAATCAAAGAAGAACTGAAACACTTCATGGAAACCAATGAGAATGAAGATACATCGATCCAAAACCTATGGGATACAGCAAAGGTCGTCCTAAGGGGGAAATTCATAGCCATCCAAGCCTCACTCAAAAAAATTGAAAAATCCCAAATACACCAACTCTCATTACACCTTAAAGAACTGGAAAATCAACAAAAAATTAAACCAACCCCCAACACAAGGCGGGAAATAATAAAGATTAGAGGAGAGATGAATGAATCAGACACTAGAGATACAGTAGAACGCATCAATGAAACTAGAAGCTGGTTCTTTGAAAGAATCAATAAGATCGATAAACCATTGGCCAAACTAACCCAAAAGAAAAGGGAGAGTGTACTCTTACTGTGGAGAGAGTATGCAATCTATCTGCAGTTCCAATGGCTGCTTCCATCAGAAATAGGGGCTTGGTTTTGCCAGACAAGCTGTTGTTCAAAAGAGAAGCAGGACATCTTTATTTTCATGGGAGATTTTGAAATGTTTGTGAAATATTTCCACAAAAGGAGATGGACTTTTGATGAAACATACATTATCTTAATTTGATACATATAAAATGTTAAATTGGAAAATATAGTGATCACTAGCTTTCATGAAGTTTCCTCACACAAATCTCTCTAGTATTTCTTCAACCTGTCCTAACAATGCATCCAAAACCAAATCTAATTATATCGCTTTTCTGTTTAGAATCTTTATATTACCTGCTCTAAGAAATATTTTCTCCTTATTATACTATTCTTACTATTAGTAACTTGTCTTCTAGACAATCTGATATTTCCCTCATATTCTAGATTTATATTTTTATTGATGTGTTTGCTTAAAATCTTGTAACTTGCCCATTTTTTTTCTATCTTTCAAAGACTACATTTTTTTAACCAATTAAAAAAATATTTCACCACAAGTGCACTTTTAATTGCCTTTATGTATTTCACCCACCCTGCCACCTACCTCCCCTCTGGCAACCACCAGTTTATTCTTTATGTTTGAATCTGTTTTTCAATTGTTTCTTTTTTCTTTTTGTTTTATTTCTTAAATGCCAAAGTTGAGTGAAATCAGATTTTATTTGTTTTTCTCTGACTTATTTCACTTAGCATTATACCTTCTAGATCCATCCATGTTGTTGACAAGTAGCAAGATCTCATTTCTTCTTTATGGTTGTGTAATATTCCATTGGATTTATATACCCCATCTTCTTTATCTGTTCGTCTCTTGAAGAACCATTGGGCTACTTCCATATCTTGGCTATTGTAAATAGAGCTGCAGTAAATATCGGGATGCACATATCTTCTTGAATTTGTGTTTTTGTGTTCTTTGGGTAAATAACCATTGTGGAATAACTGGATCATATTCTATATCTGGTTTTGATTTTTTTGAGTAACCTCTATCATGTTTTCCACAATAACTTCACTGTTTGTCTTCTCATTAACAATGTATGAGTAGTCCTTCCCCCCCCCCATTTTCATCAACATTTGTTATTTATTCTCTTTTTGATTGTAACCTTTCTGACAGGTTTAAGGTGATATCTCATTGTGATATTAATTTGCATTTCTCTGATGATTAGTAATGGTAAGATTTTTATGTGGCTGTTGGCTCTTTGTGGGGTTTTTTTGGAAAAAAATGTCTATTCAGGTTCTCTGCCCATTTTCAAATTGGATTATTTGGTGTTTTTGATCTTGAGTTGTATACATTCATTATGTATATTGGATATTAACTTCTTACCAGATATTTCATTTGCAAATACCTTCTTTCATTCATTAGATTGCCTTTTTATTTTGTTGATGGTTTCCATCACTTTGCAAAAGCTTTTTATTTTGGTTTAGTCCCAATAGTTTTTGCTTTTCTTGCTTAAGGAGAAATATGTAGAAAAAATGTTTCTACAGTTAATGTCCTACTGCCTGTTTTTGTGTAGGAGTTTTAAGGTTTTGGATCTCTTTAATCCATTTTGAGTTTACTTTTGTATATGGTGCAGGAAAATGGTCTGGTTTCATTCTTTCGTCCAGTTTTCACAACACCATTTGTTGAAGACACTGTCTTTTCCTCATTGTATATTTTTGCTTCCCATGTCATAGATTAATTGACCATAAAATCATGGCTTTATTTCTGAACTTTCTATTCTGTTCCATTGATGTATTTGTCTATTTTTGTGCCAGTATTATACTATTTTTATTACTATACATTTATACTATATCTTGAAATCTGGTATTGTGATACCTCAAGCTTTGTTTTTTTTCAAGCTTGATTTGGCTATTGGGGGTCTTTTGCGGTTCCATACCAATTTTGTTATTATTTCTTCTAGTTCTGTGGAAAATGTTGGTATTTTGATAGTGGTATTTTGATAGTGATTTTCTTAAATTTGTAGATTGCTTTAGGTAGTAAGGACATTTTAACAATATTGATTCTTCCAATCCCTGAGCATGACTAGCTTTCCATTTGTTTGTGTCATCAAAGTCTCCAACTTTTAAATTCATTTTAGCTGTTCATCTTTTCCATTAAATTTCTTTTTTCTCCCAAGATTATTTTGATTTTTATCTGCTTAAGCTTAATTGCACTTTAAGCAATTGGTCTCATAATAATAGGTCTCATATTATGCTGTGTGTTAGTGATGTTGTTTCTATATTTTTGGATTGTAAGCTATATGTGAGAAAAAATAAAAACTTTTTGATCTCATGGAGGCTTTTCCAAAGCTGTTATTCTAGGTAAGTACTCAAAATAATTTATAATTTCATTTATCACAAAGCCACTTTCAGTTATGTTATTCAATATTGTAGTATACACAGACACACCCACATATGACTTATGAAATGTGACTTAAATATTATATCCATATAAATTTCTAATAGCTGATATTTATCTGACTAAAAACCACAAAAATAAACAAGAAATCAAAAGGTAAACTTTTTTATGGCACTTACAGAATATAAATCAAATCCAGTGTTAGATTCTTGCTACCTGAGTGAACCAGTATTTTGAGGTAAGATGTCTCTTGTGTGTAAAATGAAATAATCGTATTATACATCCAATAGTGTTACTGTTGTATCACATATTTGGAGCTCAATAAATGTGATACTTTATTATTAATTTTAAGGTCAATGACTAATGAAACTAACATGGAAATAGATATATAAGACTCTTAACCATTTAGTTTTGGACTTGATTTTCACATATATAACAAGAAGGTTTTTAAATATCATTGTAACATTGGTGAAAAAATATGAAAACATGGTATGAAGATCTAGGTTATTACATGTTTAGAATCCTGAAGTTCCTTTGAGTTTATGTGCCTTAACTATGAGATTATATATATTATTAAGCTGTACTTTCTCATAATTCAAATTTAAATTGATATGAAAGTAATAGCTGAGAAGGTTGATAAAAATCTCTCTTTTTACAGAACTACATTAACTTTAGTTCTCTAATTGGCTTTCATTGTGTGTGTCTGAATTCCTGTTTTTTTTTCCCCCCCTAGGATCAGACTAGCATTGACCTTTTTCTCATAAAAGGAGAATTTATTCTCATTAAGTTTAATTGTGTAGTTAATGTTTTCATTGAGGTGCCTATTAAGCTCTTTTGTGACATTTCTAGAATCACTTAAGGTTCTGAACGTGTCATGGAGAAATGTCAACCCATCAAAATGCCCAATTCTAGTTTATATACGTACTAGCCCTGTCTGAATCTCCTATTTCTTTTAGGTAGTTAGTGAGACCTGTTCCACAGACCTACTTTGGTCATTTCTCAAGATTTTTTTCAAGGATTTCTTTGCCTTAGCATCTACCTTGTTTGTCCCACAAAGTCATGAACATATTTATCTTTGAAATTCAAGATCACATTTTTTTTTTTTTTTAGGTTAGTACTTGAAGAGAATATACATTTACAGAACAAGTTCATCCATGCTTGGAAAAAAAAAAAGAGGTTCATAGGAAACAAGCATTTATACTGATTTTCCCCAGCTAATTATTTCTTGTTTCATTTCATCAGTCTGCCCATCTGAACTAACTTCATTGAAGAAACATGGACAATGACTCTCGATCTGTCATCCTTGACAGCACTATGTTAGGTATTAACTATCGGTAAATAAGAGTAAAACTTTGAGATCATTTTTGGTTGCTGCCAATAAACCTTGACCTCTGCCGGTGTTATACTTTTCTTTTCACAGGTGCAGGTGCTATGCATATTCACCTGAAGCACCCATCTTCTTGATTTAGGAAAAAAGTAATCCACGGAACCATGAACTAGTCACCCTAGGGATAGTTGTAGAAGGATTATGTGAAATACAGAAAGAATATCTTCATTCTTAACACATTCTCTCCTTTTTCAGATAAGTAGTCTAACCTAGAGGTAAATTTAACAATATTTCCGGGGAGCCTGGGTGGCTCAGTTGGTTAGGTGACTGCCTTCGGCTCAGGTCATGATCCTGGAGACCTGGGATCGAATCCCACATCGGGCTGCCTGCTTGGCGGGAAGCCTGCTTCTCCCTCTCTCACTCCCCCTGCTTGTGTTCCCTCTCTGGCTGTGTTTCTTTCTGTCAAATAAATAAAATCTTTAAAAAAAATTAACAATATTTGGGATGACTTGACAGTGTCAGCAACAGTGTCAGAAAGGCTTTTCCTAAATGATATATCCCTTGTGTTCTTTTTTCTCTGTCAAGTTTATTTGGCTTTCTAAATAATGGCAAGTATTATTTGTTATTTAATGCTACAATGTAACCCACTTTTTTATTGTTGCCCCTTGAAATAATAAGGCATGTATATGTGTCTATAAATATACTTTTTTTTCTTTTTTAAATATTTTATTTATTTATTTGACAGAGAGAAACACAGCTAGAGAGGAAACACAAGCAGGGGGAGTGAGAGAGGGAGAAGCAGGCTTCCTGCTGAGCAGGGAGCCTGATTTAGAGCTTGATCCCCAGACTCTGGGATCATGACCTGAGCTGAAGGCAGACGCTTAACACTCAGCCACCCAGGCGGCCAAAGATACTTTTTTTTTTTAAAGGAAATTCAACCTCATGATGGATTGACTAATTCAGGAAATATTCAAATTGGGTGTTATTTAATCCTTCAAAAATTAGGGTCAGGAACTATTAGGCTACCTTATTTGATCTTTAGAGGTTTGTATAGCCATATAAATCTTTAAAGTTTTAGGTTTTGGTTACATGAGTATAAATTATAGAAAGAGTTGATTACTTGGCTATATATAGTAAAAGCAGTATCTGTACAGTTATAACATCATTTTCCTTAATATCATGGTAATACGAGTACACTTGAATATTTTCTTTTAAGAATCATACATGTTTGGGGACGCCTGGGTGGCTCAGTTGGTTAAGCGACTGCCTTCGGCTCAGGTCATGATCCCAGAGACCCGGGATGGAGTCCCACATTGGGCTCCCTCTATATATAGAGAGAATATATATATTCTCTCTCTCTATATATATAGAATCATACATGTTTGTAATGCAGGAGAATATTTTAAAGTCATATTTAATTACACAGCTAAATTATAAAGAGACTGATTAGAGAAATAGCCCAAGATTTCATAACCAGTTATTGGCAGAGTTGATATTTTGCTTTTCTCTCTAATTTCATAGTCACATTTGAGAAAGAGTGAATAGAATTGCCCAAAGCCTTTGCACCTTTGCAATTCTTGTGTACTTATGTTTGGATTATTAGTCAAAGAAAAATTGAGTTTAGTGATATTAAACTTGGACAAGAGCATCAAGTTTAAATTAAAACATTAAAAATATACAATATTTCACTGGAAAAAAATTAAGTAACCATAAAAAATAAAAAAAATAGACACTATTTGTTTTTTAAAGTTTTTAGTTGGATTTGAGTTAGTTAACCTACCAAGTGATATGAGTTTCAGGTATGCAATAGTGATTCAGCGTTTCCGTACAGCCACCCAGTGCTCATCATAAGTGCTACTCCTTCATCACCATCACCAATTTTCCCCATCTCATCTTAGCCTAAATCTAGCTGCTTAAATATCAGATATTACTTTGTAATATCAGCACTGATATTTAAATAATACATAATTCAACTCCACAATGATAATTTGCATTTATTTTTTAAACACTGATCACATGGATGCCATTGGAATTATGTGTCCAAATTTCCTCTTATAACCCTCCCTGTACAAGTATTTTGACATATCTGCACAGCAGTTGGGACTTCCACTTCATAGCAGTTGTTTCTGTGTTGTCAATTTCCCTAACTGTGATAAAGTAGTTGCCTAACAAAGCTTTAAGGGAATTCACAGCATGCCTTCTGAAGGAGCTGAACATGTTTAAAACTTATCAAATCCTCAGAGTAGATACTGAATCACAAGTTTATGCTCTAGACCAGATGCAAGCCATTATATTTTTTTCCTGGGTTAAAGGTAATTTAGAGGACAGATGAGTTGCCAATTTCCCCAGATGCCCCTGGTTCATTCACTTCTATAATTACTGTTACAGTCAGGATATTTGGTATATTGGAGATTAGAATTTGTTTCCTTGAAACACAGTATTTGTTAGGAGAATGTGCAAGTGAGTTAGTTGAGCCACTGTTAGTCAAACATTTGTACATTGACATCAAAAAAGTTCTGTTTTTTCTAAAACTCCTATCATAATCTACTTAATAGATGCTACCACATTCTTAAAAAGCCAAAGAAGTTCAATGGGGATAATGATATACAAACTTCAAGTCAACAAACAAAAAACAGTTATTTAAATGTGATTTTTTGGAAAATAGCATCAGATTTTTAATTAAGTGAAGATAGCACTGTAGAAAGGAGTATTTATAGGCATTTTCTAGGTTTTGATATTAAAATGTTCATTTTCTGTATAACAAAGTCATAAGGATTATTTTTCAAAATTTCTGATAAAAAGTACACTATGTTGTATCCATGTAAAGTCAGTGCAAGTCTAGAAAATACATATCTAATCTAGCTGGGTTTGAGAATGAAAACTCTACATATCCTTAAAGTTGACATGAGGAGCATACTTTAATTATTTCTCTCCTCCAATTTCTCACATACATCTAGGTATTTGTTAATTTGCTGCATGTGTAAGATACTATTCATGCACTCATTCAACAATTGTCCTTGTATTTGTTGACTATTGGTTTCTAGAAGCCAACTGCTATACAACTGTTGATCAGGCAAAGGTAAGTATGTATAATCTCGTGCAGTAAGGAAGGATATCACGGTGACAGTCTAAGTAGTGTTTCAAATCAGGCATTAAGGCAGGGTAGAGTTTTAAGGTCTGCAGAACTCTAATAGGAATCCTTCAAGTTAGGAAGAGACTGGGATTGAGCAGGTGATATAACACAATAACTGATCAGTGGGAACTGTGAGGCTAGGACCTCAAAACAAGTCCTAATGAACAATTATTAACTTTGGGTAAATATATTGTTTAGTTTGATCACAAATATATATTTGAGGAGCTGTTGTTTCTTAAAGCAAGCAGATAGAAAGATTATGAACTGTTTGAAATGTACTTCTAAATCAGGGCTCTACAGTATCTAATTAAACCCAGAAACCAAACTCATATTTAGGTCAAGTCACTAGAGATCACACATTTAAAAACATTTATATGTCCTGTGAATTTAAAAATAAGAAAGGGGAAATTAAATTAAAACTTATCTTTAATGACCCCTGATTTTTATCATTTTCTTATTTTAAAAGTGTCCAGGTATACAAATTTTTATGAGCTTGATTTAATATTGGTTCAAAATTTTAAAGTTGACTAAAGTTCTAGAAATTCAATTTCAGTGTAGCACTTATAATATTCACACTATTAAACATTTAAGGAGATATCTATAATTACAATTTTAGTCCATTAAACCTAATTTGGTATTTTTGTAATAACCTGTGGAAATAATGTTAACTTACCAGAATACTGGAATAATTAAAAAATACCAATCATAAGAAGTTAAATAAAAATTTTCTATTAACTAAAATATTGTGATAACATTTACATGGTGATAAAATTAGTAAAAAAGTAGAGTTAATTTAAGACTAACATCACTCTAATCTTTCCAGAGTCATTAATTTATCAAAGATAAACATGGATTTAAAAAAATATATAAGCATCTCTAGTCCTATACTAGAAATTATGGCCAGCTCACCTCCAAAATTTCCAAAGATTAGAGAAATGAAGGAGATGAATGGCAGTCGATCTCAAAAGGGATGTCAAACAGGTAGGAAATTTTCACTACATACAGTGAATTATCTTCCCTATATAAGGAGGACAGATAACTTAGATGTTGGAAAACCCATTTTGTCATGAATATATTCCAGAGAGAGAGCCATTAAAACGAGCATAAAAATAGTTTATGGTCTTGACAATTTCATCACGTCATTGTAGTATAAATTTCGTAGTAATTGATACAGTTTGGAAATAAGAAAATTTCACTACATTTAAATAAAATATTTTTAGACAGACAAGATAGAGTATTCTTCATGAGTGGCTTTTTCTTTCACTTTTTAAACATTATTAAAACATTCACCTTTACTGGAGAGCTGGTGGTATGTGAAATCAAAATCAAAAGCGATCTTTTAGTTTTCTGCTATTTTAAATTTACTCAGTATTAACTGGTTCCCTGTCAAGAATGATGAGATAAAGTCAAAGCTCTCACAATGGCGTGCTTATGAAGGCCAGGTAATCGCATTTTGGGGAGTCCCCTGAAGTGATCTCAATTCCTGCAAAAAACACTACAGGAACATTCTGAGCACCCATGAAATCAGCCTGAAATGTGATATTTCACACTTCTGGATCACCATGGGGGACAAGAATCATCGGCAAAGAGGTAGAGAGAAGTGAGAGCGATCAGAGGGTTACACCCGGAGACAAGGGGCATGGGGTAGGGAGCCCAGAGAGGCAACCCATTGGAAGCCAATACCCTAGCACGAAAGTGCTCTGTGTTCAGGGAACAACAGCAGCTAATTTGGAAAAGAACATTAATCTCAAAATGGAAGCCCTATAACAGAAGTGAAAGCTGAGGTTAGAAAGGCTATTAATGAGATGTGATCTAATTTAAATATGCTAACAGCTAGAGTAAGTGAAGCTGAAGATCTTATCAGTGATTTAGAAGACAGATGGCTTAAGAAGGAGGAGCAAGGGAAGTCTTGGAGCAAACAGCTAAAATCCCATGAAAACAGAATAAGGGAAATAAATGATGCCATGAAACGCTCTAATGTCAGAATTATTGGAATCTCCAAAGGAGTTGAGAGAGAGAGAAGCCTAGAAGATGTTGAACAAATCATGGATGAAAATATCCCAAATATGGGGAATGAAACAAATGTTCATGTCCTAGAGGCAGAGAGGACACCTCCCAAGAACCATGAGGCCAGAAAAACCTCCAGGCACATAGTTGTGAAATTTGTGAATCATAAAACCAAAGGATGTGTCTTAAGGAGAGCTAGGGGAAAGGGATCCCTTACCTATAGAGGGAGGACCATCAGAATGATGTCAGACCTTTCCACAGAAACCTGGCATGCCAGAAAGGGCTGGCAAGACATATTCAGGAAATTACATGACAAAAATATGCAACCAAGGATAATGTATCCACCAGGGTTCACTTTCAGAATAGAAGGAGAAATAAAGAACTTCCAGGACCACAAAAGTCTAAAAGATTATGCAACCACCAAGCCAGGACTAAAAGAAATATTAAGAGGGGTTCTATAAAAGAGAAATGAACCCAAGAGTGACACAGAACAGAAATTACAGAGGTAATATATAGAAGCATGAACTTCACAGGCAACATGATGTCAATAAAAACGTATCTATCAATAATTACTCTCAATATGAATGGATTAAATGCTCCAATAAAAAGACACAGGGTTGCAGACTGGATAAAACGACAGGACCCATCCATATGCTGTTTATAAGAGACTCATCTTGAATCTAAAGACATTTCCAGATTGAAAGTGAGGGGATAGAGGACCATCTTTCATGCCAATGGACCCAAAAGAAAGCTGGGGTAGCGATTCTCATATCAGACAAATTGGATTTTAATCTAAAGACTATAGTCAGAGACACAGAAGGACACTACATCATTCTTAAAGGGTCCATACATCAAGAAGATCTAACAATTGTAAATATTTATGCCCCCAACTACATTAGCCAACTGTTAAACAAAATAAAGAATCATATTGATATGAACACATTAATTGTAGGAGACCTTAACACACCGCTCTCAGCAATGGATAGATCATCTAAACAGAAAATCAACAAAGAATCAAGAGCACTGAATGACACATTGGACCAGATGGATCTCATAGATATATTCAGAACATTTCACCCTTAAACATCAGAATACTCATTCTTCTCGAGTGCACATGGAACTTTCTCCAGAATAGACCACATACTAAGTCACAAATCAGGGCTCAACCGATACCAGAAGATTGAAATTATTCCCTGCATATTCTCTGACTACAATGCTGTGAAACTGGAACTCAACCACCATAAAAAGTTCAGAAGAAAATCAAATACTTGGAAGCTAAAGATGGTCCTGCTCAAGAATCTGTGGATCAACCAAGAAATCAAAGAAGAACTGAAACACTTCATGGAAACCAATGAGAATGAAGATACATCGATCCAAGACCTATGGGATACAGCAAAGACAGTCTTAAAGGGGAAATACATAGCCATCCAAGCCTCACTCAAAAAAAAATTGAAAAATCCCAAATACATCAACTCTCATTACAACTTAAAGAACTGGAAAATCAACAACAAATTAAGCCAACCCCAGACACAAGATGGGGAAATAAGCTTAGAGCAGAGATCAACAAATTAGAAACTAGAGATACAGTAGAATGCATCAACGAAACTAGAACCTGGTTCTTTGAAAGAATCAATAAGATCGATAAACCATTGGCCAAACTAATCCAAAAGAAAAGGGAGAAGACCCAAATTAATACAATTATTAATAAAAGGGGAGATATCACAACTAACACCAAGGAAATAGAAACAATCATCAGAAATTACGATCAACAATTATGTGCTGGGGCGCCTGGATGGCTCAGTTGGTTGGGCGACTGCCTTCAGCTCAGGTCATGATCCTGGAGACCTGGGATCGAGCCCCACATCGGGCTGCCTGCTCGGCGGGAAGCCTGCTTCTCCCTCCATCACTCCAGCTGCTTGTGTTCCCTCTCTGGCTGTGTTTCTCTCTGTCAAATAAATAAAATCTTAAAAAAAAAAAAAAAAAAGGAATGTTGGTGAGGATGTGGAGAAAAAAGAACCCTAATGCAAACTGGTGTGAATGTTGGTGGGAATGCAAACTGGTGTGCAGCCACTGTAGAAAATACTATCATGGTTTCTCAAAAGATTAGAATAGAATTACCCTGTGAATCCATTAGTTCCACTATTGGGTATTACTCAAAGAAAATGAAAACACTAATTGAAAAGATACATGCACTGCTATATATATTGCAGCATTTTCTACAATAGCCAATTTATGGAAGTAAACCAAATGTCCATCAATTGATCAATTGATAAAGAAGATGCGTGTACACACACACACTCACACACACGATGGACTATTACTCAGTCTTTTCCATGGTGAAATTTTGCCTTTTGCAACAGGGTAGATGGATCTAGAAGGTATAATGCTAAGTGAAATAAGTCAGAGAGAAAGACAAATACTATATGATTTCACTCATATGTGGAATTTAGAAAAAGAAGGAAGGAAGGAAGGAAGGAAGGAAGGAAGGAAGGAAGGAAGGAAGGAAGGAAGGAAGGAAGGAAGGGACAAAGACAAAAAGGAGACCAAAAAACCCCAGACTCTTAACTATAGCAAACACACTAATGGTTACCAGAGGGGAAGGGTTGGGGAAATGGTTGAAATAGATGGAGGGGATTAAGAGTGTGCTTACCTTGATGAGCACTTAGTAAGGTATAGAATAGTTGAATCACTAGATTTTAAACCTGAAACTACTATATCTTTGTATGTTAACTACAAGAGAATATAAAAAAAGGGACAGCTAGTTGGCATGGTCAGTTGAGTGTTAGACTCTTGGTTTCAGCTCAGATTATGACCTCAGGGTTCTGGGATCCAGCCCTGCATTGGGCTCCATGCTCAGCATGGAAGATTATGAGACAGAATGAAAAAAAAATGAGCTTGTAGCACCTAGAAAATAATATAAAATTATGGTAACTAAAATATAGAAGTAAAGCATATTAAAAACAATAGTCAAGTAATTATTAATGCAGCTGAAACATTTAGGGAGTGTGGAATACTTGAACAAATTACTTGAACAAATAAAAAAATATAAATTTATAAATTAGAAAAGATAAAGAAAATCAATAGTAGAGAAAATGATAAATATGATGAAGATCCAAATATGCAAGATATTTTTGAGATGAGAGAAATGTAAATGAGACAAAAAACATAAGGTTAAATAATGAAAGGAAATTATTCTAAAATAGAGCTGTATCTCTGTGTGAAGATTGAAATAGCACACATTATATTAAAAAAATAATGTAGAACAAGTAACACCAAGAATTTTCGAGGGAAGATAATAAGGAAAAGAACATACAGTGTTGTCTTGAAACTGGATTTCTGAAAAATGATATAAAGCTTTCTTCTCAACACTTCTCTCTTAGGATGACCCTTTTTTAACTGAAATTTATTAATTCTTGGAGTATTCCCTGTGATGATCATTGCTTCTGTGACTTCTCTTACTCCTTTTCTGCCTTCACCTTCTTCTTTTGTACTTCTAATGTCTGCACTCACTTTGCATTATTTTAAGTTTTGTGCCATGAATTTGTTTTGTCTTCATTGTATGATCTCTTTCCTTCCTTTCAAGTTGGGAATTAATTAGAATTATTTATTTATTTTTTAAGAAGCAATTATGTTTGGGCAAAATAAGAGTATAACTAGTTTCCCACCAGTTGTAATATGAGACAGTAAATGTACAAGTGGATTATCACTAGACCAAGCATGACAGTAGAATTTTGACCTACAGCTTCTGCAGCTACCCATCTGGAAACCAAACTACAGTCTGCAGCAGCCTCCCAGGGAGCAGTCAGGACCCTGTCAGTGACTGCCCCATTTCCCAATTATTTCTCCAGCTTCTAAGGCAGGGCTAACCACAGAGGGCCACATCTGTTCTCAAACTGAGCCTATCATATAGCCTACTTCTAGTTATCCCCACTTTAGCTTCCCATTTCAGCACTCTGCAATCAGGGCAACCCTGAAGCCTTCCCCTTCTCATTCATGCCTTCTTTTCATTCTTAATCTCTCAAACTCTCCTTCCTACCTTTGAGTCTCTGCCCATAATAGATGACGGTAGCTGACTTGCTTCCTTTAGCAAACTCTGAACAAGTAGTCTCTGTTCTCATTTGGATGGCGTTCATTCATTTTTACAACAGAAAATCGAATGAAAACAAAACAAAATACAACCTATGTGTTTCATGTAGTTTGTTGACGTTTAAGAATTACTATGAGTACATGACAGAGAAGTTACATTTTTAACTCTTCATTGACTACTGAAGTGTACTTCAACTTTCTTTGATCAAATGCTGTCTTCTTAGAAGCTTATCATTGCACTTCTATCCTTTTCAAAGTTTAGTCCTCTAAATAAATAATGTTCAGAAAGGGGTACAAGACTCATCAAGGCATGTATGAGCTATGAAATATAATTGAAAATATTATTAATGATACTTGTAAGAACAAAATGAAAAATTGAAATATTTAATGTATTTTAAATGCAGTTTCATATTCTTTTCCTATTCTAATATTATTAATTAGTATTATTGATATAACTATAGGTACATAAAATATCATATAAATATAGCTTATAAATTTTTGTCTGATTATACTATTTATTTACACAGAACTTTGCCAAGAACAATCTTTCCTGTCAAGTTTAAAGACAAAATGTGATTTTTTTGTTATTTCAAAATAAACCTAAAATGGAACTTTATAATGATATTCCGTGTATATAATGTTTAAGATGTCAGGATGTAAAAACTTATATTTCTTCATATATATTCTTAGTTTTTGTACTCCTTATAACCTTTCTACAATTTTTCTAAGAGAGATTCAATAAATATAAAATACCTTTGTGGTAAGACATGTTACTTTAGATGACAGTAGTTAGACAAGTAAAATCACTGCTAATTTTGTATGCTAAAGTGGTCTATATTCAGTCAATTTTCAATTATCTTTCCTAAAGAAAGTCAAGGTGGCAGTAAAAGGCAGCATGCCCTATAATCAATTAATCACTTATAATGGGCTTTTGAAATGTAAATTATTGTGTGAAATCTATAACTATCTTTTATTACACTTTTATTTAGGCAAAAATTAAAACTACTGTTTAATATGATTTATCAAACTATGCCCCCAAAAGGAGGTGTTTTATGGCTCACAGAATATACAAATGATTTTTTTATCAACAATAGTAGGTAAACATATTCAGATTTTTCTATGAGAAGAAAAAAATCTAACCTGGAATAAGATATAAAAGGTCATGACTACTCTATTATGTAAAATTAAATAGATACATGATTAACTCAACAGATTTAGGTTAGAAAGAATAAGAAGATTGGGGGCTATTATGACAACTGAAGTCCAATATTTAAGTTGAGACTTGTACTTTATTACCAAGTCCCTCTGCCTGAAATTTTCCTGTGTAAAGGTTAAGAATTGCTAAACTTATCACACTATTATTTCATTTTCCTAGTTTCCTAGCAGAAATATCAATTGGCAACTCAAGAAATTGATATATGAATAATGGTGAAAATTTTAGATAATAGTGTTTACTAAAACCTTTTCAGACTGACAAATCACAAACTATACCTAAACATCACAGAAAACAGAAATCAGATTTTAGAACGTTAATTTTATGTTGTAATTCCATATATATATAGTTGTGCCATGTAAACCAAGTAAGTATTACTTTGAAGTCATTTACAAATTTTGTAAGAGGATCTACTTTTCCACTAAGATACCTTAAATGTTAAGACTAACTCATCCCTTAACATTTTGTGGTCCCAAAATTATTCCTAGTAGAGAGGTAATTTTGAGTATTCGGTTTGCCCAAAGTATTGAGCTGTGTCTTTGACATGCTTTCATTTTTTACCTACATGAATTCCATGAAATTATAAATATAAATGAGAGTATAGAAATGAAAAACTGCATCATAGAGAAGAAAACAATTGGTCCACAGTCGGGCAGGTGCAGATGCAGAACTTGACCTCAAACTCCAGGTTGTTAATCAAACACTAGGTAAACTGCAACCTTCATCTATGTACTGACCTTCTTCTTGAACTAATATTTAGATTTCTATACAGCTTGTCCATGGTAACCTTAGTCTTTCCACATAGAGTTTAGGGTATTTTCATTGTCATATCACCATTTTTCCTTTGTCTTATTCGATTATTTACCTGAAGTGTTTCCAACTCTTTATATTAAAGCTGAATGATGAAACTGAGACATGTCTGTGCTAGTAGTTAGGTGAACTAACAACCATGGCATTTTTCTGCGTCTATCACTCTGGAAGGGTCATATAGTCTTGCTGACAATGACTAGAAGGAAAAGGAAATAGCTTAACTATATTGGGGGCCATGAACATGTTATGATTTCTAGAAGTGACATACCCTAATGATAGCCATTGCTTATATCTCTTTAGATCATTTAAAAAAAATGGTTTGGAAAGGTGTATGCATATGAAGGATCCAGCTATTATCTATCAAAAGTTTTGATCTATCATTCTTTAGCAGGAATCACTTATTTTAAGAAATATTTTATTTATTTATTTGACAGAGAGAAACACAGCTAGAGAGAGGGAACACAAGTAGGCATCCCGCAGAGCAGGGAGCCCAATGTGAGGTTCCATCCTGGGACTCCGGGATCATAACCTGAGCCGAAGGCTGATGTTTAATGACTGAGCCACCCAGGTGCCCCAAGAATTAATTATTATAACACTAAGTATTT